>CM024269.1:18854733-19454733 GCA_013621005.1 Aeschynomene evenia | reverse complement strand
GAAGCTGTTGGGGGAAATTGTATTGATGAAGCTGGCAACAGACAAGCTACCATTGATGGGAAATTCATGACAGACAGAGAAGGTGACATCAGTAAGAAAAAGAAGAAAAAGGGAAGAAAAGATAATGAAGTGGTAAATAGTAATATTGCTGATGATAAAGTAGCAGAGATCTTGAATGACAACCATAAAAGCAAGGAGAAGAAAAGAAAGAATTGTGATGATTCATTGTCTGGAATGCAAGAAATGGGTACTTCAAAACCAAGCAAAAAGGGAAAAGGCAAATTGACCAGGGATAGTTACTGCGAGGACAGTGAAGTTGATCCTCCTATTGATGAAGTCAGTGCAGGAGATGCTAATGCGGATTCTCTTGTCAACAAAGTTGATTGTCCAAGTAAGAAGGAGAAGAAGAAACTGAGAGAAAGAAGTAAAGGGATGGTAAAAGGCTATAAAAGCAATGACATCGATCACTCTGTTGTTGCTGAAGAGGAGCAAGGCAAGGAAGCTGAAGATTATGACCAAGGCAAGATAGTGATGAAGACGAAGAAGAAGAAGAAGGAAAAACAGAGTGATAAAAACATATGTGAGGAGAAAAATGAGTTTGGAAGCAACGGAGATGATCAACATTTGGCCAAAGGAAATGAAGGTGAAGGTGATGACCAAGGGAAGAAAATGAAGAGGAAACAGAGTGACAAGAGCAAGAGTAAGGAGAATGAAGTTGATGATCAAGGCAAGAAGATGAAGAAAAAGAAAAAAATCATGTCAGGCTCAGGTGAATCTTCTAAACCTGCACCTGATGGAACCTCCAAAACCAAACGAGTGACATTTTCTGATCAAGTGGAGATTTGTTGTGATGGCCTTATACGTGGGAAAAGGTTTACACCTGAAGAAGATAAGAAGATTAAAGAGGCTGTTTTAGACTATATAGAGTCTCATGGTTTGGGTGATGAAGGTCTACATATGGTTCTCCACTGCAAATCTCATCCTGAAATTAAAAATTGTTGGAAAGAAATTGCAGCAGCCTTGCCCCATAGGCCACAGTGGAGCGTGTATTATCGTGCTCATATTTTGTTGGAAAGAGATGAAAAGCGTACATGGACAGCGGAAGAGCTTGACTTTATAAAAAAGGTGCAAGAACAACATGGACATGATTGGAAATCAGTAGCTGAAGCATTGGGTAAAAATCGATTTCATGTAAAAGATGCATGGCGTAGAATAAAGTTTACTGATGCAAAGAAAGGGCGATGGTCTCAAGAGGAGTATCAACAGCTATTTGATTTAGTAAATCTGGACCTACGTGTTCGGGCTTTAGAGGTCGAGAGAAAATCAAAACATGGTATGTTGCGAGATAATATTAGTTGGGAGGCAATCGGTACCAAGTTGGCTACGAGAACCAGTTCGCGCTGCTGCAAAAAGTGGTATGATCAATTAACGTCGCCTATGGTTGCTCAAGGTGTATGGAGTGATACCGATGACTACCGGATGCTGAATGCTTTGGTCTCCTTGGATGCTTGCTGCATGGAGGAGGTAGACTGGGACAATCTGCTTGAGCATAGGTCTGGTGATGTTTGTAGAAAGCGATGGGAGCAAATGGTCCAATACATTGGAGAGCATGGGAAAAAATCATTTGCTGAGCAGGTGGAAATTCTTGCTAAGAGATTCTGCCCTGATTTAGTGGAAGCAAGAGAAGACTTTGATAGCAAACCTGTAGTTTGTTGAGGTTGTGATGGTTTTGTGGGATCACTGAGACCCTTTTTTGGATAATAGAAATTTGATTTCTGTTCTAGTTCTCACATAGGGCGTTTTATTTTATTGTTTTGCTTTATTGTGGTAAAATGTTGTTACCACTGCCTTTTGATGCAGTGATGGAGAGCTTAAATATCAAATTCGACATCTTTATAATACAAGATTTTTTTTGGGTACCTAGGGAAAATATGTGGTACTAATATTCAACTGATGTATGTGTCAAATAGTAATTAGTTTATAGATAAAATTAATTTAATTTTTTTTAAAATTTAGATATCTGATAATTTGTTAGATAGATAAAGTAAATTTAATTTTTTAACTTTATTAATTTATGAAAATTTAATTTTTTAACTTTATTAATTTATGAAGAAAAAAAATCAATCTATAACTTATGGCTAGAGAGAGAAAGAGAACTGAGTGAGAGAGAGGGGAAGAAGAGGAGTGGTTGGCAATGAAGCGCGTTGAGGAAGGCTGTGATCGCAACTACTGATTTCGTTAGTACTAAATTATATATATATATATATATATATATATATATATATATATATATATATATATATATATATATATATATATATATATATATATATATATTGGGAAGGGGCTAAAGTCCAAAGGAAGAACAATTACACACACAACAGGCAAAAAAACCCCTCTCAAATCATCTAACAGTAATCTAGCCATATCCGGTGACAGAGAATTCAAATTATAGTTCCAAGAAGTCTCTCAAGAGCGCCTTTTGTTAAGTGATCAGCACAACGATTGCCTTCCCTGTAGATATGAGCTAATTTAACTCTCCAATTTTTGTACAGCCAATACATGATAAATCTAACCAAGCAGAGAGGGTGATGCCTGACTTATTGTTTGTTATTGATGATATGGATAACACTTTTTGAATCACATTCTATTGTGAGCTCCCTACATCCCTTCATCCAGGCAAGTTTAAAGCCATTTAGAAGACCCCATAATTCAGCCTGCAAAGCAGAGCAAAGGCCAATCCTGTGTTGAAAGCCTTGAATCCATCTGCCATTGCTATCTCTTATCAAACTGGCACACCCTGCAGCTCCTATACCCTTATTCATAGCCCCATTTGCATTTAGTTTCCATTTTCCTATCTCAGGGCATGACCACTTCACCTCAAAGGACCGTTGAAAAGTGTTGTTGCCTCTCTGTTTTCTCCTAATTCGTGTAAGCTCATCAATCTTCTGAAGAATCGTGAGGTGTGATAGAGGTGGTCTGGAGTAGTGATCTTCATGAGTCTCTTTGTTTTGCCAAAACCAAAGCATTTCACAAGTATTGATAAAAATGTCTTGGCAATTTCATTCCTTTATACAGCTCAAATCACAGGTGAGGTTGAATTCTACCCAATCAGCATTTTCTCTAGTAAATAAATCCCCTATGTGCTGTGATTTAATAGTCGAAGCCATACTCTTGTAGCATAGGGGCAACCCTTAGGACGCGCATAGTAGTTTCCACATAGTTCCGACAGAGATTACAAACTGGGTTAGCACAAAACAATCTATAATATTTTTAATTTTTTTTACCGTTTTGGTGGCATCAGGTCATGGCATGGCATGACTACAATCACAAACATCCAAATATTAATTAAGCACATAACCCCCAAAACCTATCTCTATCCTCAATAGCATAAAGCAGAGCCCCATGGAGGGTGTGGCAGAGGGAGAGGAGGAAGAGGATGAGGAATGATGGTGGTGGTAGTTTCAGGGAAGAAGAAAGAGGACAAGAAATGAAATAAAAAAAAGAATAGAGACAAAATTGTAATTTTACTCTACTATTTTGCATAACTTTACTCTAATTCACAAAATCAACGGTATTGTAGCAATTGCCCCACAACAATACTATCCTTGAACTTCGGTCAGAGGTTTAACAACTCTTTTCAAAGGTGGGAGTTAGATCTTGAAGCTTTCATATATATATATATATATATATATATATGGATGCCACATGAGAGTAGTTTTGAGTTGAGACCTATTGCCATGGCATCGTCGTCGTCTTCTTCAGCATCAGTCTCTCTTTGGGATCTCCTCATGATCCTCCTTGTGCGCCCCATCCTCGCCCTCGCCCTCGTTTTCTCCATAATCTCCCTCGGTAACTCTCTCTCTCTCTCTCTCTCATGAAATTCCCTTGAAAACAAGGACTCTGATTTGTTTGGCACAGGGTGGTTATTGGCATGGAAATTGGTGCTGGTTCATGTGCCTCTCGTTCAAGAAATTTTCGGCCTCAAAAAGAAGCCTGTTCGAATCAAGCCCCCAACTGGTCGCCTTTCCAAGATTTACAGCTCCATTAATGCCCAAAATTCTGCTTCCACTTCCACTTCGTCATGGTAACTCCTCTTTTTCTTCCTCTCTTCCTAATTCATTTTTCCAATTCAAAGATTTTTTTTTAGTTTCATTAGATTGGTGGAATCAGATGTTGTTCGTGAGAATAATATTCCCGGGAAAGCTAGCACGGGAAAAACTTTCCTGTGAATATAGGTAGTGTTTGTTTTAGAGTTGATACAATACGATACTGAAAATTTGTACAAAATTTGTACAGAATAAATTTGTGTTTTGTATTTATACAAAATTTTGTTATGGGGCTTTGGTAAAATATAAGAAGAATAACTGGTAAAATTATGAATTAATAATAGGTATAAACTTGGAACAAAATTTTTATTAAAATTTCTGTATCAGCACCTATATTTTGTGTACCTACTCTGAGTGTATACAGAAAATACAGGAAAAATTTGTACAACTACAATCTGTCTTGTACGTACTAAACCAACATGTCATTTTTTGTTCTGTATTGTATTTTGTGTCTTGTACATAGTAAACAAACGTTACCATAAGGTGCGGGGAATAACATTCCCAGGACTGATTCTTTTCCAAAAAAAATCATGCCCGATGATATGTACCGGTTATACCCGTAGTAGAATAGTCCCAATATGGTAATGTACCCAACTAATTACAATGGAGAGTAATGAGAATTAAGAAACCTAAATCATGTCTATTTACTGGTTCCCATGGATCAATTAACATTCATGAGTGAAATAGGAAAATGCAAAAAAGAAACAAGAAGGTAGCAGAAGAAGATAAAAGCAACACCAGAGAGAGATACTATCTTGTAGTGTTGAGGAGGAAGAGGATTGTAGTTTAGAGAAGTTGTTGAGATAGAGGGGTTGGAAATAGAAATTCACATTTTTTTCACCACTCCCATTTAGCCATTAGTCCATTACTTTCCCTTTATATGTTGTTCTTGTTTCATTCTCATTTTTGTTTGCACCTGCCAAGCCCAAGACTAAAATAGACTCATATATTACATTCCCTATTAAAATAAACCTTCTCCTCTAGGTCTATGCTAATGCCATTATGATTGCTCCAAATATAAGGAAGTCTTGCCATGAAAAGAGAAAAAGAAAAACTTTGCATCATAACATCTTCAAACTCATGCCGAACCACAAAAATAGAACCAGCAACTCATGCCTAGTAACTAGAATTATGCTGGTTGCAATATCAGTAGTATGTGTTAGGTTGAATTTCTGTGATTCATGCCAATGATCTACTTGCTCTTCCTGACCCAAGTGTTTGTCTAACCCACATCAACTGTCCATTTTCTCTTAGAGTGGTGACGATTTCAACCATTTAGTGGCATTTCAGAGTAAATTGCCTTTGTAGCTGCTTTATTTGCATAAACAACAATATACTGATGTGGAGCCAAGTCAGCCAACAAGTTATGATACTTGCACAATACCCGAAGGCTTTATACTAGATGATTGTGACACTTTCCTATAACTCTTGGTTACCTTTCCACTGGTCTGTAGGATCCCTGTCTGTTTCATCAACTGATATCCTTTCCTCCTCCTCAGTTAGGTCAGCAAAAACAATCGGTATAAATATGATACACAGGACAGGAGCATGCATAAGCCAGCATCAAATTGAGGCATAGGCCCCTCAATAGGATCTTTGTAATGAGGCAAGGCCAAGAAGAACTGAACTCCAACTGAAATTGTTGCAAGATCAGGTTTTATTTCAGTAAAGAATGTCTTCAAGACAAAAGCAGCATCCAAGCTCAAGAGCAGAGAAATCATGATTAACTAGTAGATAATGAAGTGTACATAGGACCAAAAGTCTTGAACCTCTTGCTTAGTTCCTAGCAGCTTTGCATCCATGCTTAGTAGTCCCCTATCACACTATTAAATTGATAACTGTAATCATTTCATAGGAATAGTCATTGAAATTAAAATGCAAATAATCATTATCAGTAAGTTCTATTGCTGCTAATTTGGGGGTTTTGAGATTAACAAGTCCACCAAATATCTGTTCATTAACTGAGCAATTACAGATATGAGACAAAATATGGTACCTAACTTGGTATGAGTTATGAAATTTGCAACCAAACCTCTGAATTGCTGGACTACCTGTATTAGATCCTTCTCCAATTTGTTAACAGCTAACAACACCTACAGCTTTAGGTGTCAACTCAGTGATACTCTTAACATGTTTGCTTCAACTCATTCCCATAACACATATGAAGGGTAGCAACAGCAACACCAGCTGCAACTGAATGCCACCTCACTGTAGGGCACTAAAATCACCTTCTCATTTAGAACTAGTTCGGTGATGTCTCATTTCATGTTGCTGATAAGAAAATATAAATTTTTGGCTTACTGAATAGAATATGGGACTAATCTATTTCCACTTATTTATTTATTATTATTATTATTATTCAAATTTGGGGTTCACAAAATATCTATCGCACCATCAGGTTAATCTTCTTTCCTTCCATGTCAAGAAATATGTAAA
Source organism: Aeschynomene evenia (assembly GCA_013621005.1). Taxonomy (NCBI): domain Eukaryota; kingdom Viridiplantae; phylum Streptophyta; class Magnoliopsida; order Fabales; family Fabaceae; genus Aeschynomene; species Aeschynomene evenia. The sequence continues at coordinate 19,448,188 of CM024269.1, read as the reverse complement.
ATGCATCAAAACAGAAAGGAGGAGCTATGATCCTAATACATGTTGTGTTCTCAAGCAATCAGAATGTCTTGATATGATAGTTTCTCTAGCCTCTTATCTGTGGTATCTGATCTCATTAATGTTTAATACTTTTATGTGGTCAAAATTTGTAGGTGATTGCTATTTATATCACTCTTAACTGAAGCTACAGAAATATTCACAGATACTAATGGTTGCTTTCTTGGTATTGCAGATAATATCATTTAACTTAACTGTAAAGATCTCTTGGAAAGTAGAACAGGTTGATTGAAATAAAAGAAGAAAGTCCAAGTAACAGTCCGCGAAAGTTCTGGAGATTTACATATTATACACCTTGTACAATCATATTGATTAACTTCATAAGACCACACAGAGTGGTCTTACACTGTATAGTGCTCAGTGCAAACTAGTTTGTCGAATATAAGTGGTGATTAATTTTGAACTATGATCTATGATTTAAGATTTATACACTTAGGGGCCGTCGTTTGGTTTGCGGATGACTTTTTCGTTGTTTATAGTGCACATTAAATGTTATTTTTAGTTGTTGTTTAATTGGATTTTTAGTTATTGTTTGATTTGATTTTTAGTTGTTTGGTTGAATTTTTATTTATTGTTTAGTTGAGTTTTTGTGTTGTTTAATTGAAATTTTTTTATGTTTGGTTGAGTTTTTCGCTATCTGCAGTTCATATTAAACGTGGATTTTAGTTGTTGTTTGGTTAAATATTTTTGATTGTTTAGTTGAGTTTTTTGTGTTATTTGGTTGAATTTTTTGTTATTTAATTGAATTTTTTTAATATTTGAATGTATTTTTTATTGTTTGATTGAATTTTAACTATTATTAAATTAATTTTTATTATTTGATTAACTTTTTTTTTATTTAATTGAATTTTTTAATTGTTTTTGTATATTTTATTGTTTAATTGAAAGGTAAAAGGGCAAGATGGAAAAAATTTTCACGTGTTGTGTCTTTTGTTGGATAATGGAGTGAATTAATGAATAAGGCAAAAATAATTTTTTTTTTCTATATGCATGTATGGTGACGTGTTAAAGTGTACATATATAGCATTACCGATTGAAGTTGAATGCCTTTGGACACCTATTTTTATTAAAGTTCAAATAGCACATTTGTACAAATGTAATTGTAAAAATAACACCTACTTTTCTTTTTATACAAATGTAACTGTACTCTTTATGGGGTGTCAAAAGTGCTTAGCTAATTAAGCTTGTTTCCCATGTCAAATGGATGGGGGGAGGATGACAAATAAGAATCACCAAATTAATCTCTTTACCCACAATGACCAAAATAATAACACTGGTTCTTTGGTTCTTGGTAAAGGGTTGATATGGGTGTCTATTCAATCCCAATTCCCACCATCTAAACTGAGCGAGAACAAAATAAGTAAACTAGTGTTTAAAAATATTTCACAATTTGTCATATATGGTTATCACACACTTAACCGAATATCACAAAGTTTGTTTCACAGTTCCAAGTTAAAAGACAGACAATACATCAAAACACACATTACAAGTTTACTACTAAAAGGTCAAAAGCATAGTCAGCTTCTGTCTGCATGCGTACATTAAGAACCTGCATGAAAGACGATAACAAAAAAGTAAATGTCAAGTGAAAGGAAATAGAAATTTTATTCACATAATGCTGAGTGCTTGTAAACCATAAAACAGATCAGCCAACCAAGATAAGTTGTTCAATAATACAAAGAGTGATGAGCACTCACTTAAGAGACAAGAATTATATATTTCGATTGCGCCATTTAATTTCATGCATGAAAAGCTGCATTACTCTTCAAATGATTTAGAATAGAAAATCTTGGATCTCAAAAATTTAAAACTTACCTTCATCTGCCTGGTAAAAAGGGAACTTCTCAACTATGACAGACAAAAATAGGAACCAACACACGTAACAGGCTCTTGGAGGAATAAATATAAGCATAATCTAACCAAGATGAAATCCATTTATCTTCCACTTTATGGTGTTGCAAGTAAAGCATGAAATATGTAAGAGAAACCCAGTTATAGCAGAAATTACTATTAAAATCGATCAAAATCCATCAGAAATATGATTGTTTGTAAATACATCACACACTTCTTGAGGGAAAATAGATCTAATCTAATATAAAAGGAATCTATGTTACCTAAAACTTAGTCAGAAGTCAGAATAATCACGCCATCATAATTAAGGTATATATTCAAGCTTTTAGACAGTACAGTAAACAGCATAAAGATAAAATAATTCATTTCTTGATAAGAATTTCTCATATAAGCAGCAATAAATGATGATTCGTGATGATTATAATTCAGAAATATATGCATACCTGTACAGCTACATATCTCCAAACAACTTCACAGATAACATGCCTCAACTGGTGAGGGTCGTTGGCTTTCTGCATCAAGCCTGTTGAGCAATTTTGTGTAAGTCAAAGAATGACCGACTTGGTTGTCAATGGTATCAGTTTCATTGCAGCCCTTACATCCATCATCTCCCATGCAACTAGCATCATGCAACTCAATTTCCACAGGTTTTATTATCTTACCAAACAGCTGAATTGAACCAGAACCAACTTTTGAGATGTTACAGTTGTTGGTCCCACCAGACTCTAGGCCAAATGAATGCAAACTACTCGGGCTATCTAGTGACAAGTCGCTAGATTGACAACTTCCAATGTTTAGCTCAGTTGACACTGTATTCAACCTAAGCCCGGTATTGTTCCCAAAGAAACTACTACCCATACGCAGATGAGAGTTATCATTTAAAAGGTTGGAAAAAGTTGATACAGAAAATAAATCATGCCTGGCTCCCTGCATGCCAGCAGGAAAAGTTTCATAACTCAACAATGTTTCATTTAGGTTTTCCATTGTTGAATTAGTTAACACTGTCATAGGAAAGAAGGGCTCTCCCTCTCTATCACTTAGCACTCCAGAACCCTGAGCAGCTCTAAGCTTTTTCATTGGAGGAAACGCAGTATGAAGTGAAGGTGTCGGAGAAATAAGTTCAACCTGCCAAGGACTGACTCGCTTTGCATTCTGCAAGACTTCAGCTTCATCCCATGTAACCTATGATATTGAGATCATAAATGATAAGAAGCCATTATAAGTCATTTGAGAGAATATAAATTATAGATATTATTACATCTTCTGTGGCAGAAGTTCCTTATTTATGAAAAAGAAAATTTTGTCAAAATTGACATGATACCAATACCCATTAAAAAGAAAATCATAAACCTTGGCATTTTTTCCAAGGATATTCTAGCACAGATAGACACATGCATGATGACAAAGATTTCCAGTAACACCTGTTGAGAATCTGATACTGCAAGTATAATCAAGTTAAATGATAGACAGCCTGTGGATATTCATAGTTCTTCTGATAGACAGCCTGTTTCTTTTAACCAAAAGTCACATATTGGTTGCCAAGGCAAATTGGGAAGAATTCAACTCACTTTTAATTTCCCCCAATGCCTGATGGTACCGAAGATAAGTTAAAATAATCAGGCCAGTGATTGTGTTAAATGACCAACAGAAGCAGAAGCTTGGAATAACGGCAGGAAGAGAGATAAGTAGTTTAGGAGATTTCATTTAGTAGTTTTAGGAAACTATTCAATTGAGTAGCTAGTAGTTTAAGATATTTGATTTAGTAGTTATAGGGATTTTTCAGTTGAGGAGTTTTAGGAGAGTTTGTTAGCAGCACTAAAGTTTTAAGTAGGAGTAAGGAAGGTTACGTTTTTTATCACAGATCTCATAATTTAAGACTCAGGCTAGGAGAGCACCAACCCCTCGAAAGTTGTGACCTTGTTTCTTCTTTTGTTTCTTTCCACTCAATAAATCTTGGAAGCTAGAGCATAACCACCTCAGTTTGCGCTGCTACTGCTGTTTTCAGTAATAATACCCTGTGTTACTAACCTAAACTGGTACCAGTTGTTACAACCGGTATCAAAGCACCGATCTTGGGGAGCTCTGTGGATGGTAACCACTAGTCCACTACCAAAACTACGGCTCCGATGGATACAAGGGTTGAAGACATTGAACAATGGCTGGGAAGAGTGGATGACATTGAAAGGCAGCTGGCAGAAATTTGTGTAGAACAAGCTAGAGATATGGAATTGATTATGAAGCAATTAGCAGTATTAAATCAGCAGCCTAAAGTCGAAGATGGCAGAAACAACAGAGAAGGGAGCATCAAACCAGAACCAAGGAGGAGGAGAGGGCAAGAATGATTACTTGGCTCCACCGAGATGGGAAGTAAATCTAAAGGTGGAAATACCAACATTCGATGGAGAAGATGATTTTGGGTGGTTGGTGCTGTGAATTGAGTGTTACACTGTTACTTTAGGGTGGCTCAAATTACAGCAGCGGAAAAGGTAGACTATGCTGTTATGGCGGTGGGAGGAGAAACTTTGTCTTGGTTTGAATGGTGGGAGGAGCAAAAACCTTCCACTCCTGTATGAGATTCAAGCAGGACCTTCTCAAGAGATTTCAGCCGAGAGCTGCTGCCAAATCAATAGGACTCCTCCTAGATGTGAAGCAGAATGGAACAGTAATAAAGTATCGACGGTGGCCAGAACATGGAGGAATTTGGGTAATGATCTCTATGAACGGTTTGCTGAATGAAATGAGGGTGGGGATGGTGGTTTCAAGCTATGAAAGCTTGTCAAAGATGATGGGTCGAGCAATTGCCATTGAAGCTCGCAATTTGGCTTGGAAGGATGCAGAAATATTCTCAGGAGGAAGAAGAGCTGAGCACAGTTCCAAAGGAGTTGATTTTGGTTAGAATCAAGGTAACAGCTGTGTCAGAAACATCATAGGAGGGTTTCAAGGGGTAAGGACACAGGTAGAAGGAGGACCCCAATCTTAGAATTCAAGGCTCAACTAGCGCGCAAATTCTCGACCAGTTTTAGCTCAGGCAGGAGCAGGCAACAACAATTCAAATGGGTCTAGAGGAAGTGAAGTGAAGAGACTTCCACCGAAGAATGGGTTGACAGACATAAAAAAGGCCTTTGTTTTAATGTGGAGAAAAATGGGGACCCAACCATGTATGTCAAATGAAGCAGTACAACAACAATAACAACAACAACAACAACAAGTCTTATCTCACTATTTGGGGTCGACTACATGGATGAAACGACGTCATTACGCCTTGTCGTGAATCATGTTTGGGTTTAGCCCATTAACCCTCAAATCATCCTTGATAACCCCTTTTATTGTCTATTTGGGTCTCTCTCTACCCCTAGTCACCGTAATATCTTCCATCCGATCCACCCTTCTGACTGGATATTCTTCTGGTCTTCTCTCAACATGACCATACCATCTAAGCCACCATCTTATCAATGTCAAATGAAGCACTACCAGATTTTATTAATGGGAGAGGGGGAAGAGGATCCATGTGAAGAAGAGGAAGATTTGGGCTTAGTCTTTCCACCTTGAGGACAAGGTGGGTCTTGATGGGGAGGGTATTGTTACATACCGCACAGAAGCAAAAACTTGGAATAACCGCGGAAAGGGAGATAAGTAGTTTAGGAGATTTCATTCAGTAGTTTTAGGAGATTATTCACCTGAGTAGTTAGTAATTTAAGAGATTTGATTCATAAGTTATAGAGGTTTTTCAGTTGGGAGGTTTTAGGAGAGTTTGTTAGAAGGAGTATGGTTATAAGTAGGAGTAAGGTAGGTTAGATTTTTTTATTTCAGATTTCAGAATTAAAGACTCAGCCTAGGAGAGCACCAACCTCTTGAAGGTTGGTTCTATTTAGCTCCTTTTGATGGACACAAAGGTAAATCAAAGGTACTATCAATATGATGTACCTTTCTAACCATCAAAAGAGCTACATAGAAACTTGCACATCGACAAAATCAGCAATAAACCAAGTATATATAAACAGAAGCGCCCTATACAACCAGCTGCATAGAATATAAATCAATAGATAAAAGATCAAATCCCAGTTTAAGGAATCACCCAAATCCTCTTCTTAGCAGTAGTACCATGATACAATCTACAGATGAACTTGGAAAGATAAGGAAAAGGAAAAGATCCTAGAACAGGTTGTGTGTGGCTGTGTTTGCATGTGTATAATTGTAAAATATAGATACTTTTCATCTGCCTTCACCAAACAACTTAAGCTTTAGGAAAGTTGGTTAGTGGTCCAGGGTTTTTAGTCCGCCTAATTCATCTAATTAAAATTAGAATTTCACTACAAGTTAGGGTCAGCATATAAAGAGTATGCGCTTCAAGATTATACAGCCCTGTTCAGTAGAATACACCATTTATGTGCCCTCCCATAAATGGTATCCTTCGGATAAACAAAGTTAAGCAAATCCTAAAATTACTTCGTAAGGACCCAAGTCTCATCTCATGAAATAAATCCAAGCTTATTTGAACAGACACAAATCTAGAAATTCAAAAAACAATAGGGCGACCTATCAAATCCATTGTAAAAATGTTAGTATGTTACATTCCAACAATAAACATAGTTATCATACTGGCATTTTCTCAGTACAATCTCTTCATGACTTCACAAGATATATGATAATCATAAGCTACCTTATACATTCATTTGGAGCATAATTCTCGTATTTTTAATGATAGAATTCTGAACAACCAAACCCTATAGGACACGATTAGGCATTTGCCCTCTACTTGGCGTAAAGCTTGTGATTATTTTAGAGGGATTTCGATTCCAGATATGTTGAGAGATTGGAAAGTTTTTGTTTATTGATGTTTTCCTCGTTTTTTAGCTATTGTTCTTGTAAATAAGATCTCCTATCCACCTATGCCTTTATATTCTTCCTTTTCTTCATCTTCATAGATTCTTTTTATATAAAAAATGTACAACCCTGAACTGTTTCTAATGTTTTAGTGGCCAAAAACAGATGCTACTCTCTTACATTCTCACATTTCATCAATGACTGAGGAGCATAAGATTTCAGTATTGTTCACTAGGCCAAATACTACTGACTATGATCATGCTAGCAACATTTAACACAAACATCTGCCAAGCAATATCATTCAATACCCCTTGCAGGATAAGGTGTAATCAAATCCCTAACCCTCACTTTGATTTTCTGAGTTAACCATTCAAAGAATAAGTGACTAGGTTTCTGGCTCTTATTATAGTTTTCTGTTTCATGAACCATATTACCCATGTTCAATGAGAGATTATTGTGAATCCTTAGCAGACCAAGAATCACATGCCTGCTGCCCATGCTAAAACCCTTAAAGCATAATGCAAAGAACAATGTGCTCCTAGTAGCAGTTTAGAGAAAAATAATAATACCGTAAAATCACTCTAGAGTCCCAAGCATCATATTCTTTTCTTCAGCATAAAATCAGCTTAAGCAGTACTCAGTGTTAAAATTTCTCATATAATACAACAACTTCCAGATCACCTCAACCGCGCATCTGATTTGCAATCTCACTCTCCATTGAACTTCCTTAGCAGCTATGTCATCAGAAACATTTACAACAACAACTAAGCCTTGTCCCAATAAGTGGGATCAACTACATGGATCATGCAACACCATAAACTCTATTAAACATCATATTCATGCTAAGCCCATTAACAACATATCAACACTAACATTTATCCAATGGAAATATAACGATTTCATAACAGCCCAAAAGAAATAAAGCAGCAATGCAGGCAATTAGAAGCATATCAAACCTGAAGCATGCGCCAAGGAGAACCCCTCCAAGGCCCATTGTCAGGAGCAGAAGCAGAAGACACTGTCCCCTGAAACCAAGTCATCCTGGAAGAATCCTCTGTCTCCACAGCCATCTTCACTCTCATTCCAGGACACCAAGCTGCCTTCATTGCTCCCTCCACAGCCTCAGCCTTCACCACAAAGTCCGACCACCCGACCCTCGGATAATAAACCACCTCAAATGGCACATTCCTAGCCGCCAATTCTGCAGCGTGAGCCACATCCTTCACCGACACTTTCCCCCTCCCGTCCCTAGGAATAACCAGAGAAGCGCTGCTGCCACCAGCGTGCCCCTCTTGCTGCTGCTGCTGCTGCCACGGCTCGCGATTCTCCGCCATGACACCCGTGGAGAATCGCAAGGTCCGGCGAATGCCAACAAAAATGGAGCCCTGGGAGTTCCTCATAAAGACAACGGAATCTCCGGCAACGAGCTTCTTGTGGATCACGAACTTGCTCCACCCAGTGGTGAGAAGATGGCGGCGGGGCGTCCCGCGGTAGATATGGCGGAACTCCCAGGCTGTGCCGTGGACGTCGGTGATTGTAAGGACCTGCACCGGTGGGTCAGCGTTGAAGTCGAGCGCCGGGAAAATGGAGTCAGCGCAGTACCTCGGGACGGAAAACCCGCCGCCATTGTTGGCATCCGAAGGGGTCAGAATCTTTGCGAAGGAGGAGACCTTGTCGCCGGCGTCAGGCTCCTCGGCCGGGTGTTCGCCGGAGCCACAATCGGCGGCGATAGGATTGAGGAGGAGCTTGGCAAATACCTCGTCGGAAAGGGGATCAGCGAGGAATTGAACGGAGGAGACGCGGCAGAGGACGAAGGGGAGGGGGCGGAGGAGAGGGGAGAGGTGGTGGTTGTGGTGGTGAAGAGAGGGAGGGAAGGCTTGTTCGAGGTGACCCTGTGGGAAGTAGTAAACCCTAGAATGCACGGCAGGGATCTCCACGGCGGCGCCGGCGCAGGCTCGCCAGATTTTGGGGTCCAGACGGGCGGCCTGCGGCGGCGGCAGGCGGCGGGGCTGCGATGGCGGCATCGCAGAGAGAGAAGGTGAGTGAGTGTAATAGAGAGAGAGAGAAAGAGACAGAGAATCAGTTACGGTCAGATAGAGAAAGGGAAATGTGGGATTTGATTAGGGTTTATAAACAGAAGAGCTTTAGATCACGTTTGGATTTTTTTGCCTTTTGTGGAGTGACGACCATCATGCTTCGGAAAGAATTAATTTCTTCTCCTCAAAATAATTTTAACACAGTTATTTCTTTTTCATTTATTTCCATACATGATAACGTAATAAGTAGAACAAATTAAATTATATTAATTTCTCCGTAGAAATATGGTTAAATTATTTTTCTTTTGATTATTTATAAAATTTATTTTGAATGTACATGTACTCATAATTTATAAAATTAGAGACCTCCAAATCGGTCTCTAAAAATTTCAACGTCGAAAAAGATAGCTATTGAAAATAGAAAATATCCTATGAGTTCCTTGATAATGTTAAAAGTTGAAAATCATAAGATTCCTATAAAAAAAACAAACAGTATTAATAATAATTTCAATTTTAGATAAATTAGTGCCTAACAATTTTATTATTAAAAGGGTAAACCCCCAAATCGATTCTTGACAATTTTAAGGATGAACAAGGTAGTCTCTGACATTGAGAAAGTGACAACTGAGTCCCTGACAATGTCATTTTTCAGACATCCGTTCGTCCCTAAATGGATTCCGTCAGACATGACAATAAGTAGCCCATGGAAGTCTGCAAAACAGACTCTTTTAACTTCGTCAACAATGGCAGCAGAGTTCGTCGTTTGTTTTGAGGCATCTAACCATGCTATATGGTTGCGAAACTTTGTCACCAAACTTCGTGTAGTAGATGGCATTGAAAGGCCATTGAAAATTTATTGTGACAATAGTTCAGCAGTACTTTACTCCAACAACAACAAGAGTTCGACAAAGTCGAAACATATTGATATCAAATTTTTGGTTGTTAAGGAGAAAGTTCAATTGAAACAAATTTCCATAGAACATATAGGGACTCAGTCTATGCTAGCAGACCCATTAACCAAGGGATTGATCCCTAAAGTATATCATAAGCACATTGCTCGTATGGGAGTCAATATTTGTGATATCTTGGTTTAGTGGGAGTTATTTTTTTTTTCTATAAGTTTTATGTAAGACATTGAGTTATGTATTTTCTGCAGAATAAAGTTATGATGGATTATATTTTATTGCAATATTTATATTGTAATTTTGGATTGATCTCAATAAAATTTTTAAAGTTGGATCATTGGAAATAGACATGTGCGAGATCATTTTCATGTTATTTCCATATTACTCATCCAAACTTGATCTATGTCATTGATTATATCAATGTTGTGATCATCGTGGTTTAATCGCGACTCTAATGCGGGAAAAGTTGCGGTAGTTCCTTCATTGATATAAGAGATGGACCAGATTGTTAAAATAATTAAGATTAAATAGCATTCAGATGTGCACATAAAGTTTTTTTTTTTTATATATGATTATTTTTCAGTATATATAATATTATAGCCCAAGTAGGAGATTGTTAGAAAATTTAATTTTCTTTATTCTAATTTATGGGCTATAAATTATATTAATAATCATTATAGCTATTTAGTTGTGACATTTGTAATGGTCTCATTATTGGTTATAAAGAATATTAAGTCACACTTAATTATTTGTCGGTTTGGAGAAATTATGAGTAAACACCGTTACTCTATCTTGGTCTTTATGGGGTTTAATGGGAACCAATGGACCAAACATAAATAGAGACAAAAGGGTTTGGTCCCCAATATATCAAAATCACATTTTTGCAAATTCTTATCCCATCTGAGAATTGCTCTCAAGCCTGAAAAGGACTCTAGAGATTTTGGTTGAGGAAGACCAGCAACCACCTTCACACAAGCAGCTCGAGAACCTTTGGAGTCATCAATTACTCACTATGGATCCAAGTTAGCTTCCGCTTTTGGATATTACTTCTCGATGAATCAATATGAACGACACTAAAGCATTATGGTTTTTTATTAAAATTTCTAACAGATGTGTCATCAATCGATTCAAAAATCATTTGGCTGGAGAGAAAAGGCAAGTTCACCAGATATTCGAGCTCAAATGAAAGAAGTTCTAGTAGATCATAAAAACAAAAACCGAAAAGTTCAAGAAAATGTTGAGGAAGATGATGAGCGTGATGAAGGATTGGTGGGAGTAGGTGTTAATGAAATGCAAGAGACAAATAAAGCTACATCTCAAGCATCTCAAAGGGGGAAAAATGTCATGGATTTTTACTTCATGCCTAGAACAACTCCGGGAGCTCAACCAACATTAAAATGTGTTTCGCAAAGTAAACAAGTGACAAAAAAGTGTGACATTGTGATACCCCGTATCATAGTGTCCCTTAGGAAGGACTTTTCTCAAGACGCGTCAGAAACACGCCAGTAAGTTCCTGTCAGAAGGGACTCGCTAGCGAGCAGTCAGCTCCCGCTAGCGAGCCGTTGGTCGCCAGCGACCGCAGTCAAGTCACTAGCGATGGGATCAAGTCCCACATCGTTCAGAATGAACGTCAAGACGTTGCTGACAGAAGGTGCTAGCTAGCGAGCAGCCACTGTCCGCTAGCGAAGAGCTTGTCGCTAGCGACCATGTGATAGTCGCTAGCGACCGGACCGAAGTCCCACATCGGTCACAACTTGTTCAACCTTTCCCCCCTCACCCTATATATATGAAAGGTTATGTTACCTCACACCTCACATCTCACACTCAGCCTTTTTCAAAGCAGTGCTTTGGGGCATCTTTCGTTGTTGAGGATAGTGTGAGCTCGACGTCTTGGGGATACTCTGCTAGAGCAAGTTCCCGACGGTGAGTGAAAAGACGTTTTTGCCCCTGTCAGCGTGCTGGTCGCTAGCGAGCTGTGAGAGCTCGCTGGCGAGTGTGCCGTCGCTAGCAAGAAGGTGTTGCTCGCTAGCGAAGGTTCAGTGCGCAGCTTAGTTCAAGTTTTTCTTTTCTTTTGTGCGGTCCTGATGGGTCTTTTGCACGCCAGGTGCAAACGCGGTGCCGATAGCTGGAGCCGGAGCTAGCGGTGCCTTCCAGCCTCAGGACTTTCCAGGTGAGTGGAGGTTTTAGGGTGGATGTGCCGTGGCTGCCACATAATAGCATTTGTATATGTTTATATGATTATGATTTTGTTTATATGTTTATGTGTTTATAATTATGTTTATGTTTATAGTTATATTTATGTTCATGTTTATGTTCATGTTTATATTTATGTTCATATGCTTAGGTAGCTGATATGATAGGTAGATAACATGCTTAGGTAGATAATATGATTAGGAAGATAACCTGCTTAGATAGATCACATAATATAGCATAGTAAGATAATATAACAAAGATAGATAATATAACATAGTAACATAATATAACATAGTAAGATGATATAACATAGTAATACAACATAACCTAGTAAGATAACCTCACGTGATAAGAAAACATGACATGGTAAGAGAGCATGATAAGATAATATAATCTAGTAATTAATATAATTTAGAAATTAATATAATCAATTAATTAATATCACCTAGTAAGTTAATATAACTTAGTAATTAATATAACCTAGTAATTAATGTAATCGAGTAAAACACCATAACCTATTAGGATAATATATCATGATAAGATAACATAACTCAGTAAGATAATATAACTTAGAAGAATAACGTGACCTAGTAAGCCCCAGTAAGATGACACGTCTTAAACAGATAATATACTTTAGTAAGATAACATACCGTAATAGAAACGTGCCTTAGAGGATAACAGATTTTAATGTAGGATAATGCTCAGATAGATAAATTCCCTAATAGATAACATGACAGGAATGAGTGGATGACTTCTAGATCCATTTGTATTTATGTTATGCGTTATGATGTTATGCATTATGATTATATTTATTATATGCGCTATGATTATAATTATTATAAACGTTATGATTATTCCTATAAGCTTGAATGATTTATGCTATGCTACGCCATGATATGAAGCAAGTTAGAATCCTATGATATATGATCAGTATGATAACATGCAGTGTATGAGTAGAATGATTGTAGAATTGTGTGATGACTGTTTACGTAGACTGCGAACCGTCGTAGTATGTATTTCAACGCTATAGCCCGGATGTAGCTCCCAGTCGAGTTTAGCCGTGACATACTGCCACGAAGCGCCCCGAGTCCCACCCCAAATACAGTATGACTGGCCTCACCTGCGTGGTTGTAGAGGTCCAGATCACAGGGCGGCTCGTGTTCCGTCATATGGCCGCACCCTCGTGGTAGCGAGTCACAGTTATAAGTTACAGCAGGGCGGCTCGTGTTCCGTCATATGGCCGCACCCTCGTGGTAGCGAGTCACAGTTATAAGTTACAGCAGGGCGGCTCGTGTTCCGTCATTTATCAGTTTAGCATGGGGACTCGAGTGCGGATATCTCCGGCGGTACGCGTCCGTCGTCAGAGAGGTGCAACTACATAGATAGGACAAGTATACGTGATTGATAACATGACAGTATGTGTTGCATGACATGCATGATACACGATCACTGAGCTGCGACTCACTCCCTGCATTTTTGTTTCACAGTTCGATCAAGAGGCAGACGAGGAACCGTTGATCCAGTAGAGGTCGGTTGCAGTTGATTTCCTTGGTGAGCTCCGCATTTTCCGTGGAGTCTTAGCAGTCTATGTTTAGTTTAGGTTTAGTTTATATTTCACGGTCAAATCAATAGTTTTGCTCCAGACTTTAGAGGTAGGATTCCTTTATCAGTTAAGTTATGTTTCAGTATACTGAACTAGTATGTAAGTTTCAGATTAATACAGTTATATATGATTATCAGTTAAACAGTTATTTCAGTTATTTCGGTTATTCAGTTTATTTAATGGTTTATGCATGTTGTTTAGCCCTTAAGTTATGCCATAGTAGCGTATTCGTTGGGATAAAGCCCTTCGCACGGACACCCCTAAGTAGCGGGGTGTTACAGTTGGTATCAGAGCCCATAGGTGTCCCCCTAGAGTCTGAAGCTAGGAATCTTAAGTGTCACGGCAACCATGCTAATGGAAGCGCGCCCATTGCCATGGAATGTAGTGTCACGAGAGGTTCATAGAAAGTAAAATCAGATAGGTTCAGTAGTAGTCAGAGTCTTCTTTGAAATCCTTTTTCTGATATGTCTTATGATTTGACCTCGCCAGGATCATGATTCCTCGTCATCGCTCTTCTCCTTCTTCCGGCTCCCGTTGTGGAGATAGGTGTATGCGAGACGCCATCTCCGATCTAGTAGATATAGTAGCTCTCCAAGCACAGCAGACCTTGTTGGCACAACAAGCTGCTTTGGCACACCAGGATGTGTTGGCTCAGCAGGTCACACAGACGCAGCAGACCGTTCAAGCCCAGCATGAGGCCCCACGACTGACGTTGGAGGAGTTTGCTTGAGAGTCCAGGGAGAGGTGCGTCCCCACTAGCCTTCCAGACAAAGCATTGCAGACTTTCTTGAGCTTGAGGGTGACCAGAGCCACGACAGTTTCCGAGTACGAGGAGGAGTTCACCCGACTCGCCGGGGTCGCTCAGTTCCCTATGACCCCGAACGAGAGGGTGAGACGTTTTATCCAAGGCCTTCCAAGCCAGTACAAATTCGCTCTGAGGAGTCACCAGACATCTGAGAGGTATACAGAGGTTCTGAATGCTGCCCTTTCATGTGAGATGATGAGTATGTATGTCCAGACCAGGGGAAAGAAGAAAGCTAGACACACAGGTTCATTCTCGGGCGGAGTAGCCCCAACTCGTAGTCAGCGTCAGCAACAGCCTAAGGGGTTTCAGCCAGTTAGGGCCACCTCCTCAGCGCCCGCCCCGGTTCGCCCCGCAATTACGCAAAGTCAGAGACAGAGTAAGATCAGTCAGCCCATGACACCACGTCAGCAAGGAGGGATAGTCCCCTCCCGCCCGCAGTGCCAGACTTGCAGTAAGTTTCACTTTGGGGTTTGCCGCAAGGGGATCAGAGGATGCTACAGTTGTGGCCAAGAGGGCCATGTGTTCAGAGATTGCCCAGTCAGACAGCCAGCACCTAGCGAGGCTTCAGAGCAGATCACCGCCCTAGTGGTTCAGCCAGCTCAGGTCCAAACTCGTTTCCTTGCACCGGTCGGCAGAGGTGGTAGCAGTGGAAGATCTGATAGCAGGGGACCCGACAGTAGAGGACCCGGAAGTACAGACTCCGACGCAGGAGGACAGCCTCGTCGCCTTACGCTCACACATCAGGAAGCTCCAGCAGTCAACCCCAATCTCTTAGGTAACGTTTTGATTAAAGATTTTGAAGCCCTAGCCTTCGTAATCCATGGCAGCAGTTATACGTATGTCAGCTTTATGTTAAGATGGAATTTGGGGACCAAATTCTTAAAAGAAGGGGAGATTGTGATACCCCGTATCATAGTGTCCCTTAGGAAGGACTTTTCTCAAGACGCGTCAGAAACACGCCAGCAAGTTCCTGTCAGAAGGGACTCGCTAGCGAGCAGTCAGCTCCCGCTAGCGAGCCGTTGGTCGCCAGCGACCGCAGTCAAGTCGCTAGCGATGGGATCAAGTCCCACATCGTTCAGAATGGACGTCAAGACGTTGCTGACAGAAGGTGCTAGCTAGCGAGCAGCCACTGCCCGCTAGCGAAGAGCTTGTCGCTAGCGACCATGTGTTAGTCGCTAGCGACCGGACCGAAGTCCCACATCGGTCACAGCTTGTTCAACCTTTCCCCCCTCACCCTATATATATGAGAGGTTATGTTACCTCACACCTCACATCTCACACTCAGCCTTTTTCAAAGCAGTGCTTTGGGGCATCCTTCGTTGTTGAGGATAGTGTGAGCTCGACGTCTTAGGGATACTCTGCTAGAGCAAGTTCCCGACGGTGAGTGAAAAGACGTTTTTGCACCTGTCAGCGTGCTAGTCGCTAGCGAGCTGTGAGAGCTCGCTGGCGAGTGTGCCGTCGCTAGCAAGAAGGTGTTGCTCGCTAGCGAAGGTTCAGTGCGCAGCCTAGTTCAAGTTTTTCTTTTCTTTTGTGCGGTCCTGATGGGTCTTTTGCACGCCAGGTGCAAACGCGGTGCCGATAGCTGGAGCCGGAGCTAGCGGTGCCTTCCAGCCTCAGGACTTTCCAGGTGAGTGGAGGTTTTAGGGTGGATGTGCCGTGGCTGCCACAAAGTAGCATTTGTATATGTTTATATGATTATGATTTTGTTTATATGTTTATGTGTTTATAATTATGTTTATGTTTATAGTTATATTTATGTTCATGTTTATGTTCATGTTTATATTTATGTTCATATGCTTAGGTAGCTGATATGATAGGTAGATAACATGCTTAGGTAGATAATATGGTTAGGAAGATAACCTGCTTAGATAGATCACATAATATAGCATAGTAAGATAATATAACATAGATAGATAATATAACATAGTAACATAATATAACATAGTTAGAAGATATAACATAGTAATACAGCATAACCTAGTAAGATAACCTCACGTGATAAGAAAACATGACATGGTAAGAGAGCATGATAAGATAATATAATCTAGTAATTAATATAATTTAGAAATTAATATAATCAATTAATTAATACCACCCAGTGAGTTAATATAACTTAGTAATTAATATAACCTAGTAATTAATGTAATCGAGGAAAACACCATAACCTATTAGGATAATATATCATGATAAGATAACATAACTCAGTAAGATAATATAACTTAGAAGAATAACGTGACCTAGTAAGCCCCAGTAAGATGACACGTCTTAAACAGATAATATACTTTAGTAAGATAACATACCGTAATAGAAACGTGCATTAGAGGATAACAGATTTTAATGGGGGATAATGCTCAGATAGATAAGTTCCCTAATAGATAACATGACAGGAATGAGTGGATGACTTCTAGATCCATTTGTATATATGTTATGCGTTATGATGTTATGCATTATGATTATATTTATTATATGCGCTATGATTATAATTATTATAAACGTTATGATTATTCCTATAAGCTTGAATGATTTATGCTATGCTACGCCATGATATGAAGCAAGTTAGAATCCTATGATATATGATCAGTATGATAACATGCAGTGTATGAGTAGAATGATTGTAGAATTGTGTGATGACTGTTTACGTAAACTGCGAACCGTCGTAGTATGTATTTCAACGCTATAGCCCGGATGTAGCTCCCGGTCGAGTTTAGCCGTGACATACTGCCACGAAGCGCCTCGAGTCCCACCCCAAATACAGTATGACTGGCCTCACCTGCGTGGTTGTAGAGGTCCAGATCACAGGGCGGCTCGTGTTCCGTCATATGGCCGCACCCTCGTGGTAGCGAGTCACAGTTATAAGTTACAGCAGGGCGGCTCGTGTTCCGTCATATGGCCGCACCCTTGTGGTAGCGAGTCACAGTTATAAGTTGCAGTAGGGCGGCTCGTGTTCCGTTATATGGCCGCACCCTCGTGGTAGCGAGTCACAGTTATAAGTTACAGCAGAGCGGCTCGTGTTCCGTCATTTATCAGTTTAGCATGGGGGCTCGAGTGCGGATATCTCCGGCGGTACGCGTCCGTCTTCAAAGAGGTGTAGCTACGTAGATAGGACAAGTATACGTGATTGATAACATGACAGTATGTGTTGCATGACATGCATGATACCCCATCACAGAGCTGCGACTCACTCCCCGCATTTTTGTTTCAGAGTTCGATCAAGAGGCAGACGAGGAACCGTTGATCCAGTAGAGGTCGGTTGCAGTTGATTTCCTTGGTGAGCTCCGCATTTTCCGTGGAGTCTTAGCAGTCTATGTTTAGTTTAGGTTTAGTTTATATTTCACAGTCAAATCAATAGTTTTGCTCCAAACTTTAGAGGTAGGATTCCTTTATCAGTTAAGTTATGTTTCAGTATACTGAACTAGTATGTAAGTTTCAGATTAATACAGTTATATATGATTATCAGTTAAACAGTTATTTCAGTTATTTCGGTTATTCAGTTTATTTAATGGTTTATGCATGTTGTTTAGCCCTTAAGTTATGCCATAGTAGCGTGTTCGTTGGGATAGAGCCCTTCGCACGGACATCCCTAAGTAGCGGGGTGTTACAGACATGACAATTGCAAAATGGTTGATTGATGCTTCTCTTCCTTTTAATGCACTTAATTCACCCTATTATCAACCAATGATTGATGCTATTGCTAGTATGAGTGCGGGATATAAGGGCCCAAACTACTATAGAGTTCGTGGCTATTTATTGAATAAGTTGGTTGATGATGTGAAGAAGATGATTGAAGGCTATCGTGAGATTTGGAAACAAACTAGGTGCACTATCATGGCTGATGGATGAACTGATCATTGTAGGCGTACTTTGATAAATTTTTTGGTTTATTGTCCTAAAGGAACAATTTTTATAAAGTCAGTTGATGCTTCTCATGCCTCAAAAACTTCAGATATGTTGTATAAGTTTTTCCAAGGGGTGGTTGTGTTTGTTGGCCTGGAAAATGTGGTTCATATGGTGACAGATAATGTTGCAAATTATGTTGTAGTTGGGAGGTTACTGGAGGCTGAGTTTCCTAAGTTATTTTGGTCTCCATGTGCTGCCCATTATCTCAATTTGTTGTTGTTAGATATTGGGAAGTTGGATGAAGTTAGTGATAATGTGGCTCATGCTTCAAAGATTACCAAATACATATATAATCACTGTCATTCATAATATTTGATGAGAAAGTTCACAAATGGAAGAGAAATACTTCGTCCAGCTCCAACTCAATTTGCCACTAACTTCATTGCACTGCAAAGTATATTGACTCAGAAGGATTCATTAAGAGTCATGATAACTTCTAAAGATTGGACAAGCTCGGCTTATTCCAAAGATGTTAAGGCTAAAAGATTTGTGGATCAAGTCTTAGATTCTAACTTCTGGAAAAAAATGTGAAGATCTTGTTAAACTCACTGAACCACTTGTTCGTGTCTTAGGCATTGTTGATAGTGAAGATAAACATGTCATGCGTTTTCTTTATCAAGCCATGTTTAAAGCTAGAGAAGAGATGATAAGAAGATTTCAAAGAAGAAATAAAGAGGACAATGGAGCCTTATTTGGTGATCGTGGATAGTCGATGAGATTCACAACTTCGCAAAAATCTTTATGCAGTTGGTTATTCGTTGAATCCTAGTTGTCGATTTGATGTTGAAGAATTTGAGAAACACAAGACCACAACATCTGGTATTCTTGATGTCATTGAGAAATATGCTTATGAAAATCCAGATTTGCAATCTAAGGTAGCACATGAGATGAGAATCTTTAAAGATGCTAAACAAGATTTTGAAAGACAATATGCTATACATGAACGAAACACGGTGATGTCAGGTAAATTTATTTAATATGTTTGTTCTTTATCTTTTATTATTTGATTCTTACTAGATTGAATTAACTTGAACACTAATTAATTACATTATTAGATCAATGATGGGAATCTTATGGATGTGGTGCTCCAAATTTGCAAAAATTGGCTATCCGTGTTTTAAGTCAAACTTGTAGCGTTTTGGGTTGTGAGCGAAATTGGAGTGTGATAGAGCATAATTTTAATTACTTAATCCCCTTTATATGCATTCCATTTAACCATTCTTGAGTTTAATTAACTACTTTTGCATCATATTTGGCATTTGGAACTTAACTTGGAACTTTGTGCATTTTTCCAGCATTTTATACTTTATGGCAGTGTTCTGTAATTACTTTATAACTTGTGTTCTAGAAACTAGAATTTTGTATTCTTTGTCTTGTTGGAAAGAGAGGAAATAGATCTACAACTTTTATGAAGAGCACGAAAGTCATTTCAGAGCTTAAGGACTTCAGAAGCAAGCTTCAAGTCAGGGCATTCTTGCTGCAGAATTCTGTTGCAGCACTCGTGAGCAGTCAGTGTTGTAGAAATCATAACTGGATCTACAAAGGTTGGAATCTCCTGATTTTAATGGCTTTGAAAATCTACGACATAAAGCTACATTTCATCTTCAGAGCTCAAAATCAATTGAGGTCACTAAGGAGCTCAGAAGTGGACTCAAAGCTGATGCAACATATGTGACAGTATTCTGGAGCAGCATTCAGTATTTTGGCAATATCTCAAGCTACATTTTATGAAATTTGATGATATTTGTGGATATGGAAATATGAGACATAGATCCACAACTTTTCTTCAGAGCTTGAGGCCAAAAGAATTCATTAAAGGCTTCAGAAACTATCTGCAACATTTCGGCCAGAAGTTACACATAGCTGAGTTGTCTTAGTAGTAACAGTTTGTGCTAGTTCCAATTTACCCTTGCCTTATATGTTTGTAAAGGTTTTGTTCATGGGATTTTTAATAATTTTACCTTGCTTTTATGTCTATAAAGCCCAGCTCATATTGGAGGGAAACACTTTTGATTCATTTTTTACATTTCTAGGTTTTAGAATTAGATGGTAGTTCCATTTTCTCTCTAGTTCTTGCATTTTCGTTTTCTCTTCTCCCCTCTTCATAGTTGCTGAGTTCTCAATGATCATGGAGAACTAAACTCTCATCTAGCTTGAGGATGGAAGATTGTAAGATACATTGAGATTTGAAATGAAATTCTAGAGGTATTCTTTCATAATTCAATCAAGAATTTCAAATTCTTTCTTCTCATCTCTTTATGATTCATGCTTCAAGGAATTATGAAGATTTTCTAATTCTTTGAATTATGGATCCAATTGATTGATAATTCTAGAGGTTTCTGAATTATTAATTAATACTTTTAAGATGAGAGAATACCTAGACCTAGAGGTCTCTGATTTAGGTAATCGAATTATTGAGCTTCAATCTTGAAATCTTGAATTCAGTTTTGAGGTTTCAGATCTAATATGTTTAAGATGAATGTATGAAGATTTTCATATTAAATCAAATTTGAGTTTAGGTTTAAAATAAGATCTGAAATTCGATTTTAATCCCTAAAAGAATTATTGCAAGAATCATGATTCAATGATATGGATTTTACAATTTGAATTCCTCAAGCTAGTGCTTTACATATTTGATAAAATTCTTAATTGAGATTTCTTATTTATGAAATTTAATGCTCAAATCCCCAAACCTAACTCATTTTTGCATGATCACTCCTTAATAATTGAATTCCTTGGAAAATGACCTAGGTTGTTCTCTTTACTACAAATATACATAGTTGTAATTTGAATCAACTCGGCAATTGATTAGAGTGTATTTAAACATATTTATTCAAAAAAGAGAAATAGATTGGAACATCAAAAGTTTAATGACCTTGTTTATGTTTGCTACAACTTGAGACTCCAAAAGAGGTATTTTTCATCGAACTACTTGCTTACACATTACATGTTTTGTTTTCCCAAAAGTATTGCTTTGATCTTGTTGTGAGTAATATTAATTGATAAATATATGTATATATGTATAGGAACCGAAAGAAAAATCATGATTATGATCCGATTTGTTTTGAGGCATTTGAGAAACATTCTGATTGGATGTTAGAGGAATCTCCACCATTGTTAAATCGTGATGAGTTGGAAGCTTTGCATAATGATCTTGCAAATAATATAATTCAATCAAATTTATATGACATTGGTATGTCTTTTAATTACGTTATTTTGTTTGTTGGTAGGATGTGACAACATTATTTGGATATGTTTGGTTGGTAATTTATTTAATGACATTATTGTAAGTCAATTGAATTTAGAAGATGACAATGATAATATTGATGATGATGGTGCACATGATAATTCTAATGAAGATGTTGTTGATCAAAATTCAAATTGTATCAATGAAGAAAGACAAATTGAATATGATCCATTGACTCCTTAGGCATAATGTGAAGAGATTGAATTTGTGTTTTGTAGTGAACTTTTGTGATTGATAATTTGTGATTTGTAGTGAATTTTTGTGGTTTGTAACTTTGTCTTGAGATTGAACTCTTGGTCTTTTGGATTTTATTTTGTATTTTGTGATGTTATGAGCTTATGAATTATGACAAGACTATGCAATATGCATTGTAAACTTTATTTATTTTACTATGTTGAATTTGTTAATTGTGATAGTTATTTAAGTATATTTTGGTATTTGAAAATTTAGGAGTAATTTCTAATTTTTCATGAGTTTATATATATATATATATATATTAATTTTTAATATATATAATTATTAAATTATACTCTCTCCGTTTTTTTTAATTGTCCAGTTTTAAATCCGCACGGGAATTTAGGCAATGATTGGTATAATATTAAAGTTAATAAAATATGTATCTATTTACCTAAATTACCATTTACTTGGTAAAAGAGTAAGAGAGATAGTGAGTGTTAAATAAGAGTAAGAGTGGAAAAAAATAATAAATGTTGTCTTAAAATCTGAAATGAACAATTAAAAAAAACACGAATCTTTAAATTGGACAATTAAAAAAAAACGGAAAAAATATTTAATAAATCGATTCAACTACCGACTGGTTGGACCATTAACCCATTGAACTATTGATTAAGTGACTCATTTCCTCGACCGGCTCGAGTTGCGAGTAGAGTTTTACAACTATGATGATTGAAGGTTAAAAAGTTTTTTCCGCCTAAAAAAACCGTTAATCCGCGTGGACAAAGTGAAACTAAAAAACCGAAGAGGGTACATTGCACCAATCCCGATTCAAGCCTAAGTGGTCCACGTGGCACCGCGTTTTCTCCCTCTATCTCCCCCATTCAACGCCGTTTACCCGTACATCCAGTCTCTCTAGTCTAGTCTCTCTCACTGAACCCTCTTCCATTTTTTCAACTCCATTCTTTCTTTCTTTTTCAGCTCACAAACAAACCCCAACTTCAAAACCCACCAGAAAGCACTTTTTTAGCTTTTTTATTTATTTAATCACCAAATCCCCGAAACGCTAATATTCACCCTCCCCTTGCGTTCTCAGTTAGATGGATCAAACTCGTCATGAATCACTTACCGCGATTTTTCGGCTATAGGAACAATAAGCACCGCCAGCACCAATCCACCAATAGCGTCATGAGATTGGGCACGAATGGCAGAAGGAAACCGCGTCTCGAGCGGCGCAACGCCGCCAAAAATTACGACTACGACGCGGGCTCCTCCTCCTCCTCGATCGACGACTCCTCTACGTCCTCCTCCTCCGTTGGCGGAGGCGGCTCGCTGCTCTACACGCGGTCGATGGAGTTCTATGATCGTAAGAGCTTCCGGATAGAGGGCGTCGAGGGTGAATTCGACCGGATTTGCCAGAGCCTCGGGCTATCCGGCCCCGAGGACTTCGCGATCCCGGCGGCGGCCTGGGAGGCCATGAAGGTTCGATCATCTTCGGATATTCTTCCAAGACTGAAGAAGCATTGCGATTTGGATGAAATTAATGAGAGTGAAGAAATTGGAGTAAATGAAGGTGAAGAATTCAGAGAGGATGATAATTGTGAAGAAGATAAGGTTCAGGTTAGGGTTTGTGATGAACGCGTTAAATATGGCGGTTGTGGAAGTTGCGGCATCGCTTTAGTTGGCGGCGGTGGAGGTATCAAGGGCGTTAGGCCTCCGATGCTGAAGCCGCCGCCGGGGATCAAGGTTTCGGTTGTGGATAACACGTGCTCAACGTGGGACCTGTTGAGGGATTTTGCGCCGCCAGGTGAAGGAAATGAAAATTACGTTGAATCCAGTGATTCGGATGATGATCATCGAGAGAAAAGACAATTAGCAGTGGAAAAAGAAAAAGAAGAAGACGAAGAAGGAGGAAGAGAAGAGGGTATTGGTGTGAGTGGAAAGAGAGAAGAAGAAGAAGAAGAAGAGGACAATGCGTTGAGGCTTGCGGAGATTGTTGCTGAGCTTTCAGCGTCGTGTTCGTTCACTACCTCAAATGAAGACGATTCTTCTAGCACTACCACGGATCCTAGGTCCAATAACATATCTCCTAATGGGAGATTTAGGAGAATTATTACAAATTGGCAGAAGGGTGATCTTTTGGGTCGTGGTTCGTTTGGGTCTGTCTTTGAAGGAATTTCAGAGTGAGTGACTCACAACTCTTTAATTAATCATGATCAGATTTCAGTTCTTAGTGTCTATTATTAGCATAAATATTACTGTCATTTAAATTTTGTTAAGTTGCTCCATGTTTGCCTTCAATTGAAGAAGTTAGGACCCGGGTGAAGACTTGTGTTATTCAGTAGCACAATATTCATCCACCAACATCACCTTGAGGGCAAGGTAATTTTAGAATGGGGCGGGTATTGTCACGGTCTTGCAATGTTGTCTAATGGCGGATGTGGCAATGCCATGCGTGACTGATTTTGTCCTCACGCCATGGAAGATTTGTTAAGTACGGTGGTGCCAACGATGGTTCCAGGGCGGTCTTAAATGACAGATTTCTGGTATACTGCCATGAGTTGCCATCTGCCATTGACAATTATGTGATCCGACCCTAATTATATATGAGTGATGCTACTAGTCCCAATTACTGTGTGTGCGTGTCTTAACATTCCTGACATAGGTGGCAGTGGGAGAGAGAGTGTGCCTTTTTCTTCGTACAAACATGCAAGATGGAGAAAAAATATAAACCACACATTCAATCCACATCAATATTGTTGGGCAAATAGTTGGGATATTAAGTATTTTCCATTAATATCAGTGATGACCGGCGAGAATGAGCTACAAATAGGGGTTAAATAGGAGGTCTACTACGTTACACACCACAGCAGCCAGAAAGATCAAGGGCAAATTTGGAAAATCACTCCCTTTCAGTTTATGTATAGTAGGAGGGACAAGGGAAAAATAACAGAATGAGGTCTAGAGAGTAGGGGGGAAATGAGCTGGTCGAAGTTGGTTAGAGGTGAGAGAAGAATATAAATAGTAAATGGGAGAGCAATTGTGTTTCAAGAAAAGAGTGGAGTGGAAATTGGGGAGAGAATTGGCCTCTCGAAGGCCAAATACCTTTCTGTTAGTGCTTTTACACACTTACACAATTACATAATACAATCATTCTCAGATTAGGGGAATCGTCACACTGATATTCCTTCCTCTGAGTTTCTACATTATTTCTCTGTCTATTCTTCTACTGTTCCTTCTTCTATTCTTCTGTAATTCCTATATCTGCTATATTCTCTTCTGTGTTGAGTACTGTACCAGGGAGTCTTACAGTCTATAATTATTAGGTTAAGATAGCTATTATTTAAAGATTAATAGTATGCTCACTATGGAGTGATTCAGACATTGGATGGAACCTTTAGGAGAGTAGGCAGCTTCTTGAAGAGCTAATAATTTATCTTTTGTTTATGAACCCTAACCCCGAGTTGGGAGCAATTAATCTACAATCACATTTATAGTTCTTTTATACCTTAGAGTATTATTAGTATCATTACAATCAATGTATGACTGATATGTTATATAGTTTTACTATTATTAGATATGGAAAATTTAGTAATTGATATTATATAGGGTAAGTTATACTGACCTCCCCACCCAGCTCCCCTCTATTTGTCCAGGTGACACTAACCTCCTCTAAATGCACTATTTATGTGCAATAGAGGGGGAAGGGTGTAAGTGTAATTCTCCGGGGAGTTCAGTGTAATTATTTTATAAACTTAGGGACCTCTTAAGCAAATTTTACACATAGAGGGGATGTGAAGTAAATTTTACCAAACCTCAGGGCAAGTAAGTGTAATTTACCCTATTATATTATAAGTGTAATTTACCCTATTATATTATAATATATGGCATTCAAGAAATTCCTACTTTAGATCTGAATGAGAGAAGGGTAGGTGAGTGAATAATTGCTAACTACTAGTTTTTAATATCATTTCCTAAATACCATTTATATTTGTCATGGACTTTATGCTATATAATATAAGTGCTAATTACTAGTTTTTTCATATCTTCTGGTTATCACTGTAGAGATGGATTCTTTTTTGCTGTAAAAGAAGTTTCATTACTTGATCAAGGGAATCAGGGAAAGCAAAGTGTATACCAGCTGGAGCAGGTCAGCCAGACTTACTTTTTCTGTTGCTTTATAATTTTTCTCTCTCGATAATATAGTGATGAAAATATCTTCATGAAAAAACAATGGTTTTCTAACCTAAAGTGTGCTGTCTATGAAATATCACATTTTTTTTCTCAGAAGATTAATTCCATTTACTCGTAAATATTTTTCCTACTATACTTTCTTTGTTCACTATGGTATTCCTTCCTTGCTCCCAGGAGATTGCACTTTTGAGTCAGTTTGAACACGAGAATATAGTTCAATACTATGGGACAGAAATGGTAAATTCTCTTCCTGCCATCTTGTCTTCTCTGTTTTCTTATATGTTTCCTGTTGTATACCGTTATCTTTTCTTTTTGATAGAAAGTTACCTATTTTATACCATTACAGAATCTATGTTGAAAATCTTTGTTACATTTCATGTTACATAAATGTAAGGAATCCTTACTTGTCTGAATTGTGCTGCTGTTGCTTGCAGTGTAGTGGAAAAAAAATTGTGGCTAGAGTCAGGGTTAGAATATGTTTTTGTCAATTCATTCCCCCCTTAGTAAAAACTGAAAGTATATGCATCACCTATCTATTATATTTAAATGATATCCTGGTAGGCCACGAAATGTGCTCTTCACAAGGGATCCACTATTCTGCAATACTAAGAACATAAAAATAAGACTGCCAAAAAGGCAATATCTAAATCATTTTTGTGATATTCTGGACTCCTCTAATGAGAAGTTCGTATCATTCTATACTTTTTATTCCAGGTATGCAAGGTTTAGCATCTATGGTTCCATATCTTAGATTACAACATCTTATTCAAATGGCTTAGCTTCCTGTATTTGGTTCCATTGTCAAAATGTTGTGTACTTGAGTATACAGAGTGACCAAAAACTGAGCATGATGCAACTTTGAGCTATCCAATTTTCCCTTGTCTTGTTACTTTGTGAAGTTTGGGACTGGTTTTCAATTTAAAGTTGTTTATATATAAAAGTATCATTTAGATTGTGTGGTATCCCATATTCCCATCAATTATTCATTAGTTATGCTGCATTTGTCATTCTGGCTATTTGCAGATTCAGATTTTGTACGCTATGAATAAGTTTAGCTTGAGCTTTTTTCAGTCCTCTCAATCATTATGTTTTTGTTTGTGAGGCTTGTAATTTCATCCTTGACTACACTGTTCTGGGTATTGTAGTCTGTAACTAATATTCTGCTTGCTGTTTTTGGCTTTTTGCAGGATGAATCAAAGCTGTATATCTTTCTTGAGTTTGTAACCAAAGGTTCCCTTGCAAGCCTCTACCATAGGTATACTCTTAGAGATTCCCAAGTATCTGCCTATACAAGACAAATTCTGCATGGTTTAAAGTATCTTCATGATCGGAATGTCGTTCACAGGTGACCCATGAATTTAATTTATTTATTATTTTCGTTTGCTTTCCTTTGTGTTACAAATGACATCTGGTGTATGGCATTCTAGGATGAGAGTCATGTCTAGGTTCTTGCTTCCCTTGCTTCAAATAAACTTCTAGTTTTGCTTACCGTCTCAAAGTTGCAGTATAAATTTTCCTTGGAAGTTGGAAAGGACCTATATTATATTGGTGTGTCATTTTCCTCGTGCGGTGAATGTACATTTTGGCCAAACATCTCTTCATTTTCATATTTTGTTGCTTGGATGGCATTTTATTTACTCTAAGGACTGTGAACTGTTCCATATATTGGGCCAAAGAAGAGAGGAATGGGAAGAGGAAAAGTATACAAGAGAGAAAATGATTTTCTCATCCAACTGTTATGATAGCTATATTTTTCTTGCCCCAAAAAAAATACCCGTTATGTTAATATGGATTCTAGTGCATGTGGAGGACTTGTGCTTTTTCAAATGATTGATTACTTCAAACTACTATCAGAAATTAATCTTCTCAAGTAGGAAAATCATGTTTATTGATATCAGACTTGGGCAAGGTTAATAGGTTGAATGATTTACCAGACCCAAAAGGAAAAGGATAGATAAATATTAGCCCGTGAAAAATTTTGAGTATTGGAGGCCAAGGTGTAGACTATAAGGAATATTCCCAATTTTCTTGGAACTTGAAATCACCTAACCATAAAAGTCTTGTGACTGTTTCATTTTTGGAAGATTTAATGGGTAATTGTATCTTAGGATTAAGCTCAGGCTTGTTTTCTTTATCTCTATATCATCTATGTAAATTTATATGAAGAATTTTTTGCAAATACAAGTATATAGCCTAATTATTTTCTCCCCAATTGCAGGGATATTAAATGTGCAAATATATTGGTGGATGCAAATGGATCTGTCAAGCTTGCAGATTTTGGACTGGCAAAGGTGACCTTTTCAATTTACGCCCCTCTTTCCACTCTTTCTTTTGCCTTTGTCGTACCTTTTTGTTTCAGTTACAGGTATCTGAACAATATTCAATTGCTTATTATTTTGTTTTCCAACATTGCTTTTGTCACTGTTGTTGTTCAGGCAATCAAATTGAACGATGTTAAATCGTGCAAGGGAACAGCATTCTGGATGGCCCCAGAGGTTTGTCTTTAATCTTCGCTTCTGAAATGTTATTGGATAATGGTTCAACAGCTGAAATTTATTAAGAAAGTATAATTGGTTCTAACTTCTTAGTAATTTCTTTCAGTTATTAGTTAACTTTGTTCCTGGACCCATTGTTCTAGATTATTTAGTTCTTCAGCCATGGACATGAAATTGCCTGTTAAATGTAATTGAATTGTAATACAGCTACCATAAGCTTCATAAATTTAACATGCTACTGCTGGCGTAAATGCTTGCTTTGCTCATCTGTGAAGTTTTCAGGGTGTGTTTGTGAGTTGTATTTTGGAGAGAGAGAGAGGGAGAGGGGGGAGGGGGGCTTTGAGGGGGTGTGGTTGTGTTAAGAAATTGTATTGGTGGTTAGGAGAGGTGTTTGAGGGTTTTTAAAATCCTCCAAACTCCTTAATTTTAAGTTTCCCTAATTTGGGAGATTTTCAAACTCCCAA
The DNA here is from genome assembly GCA_013621005.1 of Aeschynomene evenia. Classification (NCBI taxonomy): domain Eukaryota; kingdom Viridiplantae; phylum Streptophyta; class Magnoliopsida; order Fabales; family Fabaceae; genus Aeschynomene; species Aeschynomene evenia. The sequence continues at coordinate 19,419,443 of CM024269.1, read as the reverse complement.
ACAAGGGTAGGTTTTCTCCTCCATGTCCTACCCTTCCCCTACAAAACCTCCCCCTCTCCCCCTCCAAATCCCCCAATTTAGGGGAACTTAAAGATGGGGAGTTTGGAGAATTTTGGAGTGTTTTGAAAAACCCTCAAACACCTCCCCTCACCATCGACTAAGGATAGGATTGGTTCACATGACAATCTGTTAAGAGGGAGGGGGAGGGGGGGAGAGATAGAACCATTCTACTTAAATACATTATCAAGCATTTCATACTACTTGATGTGGGCCTTTGAGCATCCCATAATACTCAAGTCCCTAACACAATCCCACCATACAAAATCAATCATACAACATTCACTTGTTTTGCTCTTTTTTTTGACAGGGTTATTAGAAAATCTAAAACAGTGAAATGCTAGAGTGTTGCTTAGGCATCATGATGTATTATAGTACAATGTTCTGCACACATAGGAAAACATAAATTTTTGTTTAGTGATGCTTATTTGTTTAAAAAATTATGTTCCCATTTATGTAAAGGAACATACCTTTGCCTTTCAAACTAGTAATGTTGAACTTGCTGGGCTAATCCTCGTCAACATTATTATAACTAAAAAAAAAAATCAATTGCAAAAATTCTATCTTTTGAGATGCTTCATTCATCCTTTGCTTGTTTTAATAGAAAAAGGGGAGAAAGAAAATGGAAGGAAAGAGAATGGAGACATTATGTAGTTTTCTTCTACTTGGTTGTGAGAAGAAAATGGGGAAGAGAGAAAATATTGATAGTGAGATCCAAAAAAAGTTTTCTCTCTACATTGAGGAGAAAACTAAAATGGAATAGTGACTTTAAGTTAAATGACCATTATATTCTTTAATATTTTTCAATTACTATTACCACTTATTTTATAATTTTAGTATGAAAATATTTTCAAATTAAATATTTTAAATTAGTTAGGTTGTCAATTTTTTTTATATTTCTTGAAAAATTAATTTATTCTATATATTTTTGCAATTTATTATGTCTTTTTCAATAAATTAGAAATATAAAAAAAGAAAATATCTATATTATATTGTATTAAGGGTAAAAATGCCTTTTTATGTTATGACATCTTTCTTCTTGCTTTTCTCTTCAACCAAGCAAGAGAAAGAAAATTAAGAAGTTTTCTTTCTCTTAATTCTCTCTTGATCCAACTCTCCAAGCAATAGGAAAGATTTTAACTTCTCTATATTTTCTCTCTCCATATTCTTTCTTATCCTTTTCTTTCTCCATCCAAGCAAAGGGACAGTCATTTATTTCTCGCTAGCTAGCTATTATTTATTAAGTTGAAATATGCAGGTTGTGAGAGGAAAGAACCAAGGATATGGGCTTCCTGCTGATATATGGAGTTTGGGATGCACTGTGTTGGAGATGTTGACGGGCGACATTCCGTATGCTCACTTGGAATGTGTATGTATCAAATTGTTACCATTTTCACTCTCATTATCATTTCCAAATCCAATGTATGGGTGTACATATAACCCAACTTCACTTCATTTTTGCCTTAACCCTTTTCTCTTCAGGAAGTTTCCATGCTCTTTTAATTTATATCCCTATTATTTTTTCTTAGTTATAATTTTGGTGTAGCATTTCATTACTGCTGGTTTTGACATTTGAGCTTTGATGAATCTCTTATGACAACAGATGCAGGCACTGTTCAGAATTGGAAAAGGTGAGCCACCTCCTGTGCCTGATTCTCTTTCAAAAGATGCAAGGAATTTCATCCTGCAGTGCCTTAAAGTTAATCCAGACGATCGTCCCACTGCTGCTCAACTCTTATATCATCCATTTGTACAAAGGCCACTTTTGCAGTTGTCTGGCTCCGCATCCCCTTATATCCCCAGAAAAAGGGTTTGAACTTGTCATCTCCAACTATGAAACATAATGAAGGTAAGGATAGTTACATCCTATTTTATTTTGCTCATTTGATGCCCATTATATCATGAAAAGACCTGAATTCATTTTGAAATTTGAAAACAATTTGTCATGGGATTCCATACTTTCAAGAATTTTCATTGCATTTGTAACTCATGCCATCTTTTGGATGGAGTCAAATTGTTAAGATGCTTGAAATGTTAGTTTTAGTCTGACTGGACATGCATAAGATTATCATGCCTTCAATTAAGTTGTGTGGGGTTACGAGTGTGGAATCATCATTTGCAGGAAATGTCCATTCATGCTAGTCATGAATAATTTCTGATATAAGACTAGGAAGAAGAGGAACAAAACCTTTCTAACCTGCCTTCAGTAATATTCTCGAATGGCAAATTGCATTAATGTGAATCATTGCAGAATAGGTTAATTTTGTCTTTTGCACTGCACTGGCCTGATTGATTCTCTTGCTCTCTGACAGATTTGGCCTTCATTGGATTTTAAATATATCCAATGTTCAGTCTTCAAGTTGCTGGAGTTGGTGTGGGCCTGTGGGGTGAACATTGTTGTAGAAATTGTTAGTTTCCTTGTGCCATTTTGACTTTACAGTTAGCTTGCTTGTATTTTTTAATTTTTTTTGAAGCACTGTTATGGATCTAACAATTGATATGGTGCTCTAAAACTGCATCTTTTGTTTCTGCTTTCAGTTTTTGTTTATGTTTCATGTTGTTCAGAATTTTATGAAGAAAATGGTGAAATCAGAACATGACAAAAGAAAACATGATTTTCTTGGTTTCATTCTTTTTCCGCGAAATGCTGAAGAACAAGAAATAAACTGAAAATTAGAAATGAAAACAGAAACTGAAGATGCCTTAAGTTATCGAGTAGTGTCAAATATCATTTGTGAGAATTATGCTCCACATTTGAGTATATAACTAGTCAATGATGATTCATCAGTCTTAGGCTTTTAGCAAGCTAATATCCTCGTTGAGCTGTGCCCGAGTCTTTCATTTCATTTGATAACAGGTGAAAGAATTTATAGGCTAAACTTCTGGGAGCAAAAGGATTAAGTTGGTGACCATGATATTTGTACATACGACTTCCATTAACAAGCAAGTTTTTGTTCCTAACTCTTTGTTCTCTTTTTCATCATTTTGGTGTCTTTTCCCCTTTTTCATGTTCGCTGCTCTGATGCTTATGTTCATTTTTAATTTTAATGGGTGGTTTGGTTTGATGTTCTCCATCGTTGATTGCATTAAGCCTGTGGTGGAAGAAAAATTCTTGGATGACCAAATTTTATACATGTCATTTTTGCACCCACATACACTAAAGTTGGAGGGTACGATTATGAAGTAAGTATCTTAAAGTTAGAGGTCTCATTTTTATTATTAGTGTGTAATGTGGAATGTTAAAATCAAACTTATGACTAACATCTGGTACCAGGGGGAAAGTACAAAATAGAATTTAGAACAATGAACACAGAGTAGACAGAATCAATGTGGTATTGTTTCTATTTTGTAGAATTTTTATTAAAAAAAATTGAAAGAACAAAGGGTGCCAACTGTTAAGAGGTTGGTTCTCTTCTAATTGCAATTCCTAATATGAAATTTCTGATCATGAATGAATAAAATTCTAAACTACCTTTGTAACATCCCAACTTGTTAATTATACCATGGTGGTAACTAACTCATTAAAATGTTATTTACCAAAACACACTTTTTTACACTTTTTTTGTATAACATAATAATGTATAATTAAGGAATAAAACGATAGTATAGAAACCAATAAGCCATGACATCAAGATACATACGAGTACAACATACAACGTAGTCCAGAAAGGGCAGAAATCAAATGATAATATAAAGGAATAAAGATCTATCAAAATATAATCAAAGATATAAATATATATACACATATGCATCATAATAATATCAAGGATCCAGAGTGATGTTTAAACTTTATAAAGACAGTCCATACAAGTCAGAAGCCTATTAGAATAAACATAAATAATAACAAGTCTCAAAAGTGGTCTACCATACAAAAAGACATGGCTAGAATACATCAAGAGAATATAAAAGAAAGTCTGACGAGCTAAACAAATGTGGCGGCAAGTCGAGGAGCTAGATATATAAAAAAGACGTGTTTGCTCAACAACTGGGAATACAAGAAATACGGCTCACAACAAAAGATTACATATAATTGTACATATATGAACAAAAGTGTCCTTGCAAGGTCTACGCAGCACTGTCGCGGCCCTCCTATGACATCTGATCTCATATGACCTCATCGTCGAAATCATCCTCGAAACGATTAAGTCCCATGTCGTCTAGCACTGGTAATGACTCCTCCTCCCTGACTAGCGACAAGATAGGCAACGCTGCTGCCTCGTGGTCCGGTGCCTTTGGCCCCTCAAGAAGTAAACCCTCTAGCTCCTCCACTAGTAAACTCTCTGCCTCTGGGGCCAGCGCCCTTGTGCACTGATGATCTAGCCCTGTAGAATCCTCATCGTCCAATGACTCGGTGTCCCAAGTAATCAGGGTCTCGACTGGAGAGGGCAGTGAGGGTGGCTTCGGAGCAGTCAGATCAGCCTCCATAGCGATAGCAATGTCCCATGACTCTCTGTTGGACTCACCATCAATGTCGGCATCCTCATCCATCTCCATTTCTGGCTCCAAGTCGTCTGCCAGTAGCTCCTCAGGGTCAGAGTCCTCTTCGGGGTCAGCCCAATCAGTGGCATCAGCTGCAGGTACCGGAGAACGGGATCAGGTACAAGATGCTCGCCGACAGGGGCAAGAACAAACCCAGGCTATCCGTCCGGGAAAGGGTGTTGGGTGACTAGCTCAGGTAGGGCGAAGCGGTAGGTACCAGAGATCAATGAAGAAAGAGTAATCACGCCAGTAGCCAGCGTATACCTCGTGATCGCGAAGCTAATAGTCGGGAAAGGTGGATGGGGCGGCGGATCCATCAGTCCCAAGAATTAAGGCATACAGAGAGATGAGATTTGAAAATCTCAGTGAGTTGCTAAGAGTACTCGGACCTACGTACTCATATGTCAATTCTATCCATTTGAAGCAATGTCTTGTTATTCAAAATAAAACATAATATAGTATAAAAGAATCAAGACACGTACTTCGAATGGACAAACAACCTATTGTCCCGATCTAAGGAATCCTATGGTCACTTCTAAGTTGTTGCGTTACTAGTAACCTACGTAAGCCAAAACAATGCTTTGCGTTCAACGAAGATTCCCATAGGTTGTACTGTAAAGAACTACAGACCACTTTCACATTCTTAGACTTCTTCGTCTCAATGTAATGGTCAACCGTTTTCCATTTTACATGTAATGTACACCTTTCACCAATCATCAAGACCCAGTCCCGGTATCAAAATTATATCCAGGGCACGAACTCGATATCTATACATCGGGGGTGAGGTCCTAGTATTTGAGGTGGAACTAAGCGTCCTAATACATGCTCTGAGTTCTGAACTTAGGAGCACAGTAGTGGCTACCACTCCGTTCTCATCTAACCTCGTAGGGTCATTGACCTGGAGGCCACCGGTACTGAAACTCGCGCCATCCAGCCCACATAGGACTATATATGCATCACCAATGTAATCAAACTCGAAAGTCTAAGCAAACTCATGAAGGTTCCGTGAACTCGACTCGTAGACTCGACTCGTAAACTCGTACGAGTTTACAAACTCGTACGAGTTTACGTACCTATTAAAAATATGATTAATATTATATTATAAAACATAAAATATAAAGAAATGTAACATAAATCCATTACATAGAATTGAAAAAAAGGTACAAGCTCATTACAAATTATAACTTATAACCACACATAGTCAATTCAAGCCCAACCAAATCAAAGCATACTAACTTAATTAATACAGGTTAACATAAGTTAACATGGAACCAGAATTAGGGTTTAGGGTTTAAGGTTTAGGGTTTAGGGCTTAGGATTTAGGATTAGAGTTTAGGGTTTAAGGTTTTAGCCTTCAATATCTACTTAGTTTAAAAAATTATGCAATTCACTTTTCAAAGTATTTTTAGAAAAATAGTAAAATTTCACTTTTCAAAGTCTATAGCCTTTACTTTTCGAGTGTTTTTAGAGAAATAGTAAAATTTCACTTTTCAAAGTCTATAGCCTTCAATTTCTACTAACTTTTATAAAATTATGTAATTCAGTATTTTAAAGACTATAATCTTTACTTTTCGAGTGTTTTTAGAAAAATAGGGAAATTTCACTTTTTAAAGTCTATAGCCTTCAATTTCTACTGACTTTTAAAAATTAAGTAATTCTGTATTTTAAAGACTATTGTCTTTACTTTTATAGTGTTTCTCGAAAAATAGTCAAATCTTACTTTTTAAAGTTTATAGCCTTCAATTCCTACGTAGTTTAAAAAATTATGCAATTCACTATTTTTAGATGCTATTGTATTTATTTTTCGATTGTTTTTAGAAGAATAGTGAATCTCACTTTTTAAAGACTATAGCCTACAATTTCTACTAACTTTTAAAAATTATGTAATTCAATATTTTAAAGACTATAGTCTTTACTATTATAATGTTTCTCGAAAAATAGTGAAATCTCACTTGTTAAAGTCTATAGCCTTCAATTTCTACATAGTTTAAAAAATTATGCAATTCACTAATTAAAGGCTATAGTCTTTACTTTTCAATTGTTTTTAGAAGAATAGTGAAATTTCACTTTTTAAAGACTACAGCCATCAATTTCTACTAACTTTTAGAAATTATGTAATTGAGTATTTTAAAAACTATAGTCTTTACTTTTATATTGTTTCTTGAAAAAATAGTGAAATCTCACTTTTTAAGTCTATAGCCTACAATTTCGACGTAGTTTAAAAAATTATGCAATTCACTATTATAAAGGCTATAGTCTTTACTTTTTGAGTGTTTTTAGAAAAATAATGAAATCTCACTTTTTAAAGTCTATAGCCTTCAATTTCTACTAACTTTTATAAAATTATGTAATTCACTATTTTAAAGACTATAAGTCTTTACTTTTCGAGTGTTTTTAGAAAAATAGGGAAATCTCACTTTTTAAAGTCTATAGCCTTCAATTTCTACTGACTTTTAAAATTTAAGTAATTATGTATTTTAAAGACTATTGTCTTTACTTTTATTGTGTTTCTCGAAAAATAGTGAAATCTCACTTTTTAAAGTTTAAAGCCTTCAATTTCTACTTAGTTTAAAAAATTATGCAATCCACTATTTTAAAGGCTATAGTCTTCACCAATGTAATCAAACTCGAGAGTCTAAGCAAACTCGTGAAGGCTCCGTGAACTCGGATCGTAAACTCGTACGAGTTTACGTACCGATTAAAAATATGATTAACATTATATTATAAAACATAGAATATAAAGAAAGGTAACATAAATCCATTACATAGAATTGAAAGAAAGGTACAAGCTCATTACAAATTTATAACTCATAAACACATATAGTCAATTCAAGTCCAACCAAATCAAACTATACACTAACTTAAATTAATGCAGGTTAACATAAGTTAACATGGAACCAGAATTAGGGTTTAGGGTTTAGGGTTTAAGGTTTAGGGTTTAGGGCTTAGGATTAGGGTTTAGGGTTTAGGGTTTTAACCTTCAATATCTACTTAGTTTAAAAAATTATGCAATTCACTATTTTAAAGACTATAATCTTTATTTTTCGAGTGTTTTTAGAAAAATAGGGAAATCTCACTTTTTAAAGTCTATAGCCTTCAATTTCTACTGACTTTTAAAAATTAAGTAATTCTGTATTTTAAAGACTATTGTCTTTACTTTTATAGTGTTTCTCGAAAAATAGTCAAATCTTACTTTTTAAAGTCTATAGCCTTCAATTTCTACATAGTTTAAAAAATTATGCAATTCACTAATTAAAGGCTATAGTCTTTACTTTTCAATTGTTTTTAGAAGAATAGTGAAATTTCACTTTTTAAAGACTACAGCCATCAATTTCTACTAACTTTTAGAAATTATGTAATTGAGTATTTTAAAGACTATAGTCTTTACTTTTATATTATTTCTTGAAAAAATAGTGAAATCTCACTTTTTAAGTCTATAGCCTACAATTTCGACTTAGTTTAAAAAATTATGCAATTCACTATTATAAAGGCTATAGTCTTTACTTTTTGAGTGTTTTTAGAAAAATAATGAAATCTCACTTTTTAAAGTCTATAGCCTTCAATTTCTACTAACTTTTATAAAATTATGTAATTCACTATTTTAAAGACTATAAGTCTTTACTTTTCGAGTGTTTTTAGAAAAATAGGGAAATCTCACTTTTTAAAGTCTATAGCCTTCAATTTCTACTGACTTTTAAAATTTAAGTAATTATGTATTTTAAAGACTATTGTCTTTACTTTTATTGTGTTTCTCGAAAAATAGTGAAATCTCACTTTTTAAAGTTTAAAGCCTTCAATTTCTACTTAGTTTAAAAAATTATGCAATCCACTATTTTAAAGGCTATAGTCTTCACCAATGTAATCAAACTCGAGAGTCTAAGCAAACTCGTGAAGGCTCCGTGAACTCGGATCGTAAACTCGGATCGTAAACTCGTACGAGTTTACGTACCGATTAAAAATATGATTAACATTATATTATAAAACATAGAATATAAAGAAAGGTAACATAAATCCATTACATAGAATTGAAAGAAAGGTACAAGCTCATTACAAATTTATAACTCATAAACACATATAGTCAATTCAAGTCCAACCAAATCAAACTATACACTAACTTAAATTAATGCAGGTTAACATAAGTTAACATGGAACCAGAATTAGGGTTTAGGGTTTAGGGTTTAAGGTTTAGGGTTTAGGGCTTAGGATTAGGGTTTAGGGTTTAGGGTTTTAACCTTCAATATCTACTTAGTTTAAAAAATTATGCAATTCACTATTTTAAAGACTATAATCTTTATTTTTCGAGTGTTTTTAGAAAAATAGGGAAATCTCACTTTTTAAAGTCTATAGCCTTCAATTTCTACTGACTTTTAAAAGTTAAGTAATTCTATATTTTAAAGACTATTGTCTTTACTTTTATAGTGTTTCTCGAAAATAGTCAAATCTTGCTTTTGAAAGTCTATACCCTTCAATTCCTACGTAGTTTAAAAAATTATGCAATTCACTTTTTTTAGATTCTATTGTATTTACTTTTCGACTGTTTTTAGAAAAATAGTGAAATCTCACTTTTTAAAGACTATAGCCTACAATTTTTACTAACTTTTAAAAATTATGTAATTCAATATTTTAAAGACTATAGTCTTTACTATTATAGTGTTTCTCGAAAAATAGTGAAATCTCACTTTTTAAAGTCTATAGCCTTCAATTTCTACATAGTTTAAAAACTATGCAATTCACTAATTAAAAGCTATAGTCTTTACTTATCAATTGTTTTTAGAAGAATAGTGAAATCTCACTTTTTAAAGACTATAGCCTTCAATTTCTACTTACTTTTAGAAATTATGTAATTGAGTATTTTAAAGACTATAGTCTTTACTTTTATATTATTTCTTGAAAAATAGTGAAATCTCACTTTTTAAAGTCTATAGCCTAAAATTTCGACTTAGTTTAAAATATTATGCAATTCACTATTTTAAAGGCTATAGTCTTTACTTTTTGAGTGTTTTTAGAAAAATAATGTAATCTCACTTTTTAAAGTCTATAGCCTTCAATTTCTACTAACTTTTATAAAATTATGTAATTCACTATTTTAAATACTATAGTGTTTACTTTTCGAGTGTTTTTAGAAAAATAGGGAAATCTTACTTTTTAAAGTCTATAGCCTTCAAATTCTACAAATTTTTAAAATTTAAGTAATTCTGTATTTTAAAGACTATAGTCTTTACTTTTATATTGTTTCTTGAAAAATAGTGAAATCTCACTTTTTAAAATTTATAGCCTTCAATTTCTTCTAATTTTAAAAAATTATGCAATTCACTATTTTAAAGGCTACAGTCTTTACCAATGTAATCAAACTCGAGAGATTAAGCAAACTCGTGAAGGCTCCGTGAACTCGACTCGTAAACTCGTATGAGTTTACGTACCAATTAAAAATATGATTAATATTATATTATAAAACATAGAATATAAAGAAAGGTAACAGAAATCCATTACATAGAATTGAAAGAAAGGTACAAGCTCATTACAAATTTATAACTCATAAACACATATACTCAATTCAAGTCCAACCAAATCAAAGTATACACTAACTTAAGTTAATGCAGGTTAACATAAGTTAACATGAAACCAGAATTAGGGTTTAGGGTTTAATGTTTAGGGTTTAGGGTTCAGGAGTTTAGCCTTCAATTTCTACTTAGTTTAAAATATTATGCAATTCACTATTTTAAAGGCTATGATCTTTACTTTTCGAGTGTTTTTAGATAAATAGTAAAATCTCACTTTTTAAAGTCTATAGCCATCAATTTCTACTAACTTTTATAAAAATATGTAATTCACTATTTTAAAGACTATAGTCTTTACTTTTCGAGTGTTTTTAGAAAAATAGGAAAATTTCACTTTTTAAAGTCTATAGCTTTCAATTTCTACTGACTTTTATAAATTAAGTAATTCTGTATTTTAAAGACTATTGTTTTTGCTTTTATAGTGTTTCTCGAAAATAGTCAAATATCACTTTTTAAAGTCTATAGCCTTCAATTTCTACGTAGTTTAAAAAATTATGCAAATCACTATTTTAATTGGGGCTTATGCCCACACTGAATTTTAATTTTTTTGGTTTAAATATATATAAATGTATATATTTTGCCCCTATTGTATTATTGAATTTGCTCCCACACTAAAGAAAATTCAAAAAATATTATCTTATATTTATATATATCAGCGATGTAATATTTTCGCCCCCACAGATAAAATTTTCTGGATTCGTCACTGGCGTGCACATCATGTAATATACGTTGTGCAATTTATATTATATATATTATGTACAATTTATTGATTGTTTTTGTTGATTTTTTATTGTACCTCGAGCAATGCTCTTTTTTAAATAAGTTAATGGAGTGTCTATATATATATATATATTAATGGACAGTCGATGGTAAAAGCCTAGAAGATGAAGATGATTAAAGAAGGAAGCAACCGGGCTGAATAATTCAATTCAACCTAAATTATGAACTAAAAAGAGAGTGCATTTGATACATAGGAGGGGCAATTTGCAAGTGCTAAGTGGCGACTCGGTGCTCCCAATAGCCAAGAAAGTCCCAAAACAAGGATCCACAGAGTGTGGGGAAAGATAGCTCGTGGTTTACAATTTGGCTACAATTTTGAAAAATTAAAAATTGAGGACACAAATTAAGTCACCAACTGGGGGAGGCTAGTTTTGTGACTGATGGGGTTAATATTACCAATGTTGGCTCTTAGGTGAAGCCTGGAGTCACCTTGCTGGATGTGGTGGCTCCCTCATCACCTTCTCTCTCTTTCAATTCCATTTCCTGTCTCTAGTTTCTAGTAACAACAGAAAAAAAATACCCCTTCTTATCATTTTTGTCTCTTAATTATATTTCATGTGATTCGTGAAAAAAAACATACGTAAAAATGTGAAGATGATAATAAAGAATTAATAAATTATTTACATGAATGTTGGATTTTTTAATTTCATGAAAAGGAAATGATGGACTCACTATTTCCATGATTTCATTCTCAACTTCTCCATGGGAATGTTAGATTCCCGAACTCATGAACCTATTGATGGGTCTATGAGTTATGCTATAAATTTTTAGAAATATTCCTCAAGTTTTCGAAAATGAATAGAAAATATTATTTTCGAGAATAAAATTTCATTCTACGAATCATATGTACCCTTAGAGATTTATTTGGTTCCAATAAAATTTATGGGTATCAATATTCACTAACTATAATATGATTATAAAAATGTTATTTATCATTTTTACTATTTATCAAGTTAATTATTAAATTATAATTATTGATTATTCAATAAGTAGCTGTACCCATTAATAAGAAGGTAAAAATCTAGGTTTTTCTTTATGTATCTGTTGCTCATTATTCTCTTGTATCTAAGCCTGATAAAATACACTTTTTAATTCAATTTTCTTTCCTTTTCTTTCTGACTACTAATCATATATGGAAAACATCACAACAAACAATTTGGCCTGAACTAAGATCATAAAATGTGTGCACCTAACATCCTGTCTATTCTGTAAATAAACCTGTTAGTGAGAAATCAGCAAATTAAATCAATATAAAGTTTCATAAAAAGAAAAATTAGATAGAGTTGGGAATATAGTGACAAGGAAAAGGATTTTATGAAAATATGATACATGTCCTTTTTCTATATTATTTTATATACTTTTCTGAAACAAGATACACATTATAAAGGAACCAAATTAATTATTTTTTTAATTAAAAGTATGGGTAATTAATTGTTGCATTTTTAAAGTTAAAATAATCTAAACAAAATCTACATTGTATAATTGCATAATTGGATTTTTTTTAATATTTATAAGAGCGGAATGTAATTTTGGTTTTTCACTTTGTACATGTGAATCATTTTAATCTCCCAATCTTTAAAATGAGCAAATTGATCCCCCACTTTATAAATAGTAAATCATTTTGGTCTTTCACTTTTTAAAACAACTAAACTAGTCACACACTTTATAAAATATAAGTCAAATTAGTCTCTTTTATGAGATCAAAGTGGACAAAAAGAAACCCGGGGGAGTGTGGTTGAGCGGTTGTGGCTCATCCTCCCTTAACCAAGTCTCGAGGGTTCGATCCTCGCCTTGGGTATGGAAAAACTTTAAAACTCCGGGCCAGTTATCCCACCCTTCGAGGTGCCTACAAGCTAACGAGAAATTAGTCATTGTGGTAGACAGTGAATACCCCGGTCATGCAAAAAAAAAAAATGTGGACAAAAAGAGAAACTAACTTAAGTCAAAATTTAAAAAATGTTGAATCAAAATAATTTAGAGTGGGGACCAATTTGATAATTTTGAAAAGTGAAAGATCAAATAAAATGATTCATAATGTATAAAGTGAGGAATCAAAATGACTCATATATATGTATATAAAGTGAATTATCAAAAGGGAAATACTTGGGGCACAACAAAAAACCAGCCAAAACAGCCAACAAATTATGCACAACATATATAATATAAAATGCACAATGTATATCACATGTAATGCACAACATATTTCAGCTATTGTGCACAACATATATCACATGTTGTAACATCATCTTTCTTTATAACATGTGATATATGTTATGCACATCATGTAATATATGGCGTGCACAATATGTAATATTCGTTGTACAATTTATATTATACATGTTGTGCATAATTTGTTGGCTGTGTTGACTGGTTTTTTTGTTGTGTCCCTAGCAATACTCTTATCAAAATGCCATTTTACTCCATTTATAATGTACGTATGATTAATTAAAAAAGTTATTATTTCTCGAGTGCCAGTCAAGGGTTCTTGAAGATACGGAAGAACAAAGAAAGAAAAATGTGTCTGATCTTTGTGAAAGAAAAACTCTCTTGAATTATTCTTTTTTCACGGACTAGAGTTATCCTAATTTTATATTCTTATTACATAGAGAAAAGACTGGACTTATATATATACAGCAAAAGCCCAAAGACTAACAAACAAATAACACACCCAATAATAAAAAAACAACAAAAATTATTTTGCTAAATTAGGATTAACATTACTAGGTGTATAACAAAATCTCAATCAAAATAGTCAAAATATTATCAACATCGTATATTATATAATATGCAGATCATATATTATATATTATACACATTATATATCACATGTTGCAATGAAATATAATGTTATAACATATGATATATAATGTGCACAACATGTGATATATGATGTGCATGACATTTAATATATGGTGTACACATTATATAATATATGGTGCACGTATTATATAATATATGGTATGCACAATATTTTGACTAATTTTTTATTATACATGCTTTTTGAATTAGAATTATATTTATTTTATTATACACCAATGCTTTTTGAATTAGAATTAAATCTACTTTGATTAGTTCCCTTAACACAGTCCCCTCAAGCTTATGTTAGGCCTTAGCCTTAAAATGATTCTCAGCTTTGCTTTGCAAGTTGCAACAGTCAAATGAGAAAGCAAGAATAGGCTTAATCAAGACATTTGCCACCTCATCAGAAGCAGAAGGGATGTGAACCACAAATTGACTTTTGGCATTGACCCTCTCACGAACAAAATTATTATCAATTTCAAACGATTTTGTTCTATTGTGAAGAACTGAGTTTGCTACCAAAAGAATAACACTCAAATTATCAACAAAATTGTGGGTTTGATTTGAGAAGCAATATATAATTCCATGACAGTTTTTCCAACCATAGTATCTCTTGCTCCATTGTTGCTAGACTTCTAAATTCGGCTCAGTCGAGGATCAACTAACAATAGGTTGCTTTTTGCTTAATCATGAAATAAGATTAGAGCCAATGTATACACAATGCCCATATGTAGAGCACCTGCCACCCAAAGCATTGGAACAATCCGAATATGAAAATGGAAGAATTCAAAAATAAGTTTATTTAGTACAATTTTTAGACCATGTTATAAGGTGCCTGATAAGTATTTTAGAATTAATTTTACATCCTTCTAGTGAGAAATTAGAGTATTTTGCATGAATCGATTCACACTATTCACAAAATATGAAATATCTGGACTAGTGAGAATTGCATATCCTCCTACAACAAACATGTACAACTTTGGATTCTCAAATATATCAGAACCATCGTATTGTAGTTTTATAGCATAAAACATTGGTGTATGTAGGCATTGATTTTGAATTTTTCATATCACCCCTTTTGTTTGGGAGTCATGAAGGTTGTTTTTGTCAATAGAAGTGATTTTGAAAAAATGTTGTTTTTCCAAGATTTTGTGTTTTCTTCCATCATGACGGGAAATTAAAAATGGCAGTCAACGGTTATGAATTATAATATTTGTGGGACATTAAAATATGAAAAAGTCCGGTCGTACGTCAACGACCAGCCAACGATTTAATACAACTACTATATTCCAAAAATAACTCTAGATACTTATGGAAATATTAAAAAAAATAATAATTAACAAGCAATAAATATAGTAAATATTATATTCAATCAAGATTCATTAATGCAATATTTTCACCCTAATTTGTACCATTATGCTGCAGCCGATCAGATGAAATTTACTGCATAGTCTCCAAGCACTGTTTTTTCTTCTCGCACTATTTTTGTTCATCTGCAGTGCTTCTTCTCACATCACTCAAGTGATATTCATCGATTTACGAGAGGTACTAGATCTCACTCCCTTTTTGTTCTGATTGATGAACATGCACCTTTAATTTCTTTATTGCTTTTATGTTTTGATTGATAGAAATATATTCATCGCCCCGTGTCATCGCACTATTGCTTTTGATTTTTTGTGTTTATTGATGGAAAATATTCACTGCATCTAACACTTTTTTATCTTATTAATCCATGTTTTATTATTTAATATTTTTCTTTTTTTAGAGGAGACGTTTTCAAAAAACACAACCTAATGGAAGATTTCGATGACCAACATATTTATAATGATTTTGACCTCAATGCTCCATATATCGAGGTTAGTTAGTCTTTCTTATATCACAAATCAATCTATTAAAATATGTTTTAATATTTTATATGTAATATTTTTTTTTGTACGTGTATTTGATCTGTTAATATTTAAGTAATCGATCAATTGATATTTGTGTAATATCCTTAAAAAGTATGTGTAATTGTCGCATAGCTATATGTGTAATATCCTCTATGTGGTATGTGTAATTTATCTATATGTATAATCGATATTAATATTTGTGTAATTGATTAATTAATATATGTAATAGCCTTTTGTTAGTATGTGTATCCTATGTATAAATATATGTGTAATAGCCTTTTAGGTGGTACGTGTAATCGTCATTAAGATATATGTGTAATTGTTGGGACGCTATATGTGTAATTGCCTCATAGGGGTATGTGTAATTTATCTATACGTGTTATGTGTAAGTGACATTGAGTAGTATGTGTATTTATTGTGTTGTAATATGTGTAATATCCTCAAAAGAGTATGTGTAAGCACTATAAATAGGTACATGTAATATCCTTATGGAGGTATGTGTAAGCACCATTACGTTGTATTTGTAATTTTTGTTTTACTTTATTCATGTTTCTTAAACATATACGTAAGGTCATTTATGCATTGTGTAATCTTGAATGTTACATGCAATTCAATAGTTATAATAATATTTTACATTACTTGTAATATCATATATGGTTGATAATATATAGGTGTGTAACTAGGTCAAGAGATAGATGGAGCTTCTGAAAATTTTTCAGATGAATGAGGTGCTGTGAGAGATGAATGAGTCTTCGAAGATTCATTCTCATTCTTTCAAGATTTGTGTAAACGAAAACTAAATAAAAAAAGATCATACATTATATTTCTCGTTTAGTTTTTTTTAGATTCTGATTGTCTAGGATGTGTAATATGCATCACATTAAATAAGTGTGTAATTTATTTCCTTTTATTACCTGATGATTACATTAATTATACAGTTCAACTATAGTTCATTTATTTGTTGGCAGGTTTATTAGCTAATATGTGCTGTATATATATAATATATATATATATATATATATATATATATAGCATAATTGTTAAAATATAGAAAGTAGAAACATCAATTTTAGTCAAAACACCACCACACAGCTTTCTGCCCCCTTGTATTTGTCCATATGCCGTGTTTACTTGTGAAGGAAACAATTGGCGATGTTATTTTCAGAACTTAATTTGTTAAGTTATCAACGTAATTTGCCCATATTCATTTAATGAAATAAATTTCAATAATTATTAATTACTAGTTATTAATAAATAGAATTATTTAAAATCACATGTATTGATAAAATTAAGAACTTGTCTACACTTTTCTTAAAAATGAAAACCTAACACTTTTCTTAAAAATATATATTTAAGTTAGAGTTTAATTTTGATACACTTACCGTGTAAAGATATTTTACACCGTTGTTCAATCAAAACATTCTGTTTGTATGACTTTTTCAAGTAGTGGGAGAGAAAAAACACAATCATGACTAACGTGGCAGTACATAATTGAATAACTGTGTAAAAAACTTTTACATTGTTAGTGAATGAAAATTAAATCCTTCAAATTATCTCTAATTATTTTTTCATTTTAAAATATTAGGATGCCATCTTTTCTTATTTTTCACTTTATTATTATTAATTAATGATAATATATATTTACAAATTTGATTCATTCACATGTGATAATTATAAGATAAGAAGTGATGTTATGGTGATATCTTATGTTCTTACTTCGTCAAGTAGTACGTAGACCAACTTCTTGGGTGAACTAGTTGAATTCTTGCATAAACGTTGAGCTCCTTTCGTGATACAAGATGCGGTGGTACCGGAAAAGAGACTATAATTTTTAAATCAGTCTCAAGTCAATGAAAAAGTACGAGAGTGTGTATGAATATATAGTCTGTCTCTATTTTCTTGGATCATGTCCAATTCATATGACTTTTTTAATTTTATTTTTATTCACTGTTAATATAAATTTTTTTATATAATAATTTAATTATGTGTTATCACATCAACTATGATTTAATTTTTTTCTCTCATTAGCTTAAAAGTTATACAAATAAAAAATTTTAATTTGTTTTGATTGAATAACTGTCTATATTAAAATTAAACTCATGACTTTCTTCAAATTAAAAATGATAAAATGTTGACAAATAAATTGAATAATGCTATATTGATATCCATAAATTAAAGTGGATGTGAGTAAACATTCATTCAAATCTAAAAGGTGAAATAAATAATGTGTAAATAGGAAAAGTCTAGAGGTACAACACACAATAGCCAACTTAGAGCCAACTCATTAATGACATTAATTGAAAAATAAAAAAAATAAAAAAAATATTATACCAATCAATCATAATGTTACACTAATCAATCATAATAAATATCAATTAATTTTATATTAATGTCTTTAAATTAATATGCTAGAAATTAGATCATCCAAAAACAATCTAATCAGAAATTGATATACTTGTGATTTGTTTTACACCTACCAAGTAATCATTTCTAGCAATGTAATGTGTGTGTTTACACGAACCTAAATCTGGGTGAAATAGTTTCATCGGCACCATCGAATAGAACGCTACCGAATTGTGCTCGTTCAAGTCCTTTTTTCATTCAATTTTTATCTTGGGACTGATGCAATTGTAAAGCATTTTTACGGGATCATCTTATTTTATCAGCATCAACCATTAGCAATGGAAGAGTGTAATGCACACTCGATTAATAATGGCCACAAGGATCGAAATCTCAAGGTTCGTTTGAAATAGCTCTTTTAATTTTATTGCAATGAATGGGTAAAATTTCTTTATAGGACATGCTTTAAAATGCTTAAAACAATTTTTTTTCGAGGTATGTATAATACATTTTAATCCTATATATGTAACATGTTAATTGAGATGTGTAATTTACTATGATTTATATGTGTACGTATAATTCACTTAAATTTGTTTGTGTATGTGTATGTAACTCACTTTAAATGTACACGTGTAATTCTCTTTATGTGGTATGTGTAATTCACTCTAAGTAGTATGTGTAATTCACGTGTAATTCTATTTGATATGTGTAATACTCTTTATTTGATATGTGTAATACACTTTCTTCGGTATGTGTAATATCTTTTATTCGGTATGTGTAATACTCTTTATCCGGTATGTGTAATACTCTTTATTTGGTATGTGTAATAACCTTTATTCGGTATCTGTAATATCCTTTAATTTATTCAGTATGTGTAATACCCTTTATTTGATATGTGTAGTCACTCATTCAATATGTGTATCACCCATTTATATGGTACGTGTATTAACTTTTATTTGATATGTATGTGTATCAACCTTCAATTTGATATTTACCTTACTCTTTTATATGATATTTGTAATTTTTTTTATTTGATATCTGTAATTTTTTTATTTGAATAGGATATATGAATATTTTGAAAGAGAATATTTTTTAAAATTTGAATAAAATTCTTTTAAAAAAATTAAATGATTAATTATGTAATAAATACTATTTATTATATCATATTAATTATATATTATATATAAGTAGTATTTATTAGTTGGCTCTTTGGTTGGCCACCTTAGTTGTACATGTAGCATTGCTAGTGTAAATAAAAGTCCCACAAAAATTAAAAATTATTAATTGATTGTACGTATACACTGCGTAGGAAATAATAGATGTTAAAATAATTTTATTGAAATTGTACAAATTACATCAAGAGAATTTGTTTATTTACTGCCCCTTCGGTTCCTTTTAAATATTTTTTTTCATCTTTTTATTTGGTTTTTTCGAGCATTGCTAGAGACACAACAAAAAAATCAGTCAACACAGTCAACAAATTATGCACAATATATATAACATAAATTGCACAATAAATATTACATGTTGTGCACAGCATATAGCACATGATATGCACAACATATATAACATGTTGCAAAGAAAGAAGATGTTGCAACATATGATATATGTTGTGCATAATATACGTTGTGCACTGCATATGATATAAGTTGTGCATTTTATATTGTATATGTTGTGCACAATTTGTTGGCTGTTTTGGCTGATTTTTTGTTGTGCCCCAAGTATTTCCCGATTTTTTCTATTTGTTTCTTTTACAATTAAAGAATTATTTATTTTCTTTTTTATATTATACCCTTTTATATTTTTACTTATTTAAAGAAGAGGAAAATTACATTAATTGATAATAGTAAAGTATTGTTATTTTTTTAATTTTAATATTTAGATTTTTAATAAAATTTAATAATTATTTAATTACTGTAGATAAATAAAAAAAAGACATATAAAAAGGATATTCCGCATTCCTTCTATTTTCCTTCTTCCAGGAAACTTCTATATATATATATACACGGGAAATACTTGGGGCACAATAAAAAAACCAGTCAAAACAGTCAATAAGTTGTGCATAACATATATAATATAAAATGCATAGCGTATATTATATGTAGTGCATAACGTATATCATCTATTGTGCACAACATATATCACATATTGCAACATCATTTTTCTTTGCAATATGTTATATATGTTATGTACATCATGTGCTATATGGTGTGCACAACATGTAATATTCGTTGTGCAATTTATATTATGCACAATTTGTTAACTGTGTTGATTGTTTTTTATTGTGCCTCTTATATACCCCCATTTACTTCCCTCTGTTCGACCCACTTTCCTTTTCTCACTCCACACCAAAACACAAACAGAAATTCCAGCTCGCAAGTTCACAAAAACACATATTAACCAGCTGCAACAAACAAAATAGAAGGAATTTTTTCTTTTCCCCATTTTTCACTCTTATTCTCACAATGGCAGCATCCGTCGATAACCGACAATTCGGCCCCCTAAACGGCGTCGTCCGCGTTTCCCCCACACCCTCAATCCCCAAACCCCCTCTTCCCTCAAATCTCAACCCAGATTCAGACTCCTCCGATGACGACGAAAACGACTACGTTTCGAATCTTCACGCTCTTATCCACAAAACCAACGCCGAATTAGAATCATCAATCCTCGACCCACGCGACGACGGTACTTCAGACAATTGGGTCCACCGTAACACTTCCATGATCCGTCTCACAGGGAAGCACCCCTTCAACGCAGAACCGCCATTACCGCGTCTCATGCACCACGGTTTCATTACTCCGGTCCCACTCCACTACGTCCGCAACCACGGTCCAGTCCCAAAAACCCACTGGGAAGACTGGACCGTCGAAATATCCGGTCTCGTTAAAAAACCGACCCGGTTCACCATGGACCGGTTGGTTCGGGAGTTTCCAAGCCGCGAGTTCCCCGTGACACTCGTCTGCGCCGGAAACCGCCGCAGGGAACAGAACATGGTGAAACAAAGCATCGGGTTCAATTGGGGCTCCGCCGCTGTGTCCACCTCGGTTTGGCGGGGGATTTCGCTGCGGCACGTGCTGAAGCGGTGCGGGATTTTGTCACGTGCAGAGGGAGCGTTGCACGTGTGGTTTGAGGGGGAGGAAGATTTAGCTGGTGGGGGAGGGTGTAAGTATGCGACGAGTATGAAGAGGGAATTAGCGACGGATCCTGCGAGGGATGTAATATTGGCTTATATGCAGAATGGGGAGGTTCTGAAACCGGATCATGGGTACCCTGTGAGGGTGATTATACCGGGATTTATTGGGGGACGCATGGTGAAGTGGCTTAGGAAGATTGTGGTGAGTACGAAGGAGTGTGATAATCACTACCATTATAAGGATAATAGGGTGCTTCCTTCACACGTTGATGCTGAGCTTGCCAATGAAGAAGGTATCCTCATCACTTATTCCCTCATAACATACAACAATATTATTTGTATGAGCATTGATGGAGGTAAAAAAAAAAAAAATTAATAAATAATAATTTGGACCATAATTACTCAGCTTACTAAAAATATACTCATGATTAAAATACTAATTGTTTCATAAAATGTTAAATGGGCTTTGTTGGTTGTTTTGGCTGAAAAAATGTTCCCAAAGTATTTATGTATTTGTATATTAAAAATATGAGTAATGTTACCTACACTAAAATGAGACGTATTTATAAAAAATTTGACTCACTGTGTTAGTATAAAATTTTTTATTGTCTTTATAAAAATTTGAATATAATGTTAAATTGAATTAGATATAAGTTAAATTGAGTAGTTATAAATGTTTAATTGTATAATATTAAATTAATTGATTGATTTAGTATTAAATTTAGTATAAATAAAATATTTCACTAAAAATACTAATATAAAATAAATATTTATATAATATTTATACAATATTTAACTCTATAAATGAATATTATATAATATTTTATTATATATCTAGCATTTTTTTTGCATCTCAAGTTTTAAAATATCTAAATATTATATTTATAAAATGGTTTTTTATTTGGTATCCTTTAATTTTATTTAATATCTAATAAATCACCTTGCAAAATATATGGTTTCAACGACCTTTATTATTTATTTTTTCTTCAAAAGTATTCCCTTTTCATTTTTTCTAATATATACATTCAAATGGATATTAAAAAAATATTTTTCATTGACTTGAGACATATATTTCCATATATTTATGTTCACGCAAGAATTTTATTTTACTAGAAGTATTTTTTAATACAATAAAATTAGTTATTATCACTTATCAGCCATCATAAATAATGATTTAACTTTTTAAAATTATTAATTCAATTTTCAATTTAAAAATTGAATTAATAATTTTAAAAAGTTAAATTATTACATATAATAAATAATAATAGTTGATTTTATATTGTACATATAACATTATTCTTATTTTACAGGCATATAGTACACGTTAAATTTTGATGCACGTTAGCTTAGAGAAGTTTTTAAATTAATTATAGATTTGATTTTATCAATTTACTTCATTTATTAATGATGCAGGTTAGCTTAAAGAAGTTTTACATTATGATTTATTTTTAAGGTTTTAAACACTAACGAATGAAAGTCTTAAATCTTAATTTTATATATTTCATACTAAACTTTTAAGAGTTTGATTTTAGTTCGCTCACAATAAAAATGTTTCATGTTATTATCACAATGAATCTATGTGCTTACCTGATTTTTCAAATAATTGAAATGTTTGAGTAAAAAATTAATAAAATAAATAAAAGGTAACTATAAATATGATAATATATATTTAGATAATTATATATTATTGAAATTAAATTATACTTATTTCAAATAATTATTATAAATCAAATGTATGATGTGAAAAATGTGTTGCGGAATTTTTTTTTTTTTTTTTAATTTGGATTTATGTATCTATCATGTATTGATTTGTTTTTTTGTGTGTGTGGTGTGCGTGTAGGTTGGTGGTACAAACCAGAGTATATTATCAACGAGCTGAATATAAACTCCGTGATAACGACGCCGTGTCACGAGGAGATCTTGCCTATTAACTCGTGGACTACGCAGCGACCTTATGTGCTCAGAGGCTACGCCTACTCCGGTTAGTTTTGAGCTTTTCTTTCCTATCTTTGCTTCTTGTACTCCAACAATACATATATTGTGCTTATTCCCATTCAAAGATAGAAAAAGATGAGAAAAAAAAATATTTAATTAGTTAATTAATTACTTTTATATATATATATATATATGAAGTACATGTGAATAAGTATTTCTACTGGACAATTATTATTTCTTTGCTCTAACTTTGCAGTTTGCATAATAAAATAACAGAATATTCACCCACCAAAAAGAAAAAGGGAATATTCTTCATATTTTTTATGGATAAAATCAATGGGATAGACTGACAGGTAAAAATTAAAATACTATGGGATGGACTGCAAATCTGGGCGCTTGTTTTAGCCTTTTAGGTCTGTCCCTATCCGTAATAACTAACTATATAGTGACACAAGCAAATGGGAAGAATTGATTGTACAAAATAAAAAGAAATAATTGGTATAAAATTCAAAGTTAGTTAAAATTTATTTAGAGCAATGCTGGAGGCACAACAAAAAATCAGCCAACACAGCCAATAAATAGAAATTTGGGTCACAATCACTTAACCCATTAAAAATATAGTTATGATTAAAAGTGCTAATTGGGCCACAAAGTATTAAATGAGCTTTGTTGGCTGTTTTGGCTGATTTTTTATTGTGCTCCAAGCATTTATAATTTATTTATAATTGAATTTTAATATCAATTTATTTTTATAAATTAATATAAAATAATTATACATAGATATTTAATTATATATTAATACATAGTAAAAATCTTTAATTTAATTTTTTACTAACAGAAAAATCTTACAAATCAATATGTTTGGGTAAGCTGAAAAATTAAATTTATTTCAGTAATCGTTTATTTATACAATTGCTTTTTTATATAATCGCTTATTTAAGGATAAATTTATGTTTGGATAATTTAGCTGAAAAGTAACTTTAAATTAATCTATGATGTTTGGATTGTTAAAAAATAATCGCTTTTTAATAGTTAAGTACTAAAATGGGTATAAAATGATTTATAAGTTACGAAAGAATTTAATAACTTTTAGGGGTAGATTAGATATTTCCTATTAGATATGAATAGAAAAGCTTTTTTTTAGAAAATAAGCTTCAAATACTATCTTAACTTATTTTATATTCTAACAGCTTTTTTTATCAAATACAACAACTTAAATTATTTTGCACATTCATCCAAACATAATAGATTATCTTCAAACAGCTTTTTTTTTTTTAAAAAAAAAAGCTGTTTGAAGTAGTTCCCAAACATGCACATATATTATTGATTAATTGTGTAAAATTTTTTATATTGAATGTATTATAATTAAACTCTTAAAATAATTAACTGATTAAACTGAATTGATAATATCAAAACAGCAACTTTGAACAGAAGGATTTGTGTTTGGTTTCCCATTTCAAGTTGATGGGAATAATTAAAATAAATTAAAACTTCAAAGTTGGAATAGAATCGTGGGTGCAAGTTGCAACTTGTGGGCAGTAGTAATTAATTGGAAGCGGAACCTTGTGCTGCCTACTGGAATTAACTTTAAAATATAAACCAATGCATTGCGTTACGACCGAATTAGTAACCGAGCCACTTAATAATTGTTTAAAGTCATTATAAATTGTTAGTCATATAAATAACACAAATACTATAAATACTTGGGGTACAACAAAAAATCAGTCAAAACAGCCAATAAAATTCATTTAACACTTTATGGCCCAAATAACACTTTTAGTCATGAGTTTATTTTTAATGGGCTAGGTGATTGTGACCCAAATCCCTATTTATTGGCTGTTTTGACTGATTTTTTGTTGTGCATCTAGCAATGTTCTATAAATAAAGGTGTCAATAAGTTTTTGTAAATATTACGCGAAGTGAATTTTGTTAGGGGAATCACTATAAGAAGAATAAACAGTTTCAACACTTGTGAAAAAGTATTGATAAAAACAATATAAAAAAAGGTTATATGAAAATTATTAACAGTTGAAATTGATTATAAATTATTTCTTGATAGTTGATGAGAGTTAAAAAAATTATAAATTATTTTTAAGTAGTTTTATTAGTTATTAATTATTAATATTTCTCTTATAATTTTATTAGGTGTAAAATAATATATTAGTCAATAGAAGTGAAAATTCATTTTTGGGCCATTACACTATTAGTTGATAATTTTTATTATAAATTGTATATTTTTTTAGTAGTGAATTTTTAGAAAAACATTGCTAGAGGCACAACAAAAAATCAGTCAAAACAGCTTACAATAAGAAATTGAGTCTAAATCACTCGACCCATTAAAAAAAATACACATGGTTAGTAATGTTATTTGAGTCAAAAGCATTAAAATGAGCTTTGTTGGATGTTTTGGTTTAAAAAATGTTATTTTCCAAACATTTATGCTTTCGAAATGTTATTGAATATATAATTGTAAGATTGATGTTGTATGTATTTGTGCAGGTGGTGGAAGGAAAGTAACTCGAGTTGAGGTATCACTGGACGGTGGAGAAACGTGGAAGGTGTGCGCGTTGGAGCACCCTGAGAAAGCAAGCAAATATGGTAAGTATTGGTGCTGGTGCTTCTGGTCATTGGAGGTTGAAGTGTTGGACCTGCTTGGATCCAAGGAGATTGCGGTCCGCGCCTGGGACGAGTCCCTCAACACCCAGCCTCAGCACCTCCTTTGGAACGTTATGGTACGTACACGTCTCAATGGATGTGTTTGATTTTAATATTTTTTGGATTTGGATTTGGGTAAGTGAAAAATTGACTCTATCAAGTATTTGGTACAAGAGTCACAGTGATTCTGTGAACAGTCACAGTGACTCAGTGATAAAATTGTCAATTTTTTGTTTACTCCAATTTTGGAGTCATATTAGAAGGGAGTCACTGTGTGCTAGGGCACAAATATGTGATGGTGTGTTTGGAATCAATTTTGGAGTTACTATGACTTTAACCCCTATGACACTAACTTCATGACTCCCTTCACTCTAACTCCAGAATCATGAAAAACAAACACTAGTTATGAGCTTTTTCTTTCTTCTTTTTTCATTGATAAAATAAACTTTTTTTTGTAATGGATTGATAAAATAATTTTGTTTGGGAAGTATCTTAGTAATCGGCCCTGAGAAAAAAAAAAAAGAAACACATTAAGTTAGTGATTAGGGCCACATGTGGCAAATTAACATTTGTTCCTTAAGTATTGGATCTTATTGTCTTCTTGACCTAGTCCAAGCAGACCCATCAACGCAAAAATAAAAAAAGAATACTAGTAGTGATTATGCTTAACTCTGCGTCATCCCCTTTCATTCTCACAGCCACCTTGAGCATACTAGTTATTATCATGAAAAAAAATACACAAATGTTTGGAGCACAAAAAAAAAACTAGCCAAAACAGTCAATAAGGTCCATTTAACACTTTATGGTCCAAATAACACTTTTAATCATGGGTATATTTTTAATGGATTGAGTGAATGTGGCCCAAATTTCTATTTTTTGGCTGTTTTGGCTGGTTTTTTTGATGTGCCCCTAGCAATGCAAAAAAAATATATTTGATAACATAATATTCATTTTTATCTTTAAATTTTAAATTTAAATTTAAGAATAAGTTCATCTTAAAACCTAATAGTATACATAGTTATTATACTAGTTGTACAATTTTTTATTATATATATAATATTTTTTAATTAAAAAGTGCTATAGTTATATATTTTTAATTTAATTTTAAAGAAAAAATGTATATTGTCACAGTTGATCAAATACTTCTTTTTAAATTTAAATATGAGATCATTTATAATTAAACGATTTAATTTAAAACTAAAATTTTACTATAAATACATCAAATTCGCACACTTTATTTTAGCACAATAAAACAAGACAAATTCATATTGAATATAAAGAAAAGATATATATATATAACACATTATTCACCCAATAATATATCATCCAATGCCCACATTATTTCTTTCATTCTTGATTTTATATAATGTTATCAACATAGCATTTTGAATTCAACTTCGGTAGCCTATATATTCATATAGGTTGGATTAATTAAAAATTTTCATCATCATATATAAACACATTATCCGGTCATAATCGAACACATAGTTTTATACAAACAAAACACATACATATATATGTATGATGAAAGAATACTCAATTGTATTAAACATGGACAAATATGTGAATGATATATAATCGTTAGAATTTTTTTTTTAATTGAGAATACGTTATTTAGTCATCAATAAACACATGAATTTATACAAAATGAACAAATATATTAGTTATAATCTTTTATTAAAGTAATTAGAGATGGTCCATGTATAGGTTTTAAGTGTGTTCACGTTCAATAGTGAAGTATATTCATTTGGTATTATTGGTTTTCAATAATGCTTAACGTACAACAGAAATACGTCCAACTTATATCCAACGTGTGCTATCCACGTACAACACACATCCTGTAACATGGATAACACATGTTGGATACAAGTTGGACGTATTTCTGTTGTAGGTCAAATATTACTCAAAAAAATATATATGTTGATTCAATAAATTGATATGTGTTTAATTTGTATGCATGTTGCAATTGTTTGTATACATGTTGCGTGTTTGTGAGAGTGAGTTTATGAATACATGTGTTTTAACACAATAATGATACGTGTACAACAAAAATA
Source organism: Aeschynomene evenia (assembly GCA_013621005.1). NCBI lineage: Eukaryota > Viridiplantae > Streptophyta > Magnoliopsida > Fabales > Fabaceae > Aeschynomene > Aeschynomene evenia. The sequence continues at coordinate 19,391,764 of CM024269.1, read as the reverse complement.
CGTCCAGCAAATATCTAACGTGTGTTATACATGATATGAGATGTGTGTTATATGTACGTATGTTATACAAATAGCACACATCCCATATCATGTATAGCACACGTTGGATATTTGTTGGACGTATTTCTATTGTACAACAAGTATTATTGGTTTTAACATGAGTTCTGCTTGTCATAATCAAATGCATTCGTTTAATATTAAAATATATTTCACATAATGAATTCAAATGTTTGTATACTTGTTGCTTGATTGTGAGAGTGAGTTTACGAATGCGCCATGTCAAGATATGTACATAATCAAATGTGTATGTTTGATATCAAAATATATATATTTTTGTTTAGTGGATTAAGATCTATTCTTATACATGCTGCATGTTTATGGTATTGGTCTATGGATACACATGTTTCAACATCTATTGCACTTCATCTCACATAGCGTGTTACTTTACTGGATGCTACCTTATAGTGTTATACGGTATCTAACGTTACGTTGCACAGGTAGTAGCCCTGATTCAATATATTTTCTTTACTCTTTTGTTTTTAGGAATAAATTTTCTTTTCTATTGGTATGAAAAAAGGTGTACAAGAAAGGTAAAGAAAAGTAATAAGGATCAAAATAAAGCCACCATGATTAGTCTATGTTAAAAATTTTGAATAATATATATAAGGTCTTAGGTTCAAAATTAAAGGATTCAATTTGATTTCAAAAGTTAAAAAAAAAAAAGAATAAGCTAAACATTTTCGAAAATGTGCAGGGCATGATGAACAATTGCTGGTTCAAAGTGAAAACAAACGTGTGCAAGCCACACAAGGGTGAGGTTGGTATAGTGTTCGAGCACCCAACCCAACCCGGAAACCAAACCGGAGGCTGGATGGCCAAGGAAAGGCACCTTGAGAAGTCAACGGAGTCAAACCAAATGCTCAAGAAGAGTGTCTCCACGCCATTCATGAACACAACCTCAAAGATGTATTCAATGTCTGAGGTCAAGAAGCACAACACCGATGATTCCGCCTGGATCGTTGTCCATGGCCACGTCTACGACTGCACCCGGTTCCTCAACGACCACCCTGGCGGCCGGGATAGCATCCTCATCAACGCCGGCACCGATTGCACGGAGGAGTTTGATGCCATCCATTCCGATAAAGCAAAAAAGTTGTTAGAGGGTTACCGAATTGGCGAGCTCATGACAACAGGTAATTAATTTATAGTATACAACTTCCCTCTTCTTATTCTAATTGAAAATTTAGACTACATAAGAAGCTTAGCTTGATAATAGGGAATCTTTAATTTTAAATAATCAAAGTAATTTGGTACATGTATATCTTAAGGTTTATTGTATATTAATTTCACTTTACACATCTCACACAGACTCAAAGGTTTGTTAACACGCTTAAGGTGTGTAAGCAAAATTCCTATAAATATACATTCTAATATTATTCTAAAATTGATGACATTTTTATAATTTTTTTCCTCTATTTTATTCCAATCAAACACACGGTAAAATTATAAAATAGAAAAAAATACTAAATTGACATCCAAAAATAAATGTTCTACCGAGACATTCACTTGAACACCATTGATATTATATATAAGTGTGCTAGATAAAAACCACAATAAAATTCAATGATGGTCAAGTGAATGTCCTACTATTGAATGTTAATATAGTATTGTTGTAAAATATAATTTTCTCCTCACTATGAAGCTACCCAGATTTGTTTTTTAAATTCTTTATTGAAGATAAATTATGGAGTCACATACATTACTATTGTTCTCTATTTATGTACTTAGTAAGGTACAATTACAAAAGAACAATTATATTAATATTTAAAAGTAGATGTCTCAATGAGACATTTACTTGAATATTATTGGATTTTACATATTTAAATAAGGACTACAATAAAATTTTAAGGATGGTCAAGTAAATGTCTCAATGAATATGTCAACTTAGTATTTTTCTTACAAATATAGTACTGGAATTATATTCCATCCCTTTTGGAAATGATTGTGAGGTCACTAATCTCAATTTTCATTAATACTCCATAATAATGAAATTGATATCACTCTTAGATGTCAACATAACATACATAACTTTACTATTTATACATTCTTCATTATTAAACATCCAAACAATTCATTCACATGGATCTCATCAATTCTCCTTTTAATCTCTTTTTATTTTCAAACTCATTATTTTTCTACACTCCTCTCACGTATTTCGAATGTTAAAAAAATATTTACCTACTTATTAACTAATTAACTAATTCTTATTCATTTAACTCTTTCCATCTGTATATCAATAGGCTACACCTCAGACTCATCATCACCCAACAACTCCATGCACGGCAACACCGACATAATGACCCATTTGGCCCCCATCAAGGAGATCACAACACCACTACCACCACAACCACAACCGCAACCAAGATTGCAACTACAATCACAACCGCAACCACAATCACTACCGTCTAACATGGCCCTGAACCCACACGAGAGAATTGCGTGCAAGCTCGTGTCCAAAACGTCCATCTCCCACGACGTGAGGCTCTTCCGTTTCGCATTACCTAACGAGGACCAAATCCTGGGGTTGCCTGTAGGGAAGCACATATTTGTGTGTGCCACCATTGGCGGCAAGTTGTCCATGCGAGCCTATACTCCAACAAGTAGTGTGGACAAAGTTGGTTACTTCGATCTTGTCGTCAAGGTTTACTTCAAAGGTGTGAACCCAAAGTTCCCCAACGGAGGTCTCATGTCACAGCAATTGGACTCGCTCCCAATTGGCTCAGTCTTGGACGTGAAAGGACCATTGGGACACATAGAGTACAGTGGAAGAGGCAATTTCTTGGTCCATGGAAAGCACAGGTAACACACTCCCAACATCTTAGGCTGTTACTTTGCTAATTCACAGATATTTGGGGAGAACAGAAAATCAGCCAAAACAGCCAACAAAAGCTCATTTAATATTTTATGGCCCAAATATCATTTTTAATTATAAGTACGTTTTTAATGGGCTTGGTGATTGTGGCCCAAATTACTATTTGTTGGCTATTTTGGCTGGTTTTTTGTTGTGCCTCTAGCAATGCTCTAGCTAATTAATGCAGTTTTTATATCTAATAAAAAAGAGCAATGCTAAATGCACAATGAAAAACCAGCCCAACCAGCCAATAAATGAGATTGTGGGCCACAATTACTCAGTCCATTATAATTTTAATGATTATTTGGGCCTAAATCATAGCCAAAATAGACCCATTATCTATATTGACTGGTTTTTCATTGTTATAGTATTATTGAATAAAATAATACAAGTAAATAGTTAGTTATGAATAAAATCTTTGATCATTCAAAGATTTTACATAACTTCAATTTAAATTTTCAAATGAGTTTAATATCAATTTCATACCCAAAAGATTTGTGTCGTCAAATTAAAGCATGTTTGGATATAACTAGAAATACAGTTTACTTTTTTTTTTTTTTTAAAAAAGGTTGTTTAGTAAAAAAAAAAGGTGTGTTTAAGAAATAATAAAAAATAATTTCATCTGTTTTATTGTTGAAAAAATTCTTCTTTTAGGGAAAAACGAAAAAAGTTGAAGCTAGAATTTTAGCATTATTTCTTAAAAAAAAAACAAGCTTTTTCACACTTTTCTTAATAATTATTTACCATACTACTCCACTAACATTAATACATATTAGCTTAAAACTATTTTTTATCCAAAGTATTCAAACTTAAATTTATTCTTAAATAAACGATTATATAAAAAATAATTATACAAATATGTAATTATTGAAATATGTATGTTTTTCAATTTTTTCAAACATGCACTTAATCTATTGGAGATTCAAAGTTAGTTCAATTGAAATACATTTTGATTTCTTGAGGATCAAATTGATATTAATAAACCTTTTAAAAATTAAATTGATACCACACAACTCTTTCAATTTCTAAATTGATGATTTATAACTCTTATTATTAGCATCAATTCTAAATTCTACTCATAGTTAGTATTCACTTATTTGTACAATTGTACCCCTTCATTTCCCTCTTGTATATATACTTGCTTATCAGTAATATTGGACGTACAACAGAAATACGTCCAATTTGTATCCAACATGTGCTATCCATGTTACAGAATGTGTACTATACATATAACACATATATATGGATAACACACATTGGATACAAGTTGGACGTATTTCTGTTGTGCGTCAAACATTATTGCTTGCTTATTTACCCGATTAATTAATAAGAATTTCATTTTCCTCACTCTTTTTGGCCATATTAGCAGGTTTGCAAAGAAGCTAGCCATGTTAGCTGGTGGGACCGGGATCACCCCAATTTACCAAGTGGCACAAGCGATTCTGAAGGACCCCAAGGACCACACTGAGATGCACATTGTGTACGCGAACCGAACAGAGGATGATATATTGCTAAGGGAAGAGCTTGATGCGTGGGCTAAGAAGTACAATGGTAGGTTCAATGTGTGGTACGTGGTGGAGAGTGTGAAGGAGGAACAAGGGTGGGAATATAGTGTAGGGTACATCACTGAGAATGTCCTGAGGGAGCATGTACCTAAAGCTTCAGAGGGTACTTTGGCTTTGGCTTGTGGGCCACCACCCATGATTCAGTTTGCGGTGGAACCTAATTTGGTGAAGATGGGGTATGACATCAAGAATGATTTGTTGGTGTTTTAGATCATTGGGAGAACTAGATTATTGCATTGTTTATGTTTATGTATATGTATGTGTATCATCATTATCAATTGTTTGTGCATGATGTAGCTATCTTTCGAGTTTATTTTATTTCATTCTTTGAGAGATCAGAAGGGGAAAAAATGTGTATGAATTATGTGAGGGTTAATGTTAATTTCAATGTAGACAGGCAAGTCAAGATTGTTTGACTATAAACTTGTGACTTGTGTAAATAAATAATCAATAATGTTTGACGTAAAACATAAATATGTTCAACTTGTATCTGACGTGTGCTATCAATGTTACAGGATGTGTGCTATACGTATAACACACATCCTGTAACATGGATAGCACACGTTGGATGCAAGTTTAACGTATTTCTGTTGTACGATAAACAATATTGATAAATAATAGTTTATGAGGAATTTGTATGTCAAGGGTATGAAGCCTATAACAAAAATATAGTTGAAGATAGCAATGTATAGGCTTAGTTTGTTATTCTTCTTTTTGTGATCTATTGGGATGTGTGTCTGTGTATATAAGGCCCATCTTTGGTTATGTTTAGGAATCCTACCCACCATTTCAGTCTTCTTTCTTTCTTGCTCGAATCTTATCATAATAAGGTTCTCGATCTATGGCTTCTTTCATCCTCACCACCCCCTCCTCAAACTCAAAAATTCACCATACCTGTCATGGAAAAGCTTGATGAAGATAATTTATTACCATGACAACAACTTGCTCTTTTTACCTTCAAACCGCAGAAACTGGAGTATCATCCTAAGATCATACAAAATACTAGACCAATAGGAAAAAATGATGAAGTCAAGGTTGCTGAATATTGTATCTCTTCAACCTTCACGGAATGTGTTCGGATGCTGTTCCAGGCACCTCCACCTTGGGCAGTTCCAGGCACCGCGCACTACTAGAAAATGAAGCATTTTCAACATTGAATGTGTCAATAAAAGTAATATTGACAATTAGTGGCTGTCGAAAATACTTAAAACTAGTTTATGAGTATTTTCAAAGCCATTAATTGTTAAATAATAGCTTATGACTATTTTCAACGGCTAACAAATGTCAACATATCTTTTTTTTTTTACAATACTTTTATCAACACTTTTTGACAATTACATGTTAAAAATGATCATTATTATTGTAGTGGCGACTTCGCAATGCACTACGAGGCAGATCGAGGGAAGCGTGATTCGTGAAGGCGAGGCGCAATGGTAGAGTCACACAGTCATAGAGGCGCATATCATGAACCAGAAAGGGAAAAGAGGTTAGAGTGGAGAGAGAGATTAGGGTTTGACTCGGGTTAGGGTTAATGTGTTCTATTATATAATTAAGTTCTAAATTTATTTGCTATATATAAAACTTTTAATAAAATTTGAAATAAAACTTTTATTTTTAAAAAAACTTATTCTATTTAAATAAACCTTATTTTTTAAGCATAAATATTAATTATATTAATATTTATATTCTTAATTTGTTATAAATATCATGATATGAAATTTAAATTTTAAAGAAATTATTCAGTTGATATAATTTTTTTTACAATAAATTTTACTAAAAATTTTTAGACAATTTCAATTTTTTGTGAAATATAAATAAGTTCATATGCATACAAGAAAATAAATTATTAAAGTGTAGTAAATAAACCATAGCAAAGTTTGTAAGAAAATATAGTCGCAAGAAAGAGTAGTCGCAAGAAAATTCACAGCTAATATTTCGAGCTAAATACACAAGTAAAATATTCGCAGCTAAATTCACAAAAAAGAGTAGTCGTAAGAAAATTCGCAACTATTATTTCACAACTAAATTCACAAGTAAATAATTCGCTGCTAAATTTGCAAGAAAGAGATGTGGCAAGAAAATTCGCAGCTAAATTCACAAGTAAAAAATTTGCAGCTAAATTCGCAAGAAAGAGTAGTCGCAAGAAAATTCACATCTAATATTTCGCAACTAAATTCACAAGTAAAAAATTTGCAGCTAAATTCGCAAGAAAGAGTAGTCGCAAGAAAATTCGCATCTAAATTTTCACCAAGTAAATTTGCAGCTAAATTCACAAGTAAAAAATTTGCAGCTAAATTCACAAAAAGAGTAGTTGCAAGAATATTCGCAACTAAATTTTTGCAAGTAAATTTACAGGTAACTTACTTGCAGATTTTGCTGCAAATTTCACTCAACAAACAAATTACCTGCAAAATTAGCTGCAAATGTTTTTGCTGCAAAAAAAATCTGCAGCTAATTTATTTACAGATTTTGTTGTGATCAATTTGATTCAATAGAGAAATTACCTGCGAAATTAGCTGTAAATTTGTTTGCTATGAAAATTTTTGCAGCAAAAAATCGTAGGTAAAATTTTTCAACTTTTGGAGGGAAAGTTACATGTGAAATTTGAAATTGGCAACAAATTTTCAAAAATTTTGATTTTTTAGTAAAATTTACAGTTAATACCTGCAAAAAAAAATTCACAGCTAAAATTTGCAACTATTTAACCTTTTTCTACTGGTGATAGTCCTCTATGACAACCTGCATGTCTCTTCCGGAAATAGCTTGTCACCCATACCATCGCTCATCACCATATCCTTGTATAAGATCTTGGTTATGTTGGCTTCCTTCCATAGCCTCAGTGCCTCACACATCCATAGAAACCACCTCATCTAGCTCTACCCTCATGTTCAACATCTTGACTTTCTTAGTACTTCAATATGATTCATTTGATCTTCCTTTTCCGCAGACGAGGGAATTGTTTTACAATCTTTTGGCGATTACGGTTCTAGTCGCCATTAAATGTGCCTAAAAAATAAGTCTAGTGTTGATCGTTGGCAATTAGGGTTCTGATCACTGTTTTAGATATGCTAGTGTTGATCTTCAATCTCTTTATTTAATTATAGATACAACATTGAAGATACGGGAACCAAAAAATTTTTAGCGTTCACTCATAATTCTCATCAAGCACATGATTCTACTACCAGGAATAGGACCAATGGCAGTGAGTGACCTCAACAATTTAAAAACCTATAATGTTTTTCATATAACAGAAATACATCCAATTAGCATCCAACGTGTGCTATTACATTCAGTAATGTTACACGTACAACTAAAATACATCTAACTCTCATCCAACCAACGTATGTCATTAATGTAGAATTGAATCCCAATTAGCCCCATTAATACAAAAACACATTGATCTTGTTGATTCTTTTAAAGCATACAGATTCTACTTAATAGCACACATTATCATTTCGTAGATGTCACACATTACCCAATGGATAGCACACATTATATTATCATTTTGTAAATGACACACGTATATATCCATTCAGTTTTAACTATGCACCGTCTCAATACAATAGCACACATCATCTGTACAGTAGTAGCACACATTCAATTCACAAAAATAGCACACCTTGCATACAAACTAGACAGATTAAAATATATTGCAACACACAATACATGTTAACATTGTGCATTATTTCAATTAGTATCTACAATATATTCTAAATAGATGTCACACATTTTATTTCAAATAGAAAAAAATAGCACACATTCAATTTACAACAATAGCACACATTCAATTCACTCTTAAAATCTCTCATTTCAATCGAACAAAATTAGGAAACAAACACAAAATCAAAAAATCAATGAAAAAAATAGAGGAAAGAACACACAAAGACATTCAAAAAATACAAAAGCACATTGATCTTGTTGATTCTTTTAGAGCTTACAGATTCTACTTAATAGCACACATTATCATTTCGTAGATGTCACACATTACCCAATGATTCATTGTGATTACAATTAAATGCTATACGTGGGCCACCATCGTATTTATGTGAGTTGGATGAGAGATGAATGTTTCAAGTTGTACCATCAACATTTCTCTATTACATAATACAAATGTGTGCTATACGTACTTCTGCTATACATGTAGCACACATTGTATATTATGTAATAGCACACGTTGGATACTAGTTGGACGTATTTCTGTTGTACGTCAAACATTTTTGTTTAACAACACCCATCAAGTAACATTTAATGTCACAATGAGTACACCTTTATTCCCATATGAAAAGTATATATGAGGATAAGAATGAATGAATTAGTTTGCAAGCATTAGATCCTATTCTCGTGCATCTTCATGGACACACAATGGGAAGGGAATATTATTACATTCTTTTTCTTTTCTTTTGTCCCTCTTTTCAGCTCTTTATATTTAGTTTGGGGATGAGGTAATACAGCTAGAAAGAGACAAGAAAACTACAAACTAAACTAATATCTTCCATATATGGCTCGTCAAGTGCGTTCTCTCTCCGCTGAAATGGAGACACTAAACCACGTCGTGCGACTTGTGGAAGCATTTGCAGCCTTCGACGCAGACAACGATGGGCACATCTCCGAAGCTGAGCTAGGAGGAATCATGTCATCACTTGGGTAAGTTTGTTAAGATTAGATTTTGAGTTTAATTACGATACACCTTAAAAAATTTTACTAACCAATAGTATTATTATTTGCATAATAAAAAATTAGTCAAAATCAGTCCATATAAAGATTTTGGATCATAATCTTCTAAAAACTAACTCCAGAGATGTTTTTGAGCCAAAAGATTGCCAAATAATGGGCCAATTGGTTGGTTTGACTGGTTTTCCATTGTTCATCAAGTATTTTCCGTCAACCAATCACATTCATTAGTTTGTGACACTTTTTAGTTAATGGATGATTAAGTTAAATTTTTTTGCGGATGTATCAACCAAAGATTGAATGTATTTGAAAAATTATTTTATACTGACAGTGAGTTAAAATTAAACTCTTACTTTAATTCTAGAATTTTCGACATAGTCTCCATATAAAGATATATTTATTTCATTACCAATATATAAATACTCTCATCATTAATATAATATCAACTTTGATTTTATTTTCACTTATCTCTATTTTTTTATTTTTGTTCTGCTCTGTTATAAATTTTAACATGCTATCAGAGTCTTTTTATAATCCTCACACACTTAATGCTAACAAAAACTTAATGCTAACAAACTTACCCAATTCGATATTCTCTAATAGGTATAACCCTAGTGCTGAAGAGGTAAGGACAATGATGCAGCAAGGTGACAAAAACAAGGACGGGTTTCTAAGCATGGGAAAGTTCTTGGAGCTGAACATGAAGCACTTGGAGACTGGGAGTCTCGCAAACATCCTCAGTGCTGCATTTGAGGCCTTGGATGATGAAGATGAGAAGGAAGTAGTGATTAGTGGGGAGGAATTGCATGAGGTCATGGGGAATTTGGGTCTTGGGTTGTCTTTAGAAAGGTGTCAAAGTTTTATTAATTCTCTTAGTGTGGATGGGGATGGAGCTGTGACCTTGGATGAGTTTCGAGTCATAGTGGATTCCCTTCTCTAAGTTAAAATATAGCCACCGGAGGTGGATGGGTGCCTGATGATATGGATATATGGTTAGAGAATGTATTTTCATATATTAATTAGAGTATTTCTATGTGTACAATAAAACGCTCAAAATAATCTTATGCACAATATATATTATATATCGTGTACATTATATATTAAATATTCTACACATCATATATCACATATTGTACACATCATATATCACATTATTCACATATTGTAAAGAAAAATAATAGTACAATATGTGATATATGATGTGTACAATATATCATATATGATGTGCATATAATATATTATATACGTACATATTACATAATATATGTTGTATATGTATAATATATTAATTATTTTGATTGAGTTTTATCATATACCAAAACTTTCTATATTAATTAATTAATGAATGAAAAGGAGAATATGAGATATAATGCACGTTGCTCATCTCAACTTTCTGTATTAATTAATGAATGAAAAGGAGAATATAAGATGGGTGTTATACGTGTAGCACATATACGTATATCACACATTTTCTAACATGGATAACACATATTGGATACAAATTTGACGTATTTCTGTTGTACGTTAAACATTATTGCAAAATGAGAAATGTTGGTGGTACAACAACAATACATCCAACGTATAAAAATACGGTCATGACCCACACTCATCATTAATAGCATATAACCTCCCATAATTGTGCTTCAGACGCTTAAATAACAAGTAAGAGAATCACAATTAAAAGTTCAAAGAGAAATTAAGGGAAATCACAATTAAAAGTAGAAAGAGAAAGGAAATCACAATTAAAAACATTTAAAGCTGAAAGAAAATTTCCGAAAAAATTAATACAAAGTAGCATTTTTAGAGAATAAAATATTTTTTTCCTTTTGGTAATCTATATTTCCTTTCTCTACACATGTATCGAATATTTTAATCAAATTAATTGTTGATTGGGCACAAGTTAAACTTGTTGCATCACTTCTTGTAGCACACAAGGTCACACAAATGTTATCGCTCAGTGTCCAGAGAAAAAAAGTAGAAGATGGAACTAAGTGAAGTGATGCACCAGGCAAGAGACTATTTTAATTTCACATCTATTAACGTGCATCCTATTTCTTTTTCATTCTATGTTAATCAATTTTCTTATTTTTTTTAATAATAATGATATATATCCTTCATGTTTTTGTGATTAAAAAATGAGGCTTTTGTAGATGAAACTCGTGTCAACTTTTATTTTTAGCACAAATTTATAATTAGGTGTGCGATGTTAGCATTGTTTATTTTATTTATTTTTTAAATAACACACCAAAGGTTCTTCAGTATATGTGCTAGTCATAACATTGTTATTCTTTTGATAGTTGAGTTTTCAATGAATGTTATATTATTTAATATTATAAGTGTTACTTTGAACATTTGTATTAGATTTCAATGTGTTTCATTCTTTAATACAATGTGTATTATTATTTTAATGTGTGTTATTATTTTAATCTGATTGTGCTTATATTAATATGCGCGTTCAGTATCAATACATGTTATTTTTTTAATGTGATGTGTGCTATCTTTTTTATGTGTTTTTTGGATATACAATGTGTGCTACTATTATGAATTGAATGTATGCTATTTTTTTGTATTTGAAATAAAATGTGTGGCATCTATTTAGAATATATTGTAGATACTAATTGAAAATAATGCACAATGTTAACATGTATTGTGTGTTACAATATATTTTAATCTGTCTAGTTTGTATGCAAAATGTGCTATTTTTGTGAATTGAATGTGTGCTACTACTGTACAGATGATGTGTGCTATTGTATTGAGGCGGTGCATAGTTAAAACTGAATGAATATATGTGTGTCATTTACAAAATGATAATATAATGTGTGTTATTCATTGGGTAATGTGTGACATCTACGAAATAATAATGTGTGCTATTAAGTAGAATCTGTATGCTCTAAAAGAATCAACAAGATCAATGTGCTTTTGTATTTTTTGAATGCTTTTGTGTGTTCTTTCCTCTATTTTTTCATTGATTTTTTTTTATTTTGTGTTTGTTTCCTAATTTTGTTCGATTAAAATGAGAGATTTTAAGAGTGAATTGAATGTGTGCTAATGTTGTGAATTGAATGTGTGCTATGTTTTCTATTTGAAATAAAATGTGTGGCATCTATTTAGAATATATTGTAGATACTAATTGAAATAATGCACAATGTTAACATGTATTGTGTGTTGCAATATATTTTAATCTGTCTAATTTGTATGCAAGATGTGCTATTTTTGTGAATTGAATGTGTGCTACTACTGTACAGATGATGTGTGCTATTGTATTGAGACGGTGCATAGTTAAAACTGAATGGATATATATGTGTGTCATTTACAAAATGATAATATAATGTGTGCTATTAAGTAGAATCTGTATGCTTTAAAAGAATCAACAAGATCAGTGTGCTTTTGTATATTTTGAATGTCTTTGTGTGTGTTCTTTCCTCTATTTTTTTCATTGATTTTTTGATTTTGTGTTTGTTTCTTAATTTTGTTCGATTGAAATGAGAGATTTTAAGAGTGAGAGATATTTGGGGGATTGAAAGAGATCTTAGGGAGTGAGAGAAATTTTAGGGAGTAGGAGAGATTGAAAATATAATTTTTCGATTAATGGGGCTAATTGAGATTCAATTCTACATTAATGACATACGTTGGTTGGATGAGAGTTGGATGTATTTTAGTTGTACATGTAGCATTACTGTTTGACGTACAACAGAAATACGTCCAACTTGTATCCAACATGTACATGTGTTATCCATATTACCTATCCCTTCACCCCTCCTAATGCTACAAACATTGGTGTCTCTACCTTGGTGGATCTGAATTTCCCCTTTCCCGAAGTTCCAAATGAAGACCTTGATTGGTTGTATGTCTGAAGGTACAATTCGCCAAATGGTTGATGAACTACAAAGTTTCTTTGAAAGGAATGATGCGGAAGAGCATGAGGAACAACATCATGCAAGTGAGCATCAAGAAGTGATTGAAGAGGAAATTCATGAAGAAGTTGTTCCTAAGTCACACAATATGGGTGCACATGGGGACGAAGTACAAGGCACTATGACATCATGAAGTAAGAACTCTCCAACACCTTCTTGGTCACACTCAATCAAGCTCCAATGGAGATGCAACTATCATGACCTTCGTTGAAATAAGGAATCTCTTAAAATTCCTTGGTCACACTAATGGAGGTTTTCACAATGACTACACTCAAGGATCAATGACTTTGGATGGAGTTAGAAGCCTTTTACAATTTTTTGGTCTTGAATTCAAGTTGTAATGCATGGACTCTTTTTTATGATAACAAAGGGGGAGAATAGATTAATGAAAAGGTATATTTGTCTTGATCTAATAGTATAGGTACAAACACTTAGAGGGTGTTTGGTACGAGATAATCTGCATAAATTATCAGTAATCTTGCAATTAAATTACCTGGTAATCCAGATTGATTCGTTTGTTTTGACAAAGATAGGGTAATCCACATTACCTCCAAAGTGGTAATGTGGATTACCCTCATATCAGGTGGCAATCTGGATTACTACCCCCAGGTAATCTTCTAATTTACTTTATTACACGATTACCCATCTAACAAATTACACTACTATTCCTAATTTTATAATTTCCTAACACACTACTGTAACACAAATCCTAATCTATCAACCACCCACCGCGCCTTCCCCTTTTAACCATCGCGCCTTGGTGCTGCGCTCCGCCCTACTACTGCTGCGCGTCGCCCTGCTGCTGCAAGAATATTTCTTGTTGATTTTTTTTTTTAACTTATTGCATTATATTTACTTTTTCTATGTTGTACTCTTTGCAAGAATATTATAATTATTTTAATAAATTTTAATTTTTATTAAATAATTATATTAATGTCAAAACTGAAAAATATTAATATTAAATTCAAAATATAATTATATTTGATTAATTCATTTTATGTGTATTTTAAAAGATATTTAATATAATTATATTTTATTAATTCATTTTATAATTATTTAGAGGGTATTATAGTAATATACCTACATTACCTTGTAATCTTTTTAATATACCAAACAAGGTAATGTGGATTACCGGTAATTTAATTGGAGGTAATCTATCTATAAGGTAATCTAGATTACCGGTAATCTTCAACGGTAATGTGCCCAACGATCCCTTAGGGGGGTTAGAGTTTTAAAATTCTTTTGTTATGACAAACACTATCTTCTTTTTTTTTTTTTATGTTTATTGCATTAGGTTTTTACAAAAGTGTTAAATTCTATACCTTACATCCTTTATTCCTATGACTACTATTTTATGAGAAATATTTCCGAAGTCCCCAATACTTAAGAAAAATTCTTCATCACAAGATCAAACAAAATTCTTATTTTACTTAGAATATAATTGTTATCATCAAAAAGGGGGAAATTGTTAGCTCCAAGAACCCTTGTTCGTCACTGAATAATTTTGAGTAATAAAAAATCTAAGTATTGGATAAGCTTTTTGGTTGAAAGAACTAATATTTTCACTAAGTGGTTTTCAGAGCGCCACTGTCCTGTTAGTACCACTGCCCTCTTGGTGCCATTGACCTGTTGGTGCCACTATCCTGTTGGTGCCACTACCATGTTGGTACCACTGACATGTTGGTGCCACTGCCCTGTTGGTGCACTGGACTGAGGTAGACCCTGGTCATGCACTAGACTGAAATAGACCCTTGTCATCCACTGGACAAGAGTTATCCTCACAAGTGATAAAAGGTGAAACACACCTCATCATCATACCTTGTTGGTACAAACTCAAGCTATAAGGAGTCAATAGGATAAAAAAGATTAGGTATCAAGACTATAAGAGTCCAAGTAATCAAAACACTCTTTGACCAAGACTACAAGACTCCAAAACTACAAACATCAAGTTAAGTGGACCAAGTTACAACAACTATAATATGCATTCTCCACAAGTCTTGAAGAAAACAAGTGTCATGACACGACACAAGGTATCTCATGACTAAACACCTCAAACTTGGTGACAAGTGAACAAACAAGCACACCATAAAGTTAGCCACAACGAAGATGGTGCATGAAGCATGACAAGGACAAAGGAAGACTTTCCTTATTTAGATTTAGGGGAGTAACATCTATAAATACCTCCTCATTTGACATTCAACTTAAGAGAATTGTCCAAAAAAACGTTGAAACACTTAAAAAATACAAACATCATATTTGAGCATTTTAGACATATTTTTAAGATCAAAGTTTGTATTTTGCTTGAATTTGTTTGAATCTCTGTGTAGAATTTTAAGAACACTCTATCATTGCTAGTTATTCCCACAAAAACAAACAAGAGAAAAACCTAGCTGCATCTAAGTTCTTGTTTGA
The DNA here is from genome assembly GCA_013621005.1 of Aeschynomene evenia. Lineage (NCBI taxonomy): Eukaryota > Viridiplantae > Streptophyta > Magnoliopsida > Fabales > Fabaceae > Aeschynomene > Aeschynomene evenia. The sequence continues at coordinate 19,376,291 of CM024269.1, read as the reverse complement.
TCTTTAGAATCGAATTTTCTATTCACAAATGTGTTTGTACAAGTCCTTCGGATTGTGAAGGCAGAAAGACCTTAGTAGGACTAAGGCAGGATAGAAAAAGTTCTCTAGTGTTAAAGGCAGTAAAGTCATCTCTAGTGTGAGGTGCAGTTAGTCATTTCTGGTGTGAAGTGCAGTGAAGTCCCCTGTGATATGCACCAATAAGGAAATTCCTTCAAGTGGTTAAAGGTGTTGTTTAGTGAACTCTCTCAAATGAAGCTTGGGAACTGTCATATACACTTATCACACACACCAACACGTTCATTGATAACGTGATTTTTGCCAATATTTTATGCCCTTAATTTGGATGATTGTATGCATTTCTTTGCTCTATTTTAGCCTTTTATTATATTTAATACAGTTTGAAATTAATTTGGACTTAATAGAAATAAAAGCTAAAGTAATAAGTTTTATGATGTTTTTGCAATTCAAGGATGACTTTTGCACTTGATCTTGGGTATTTTGTATTTTCGGTGCAGGTCATAGGAATTATTGGAGCAGTAGACATCAGGAACTGATCAAGAAGCGGAGCAGTGGAATTCAGAACTGGCATCGAGCGCCCCAGCGCCCTCAGCGCGCGAAACCCACTAGAATCCATCACGTGCACAGCATTGGCGCCCTAGCGAGCTATACGCGCCCCAGCGCCGCGCCGCAATTCTGTTACAGCAGAGACCTATCTGCAAGGCCAAGATGGGGGCCCAATTAGCTAGGGTTTGGAGGCTGCTCACTCTATTTAAAGAGGGCTAATGCATCAGAAACAAGACACCTCTACATACCTACTATTACTTTTATATTTTTTCTTTTCCTAGTTTACTTACTTTCAACCCTAGGCTTTTAGTTAGAGTTATTTTCTCCATTAGGATTCCATCTTCTTTCCTAGTCTAGCTCTAGCTTCCTCATTTGTATTTCCAACGTTATTCGTCAAGTCCTTTGAGTTTTGTAAATTACTTCTTTTAATTAAGTCATTTATTTGTTTTTCCATCTTTCCATTTGCATTTATTTCTCTTTATTTTACTCTTTATTGTTCAAGTTGTTTAATCTCTTCATTCCATCTTTGTTTTAATTCCAATTTATTTTCTGCCCTTCTATTTCCTCCATGAGTAACTAAGTCTTTTGGTGGTTTATGAGGGTGTGAACATCATTGGGGTAAATTGAGGTTTTGCTCTTTATCTTGCATAAGTTTTCATTATCAAAACCATGGTATACAATTTGAGATCTTAAATTGTGTGTTTAACCATTTGTCTTGGCTTACTCGATTGAGTCAGGTTAATTCATTGACATGTGTTTATGTGTTAATTGATTAATTGATGGATAACATATCAGGAATTGGTAATGATTAATTAATTGGCTGATTAGTCTCTTTAATTAGATTAATGTGATTAGTTTTTAAAGATTGTTGAAAACGAAACTAAAGGTGAGATCTCACAGATTAATCTTGTTCTAGGTAATCAACTCTTAGAATCACAACAATAGGGTTAGATCTAATTCTGGCGTAATTAATCAACTCATGTATTCTTTTGTAGCCAATGATAGATGCCCATATGAATGTTCTACCTCATAAATCATTGCTTTTTTTTATTATTCCAATTTATTTCTTTTGCATCCAAACAAAAACCCCCAACTTGTGACAACCCTCATACAACTAGTCTTGTGTATTGTTCTCTTAGCCATTCCTTGTGAGAGACGACCCTGGTTTCCACTAAACTATATTAGGGAAACTTGGTTTTATAAATAATTAAACTTATGGAAGTTGCGACGCTCATCCATCATTCATTGCATAACATTTAACTTAACCATTCCGCTGCAATAGACAAGCCAACGCTCGATCAACTCTTAAGTTTCAGAAAAATCAATTTTAAGCAAGGCGTTATTCTACCCCTTTTCTCACGCCACACCACAACCACCTTCATTTTGTTGGTTAAGTGTATCTGTCTAACAGACCATGGACATTGAAAATTTGCATAATAACAAAAATAGCAAAATTAAATATAAGTATCTTTGTGATGCAAACCATTAATTTATTTTCCATTTTGGTTAAAATGATCAAGTTGATGAGATTCTCAAATTCATAACATGAATTGAAGACCAGCTTGATCACATCATCTTCCCATTACATGAAAAGCCTTAAGGCAAAAATTACATCAGAAATTATTTCCTATATTTAGAAGCAGCTCACACCATTTATAACCAGGACTAAAACTGAAAAGTAGAAGAGAATCAAGTGGTTGAATACAACAACTCAGTAAAGCAATTCCTCATATACATGATCTACGGATTGCCCCCACTTGCCGTGATACAGTTCCAGAAGCTTCTCAGCTGGAGTGACACCTACCATCACAAAGATTGATTAGAAAACTAGGAAACAAGACAGAAAAACTAGCCATAAAAATATCAAAATTAGTGTCTGAGAGGAAGGTAGGATCCACGATCCATTTCAAAATATTATCAATGCATGAAACTCGAGTTTCTACGGAGGATCAACATAGAAACTCAAGCATAACCTATCTTAAGTTTTAATAGCTGGATTGGACGATGGCATTGTATTTACTAAGTTAACTTATTGCCATTTCCTTCTATAGATTAAGGGTCAATTTGGATAACATTGTTTATAACTTTGTTTTTAATTTTCTGGAAGTCAGAAGTCATTATTTTTCTAAGGGTCAGTTTGGATAAACAACTTATTTAATCCCTTATATAAAAGTAACTTCTGAGAAATAATTATGAATAAGTTATTTTGTATATCGATATAAGATAATAAAAAATTTTATTTCAACTATTTTGAAAAGTGCTTATAGAGAAGTCAAATATTATGAATTCTCCAAAAGTACTGAAATAACTTCTTGAGAAGTCATAAGTTATATAGCCAAACAGGACATAGTAACTTCTGATAAGTTAGAAGTTAAAAAAAGTCAGAAGCACTGTAATCCAAACGGGTTCTTAGCAATATAACTTATTACTTCTAGTACTTTTTGAGAAGTTGGAATATCTGATTTCTCAATAAGCACTTTTCAAAATATTTAATATAAATATTCTTATTATTATATATTGAAATATAAAATAAATTATTCATAGGTTATTTTTCAAAAGTTACTTCTGCATGAAACTTTAAATAAATTACTTATCCAAACTAGCTCTAAGAGAGGAGTTCATACTGAAAATAAGTCCAAAAACAAACTCATTCTACTACTTCCCTCGAAGATGATGGAAGTGGATTTAGACTATAGAGCAATATCTTACCTGTAACGACTGTCAAACACAAACCTTAATTGGGAAAAAAAAAAACTGGTTACAATCTTTTCTGCCTCGTCTTTAATAAGGGTGAAGTATTCAAAAGATTTTGTCACGAATAAATCCAACCACCAAAGATGTTTTTGATAAAATAACTCATTGAAGATTAAGTGTGACAAAATGCACCAGTCGTGTAACAAAATGTCCTTTGACTCGATCTCACGGCTGGTGTAGTTTGTCACACTTAAACAATATTTCATGGGTTATTTTATCAAAAACATCTTTGATGGTTAAATTTGTTAGCGAAAAAAAATTTCGTGTTCATTTTTTGTACTTCACTCTAATAATAAATAGGAAAATGTATTTACTTATAACCAAATTATATAAAGAGCACAAAGAAAACTAGAGAGGTTGAGAGAATATGTAAAAGATAGAAATTCAAAAAGAACACGGTTCAAAGATTTTAAAATTTTAAACCTTCTTCCTCTTCAAAATCCTAATACAAACTTCTACTAGAAGTTAACATATCCAACCTTGGATTATTCAAAATAAGATTCCTAACACACCAGCACAACAGAATCATATGATTATATGAAATATGAATACTCAAATAGAGAAGAAAAAAATTATGTAGATTGAAGACAATCTCTTAATGTAAACAAGGGCCCACACTATAAATTGAGTTCAATTTTAAGACACAAACAATGTAAAAGGATTTTACATAGTCATCCAATCAAAACACTCCATTTACATGACTTTTAAAGTAGTGGGATAGAGAATTCACTATCCTGGCTGATATGGCAATGGATGATTAGCTGACTATGTAAAATCCAAGTACATACAATTTAAATCCATATAAATTATCATGTTTTGAACTTTGAATCTAATTGAAATGGGCTTGAGAATGAAAAAAAAAATGAAAGGAGGCATTGCATAGCTGAGGGAGGAAAAGCATCATGAATGAGTCTACAACCCAATAAATCAATTACCTGTTCTAACTACCTCAGCTACCTCATTCAAAAATCCTGTTTCCTTAAAGCCTCTTCTTTCCAAGCCATCCTGTAAGATACACTGCCGCCTAAGCAACTCTGACGATAACAACAGCAAGAAAGATAAATGACAACTTACCCTTGCCAACTGCAGAACATCTTCAGCTACATGCTTCAGCAAACCATCTCGGAATGGTGTCTTTAGGCCTGTTACGGGAACCTGCCAGATAGAGCCTCAAATAGTCAGTGTGACATCTAGGATAAATAAAAGAAATCACTGAAATATAAGCTGTTATCTAGTAATAAATTAACTTGTTATGACTTACGACCAAGCATACGGCATGTATAATCCATATGAGGAGAGCAGAGGAACATCTAATAGGCTGAAATCTAGTATATTTAAGTTCATATTTGCATGTTTGCGTGAGAGAGAAACTTATACTAGAGAAGGACATATATTCCCTTTTCGAGGTTTCAAATCCTTCTTTTCAGGATTTTACCTGACTTGAGCTTTAAAGTTAAATTATTTCAAAGCAACTTTGACTAAGTGATTGAGAGGAATAATCCTCTCTTTCCCTCTCTCACTTATCCTAAGTAAAGGGACATTGCATGGGAGAGCATATAGAGATTAAAGAAGCAAATACTTTCTGGGACTGTAAGAAACAACTTAAGCTTTTGGTTGGAATAATACAAATGATTAACATTGTTACTAAGGATGTTACCTTGTTCCTTAGCATTTGTCTTTCTTCTGGGGTCCAATCTGCTGTCATATCTAAAACATTTTGTAGAGAAACCTCATCATACAATATGCCTACCTGTCACCATCAAGAACATTATTATAATGGGCTTATGTAGATTGAAGCATTTTAAATTTTGGTGACAAAAAATACTTTGGAGCATACAAGCAATAAGACAAAGGACACAAATATCAAAATAGATATATAAGTAAAGTTTCATAAAAATATATTATCCCTTTTATTATCTAAAGATAATAGCAATTAGATTTTTGTAGGGCAAATTACAATGATTTCCCCCGAGGTTTGGTGAAATTTGCTCCAGCTCCCCTCTATTTGTTAGAATGACATTGGCATCCCTTGAATGCATTGTTTATAATGCGATAAAGGAGGTTGGTATAATAATTTTACAAATTCAGGGGACCTCGATGTAATAATCTCACAAACTTAGGGACCTTATGAGCAAATCTTAGGTCAGAGTAATTAATTTTCCTTTTTTTTTGTATAGATAATTAGATATGACCTCCCACAACAGGCTATGTCAATGTGACAGTCACTAGGACAAAGAGTGGCCAGAAACATAACGCTCTAATACTAAAACAAATGCCACTCACCCAAAATGCTGGCAAGGCACATAACCTTCTCCAGGGCCCTCCATCAGCGCCTCTCATCTCCAAATACCTCTTCAACCTGACCTGAACATAATAATGGTAAAAATAATAGCAAACTAGATAAATGTTGCAAAAAAAAAAAACCATTGCAAAAAGTAATAAATAGTAAATACCAATTAAACAGTGAAACCAATTAGGACAAACCTCAGGAAATATAGTTGTCAAGTGATTCTCCCAATCATTCAGGGTTGGTAATTCACCAGGAATACAAGGAAGCCTTCCAGCCAAGAAGTCCTGCAATTAAATAATAATTAATCCTCTACATTAAACAAATCAAGGCTTGTGGCTACTGTATTCAAGGAACGCGAGTTTCAAACATGAGTTTCAAAATAAATAATGACAGGGTTACATGAGACAGCCTTAGATAACAAGGATAATAAAAGATAGATGAGAACCCTGAAGGTCATTCCAGTACAGTCGACATATCTCTTATTCCGATATGCAAAATACATTGGAACATCAAGGGCATAATCAACATACTGCTCAAACCTGAAATTAGAGAGTTGGGGAGAAACAAGTGAAAAAATAAATAAACAAATCATTGCATGAAATGAAACTCCTAATTGTTAATGATTTGAAAAGACTTTTACCCAAATGAGTCATCAAAAACAAAGGGTAGCATGCCAGTTCGATCCTTATCAGTATCAGTCCAAATATGGCTGTGACAGTTATATGAAACCCAGATTAAGTACCTTAACAATGAAAAGTGAGGAAGGAAATAAATAAGAACTCGCAATTACCTTCTCATACTAACAAAACCATTAGGTTTTCCTTCTGTAAAGGGTGAATTAGCAAAAAGAGCTGTTGCTATCTGTTGTAAGGATAACACTAATTACATTCCATGACATTGAACAAATTCCCTAAGGAAAACAAAAAGAATATGTATGCATGTCCATCTTTCTTACAGGCTGCAAAGCTAGGCCAGCACGGAACTTTCTGATCATGTCAGCTTCAGAGCTAAAGTCCAGATTGACCTATTAAGTAAAAGTTCAAATGTTATTATTCAGAGCTATTTTATAGCCATTAATAGAGCTGATTACATTTTTTTCTTTCAGAAGATTCTCTTTTCACCATATTCAAATTAGCATTGCTTTGGGGGGAAAAAAAAACTCCGCCATCTTACATCTCACCTGGACAGTGCATGTTCTGAACATCATGTCAAGACCAAGAGAACCGACTTTGGGCATGTAATTCCTCATAATGTCATATCTTCCCTGAACCACAAAACAGTGAGAATGCATGTGATTGAACCACTATACATAAAAAAGATGCACTTTTATTGTTAAGTAAAGTTGCAACATCATATAGTCCAAACTATCAACCCTCCATTATGGCTTGTTCATAGGCTCATAGCCTCATACATCAAAAACAAAATAAACTAAACCACATAGACTACTGCTACATTATAAAAAAAAATGGGTTACCAGTGATTAAGGGAGGAATTAGTAACCTCTTGTAAAGCCATATTTCTGGGATAGAGTTAGTGTAAGGGATCCCAGCTACAATGTTGATAAAACAGTAGAGAAGAAGACAGAGGAGTAGAATATAGAAGGTGAGTGAGAGGGAGAAGAAGGAAGAATAAAGAAATGGGAGTATCAGTATGATATCCCTTCAAGTATATTCATATAATGTGTGTATACAAAAGGAAGATAACAAAATAACAGTAAAAGCAGTATGAAATCACCCTAACAAATTTCCCCTCCTGGCATTCGAGAGGCCAGTCTCTCCCTTTTTCACTCCACTCACATACATGTTTGCCACATTTGTCTCACTACCACTACTTATATTCTCAAAAACCCGAAACTAACTTGCTGAATTGGCCCCTTTTTTTTTTTCCTTTTTTTTCTTATTCCTTCTCTGGTATGTAACTTTAAAGGGAGTAAGTTTCCCATCCTGCCCTTGTTCTATGTCACTAATCGGGTTCCTAACAGTTAGTTATAAAAGCTTAGTCGCTATGAAACCATAAGTTGATGGAAAATTGAAACTTTATGACGATATTGACTATAGTAGAAGCTAAGATAAATGGCACAGTTAATGCATCTGTTACACCGGGCTTTTCCATTTAATAAATCGACTATGCCATGACTTATGCAGTGAGCAAAGTGAATCTGACCAAGGTTTTAACTTCTAGATAAGGCTGAGAAATCTTTGCATGTTTGGCCAGTTCAAGGACATGGTGAGAAAGAAAAACTACCTTTGGCATTATAGGTATGTCTTTGATTCCCCACTTTGGCTGGAAACCAATACCCAAAAATCCAATTCCCATTTCCTCAGCAACAGCTTTAACCTACAAATAGAAGTATTCATAAATAATTAACAGACCTGAGAAACCAAGGCCATTTGTCAAATTAACGGAAAATCATACGCCATACTAGTACTATAATTTAGCAATCTATTTTGTCAAAACAAACAAAGCTTTTTGAGATGATTAAAACTGCCATATAATACAATTTCTTTGAAGATGATGACTGCAAAAAAAGTATGCCAGACTTCTTTCTCTAGTGGAAAAAACAGCAGATTAGATTGGATGTATCCTAGAGCAAGTATGCAAACTAACCTGATAGAGATGTGAATTAACTTCAGCACAAGTCTGATGCAAGGTTTCAAGTGGGGCTCCACTAAGCTCAAACTGACCACCTGGCTCCAATGATATGCTCTGCTTCCCCTGGTTCACCAACAACAACAATATAGCAGAAAATCAAATCTTCAACAGTAATAAATCACTGTATTGGATCATTGAATGAGGAAGCATTTTACCAAATGAATGATGTTTTAAATCTCAAAAATGTTCAACATTCTCTTGACATAAATATTAGCTTACCTGTTTCAGTCCAATAATTTTATCACCTTCCATTACTTTATCCCAGTCGAATCTCTCAGCAATGCCATTCAGCAATTCTGCTATTTGCTCATATTTCATTGGACGCAAGCTTCCAAACTCAAAGCCAAACTTCTCATGTTCAGTACCTATCCTGCAATACTACATGAATAAATTAACTGCCTATAGACACACAACCTAGTCATCCCACGACAAACAGTTCAAATCTTATAACATCAACAGACCTAATCAGGTGCTATATAAACTTCCTGAAAACAGAAACTGAGGCAAGGCAACAGACAACAATGAAATAAAGACCACTCGCAATAAACAACATGAGACCCTAATAAGATATAGTTAACAATCCAAAAATTCCCCAAATCAATCATCAAGAGATTCTACTGCAAGAACATTCCACCTTATTTGTGTGTTTGATTGGGGAGTAAAATTGAGGGTAAAAGTAACAATGTAACATGAATAAACTTTGTGTGGAATTTTACACATGGAGCTCACTTGTGTAATTTTTACCCTTCAACCTTACCAACCATACCTTAGCTATGCAAATTATCTTCAGCTTAGCTCCATCCCAAAATATAGCTCTAGGGACACCCTAGTCTAGGATAGAGGATTGTTATAGAGGCGGCCATGTACCAATCCGATATGAGACTTAACAGAACCCTAACGTCCAGGATTGGACATTTGGAGTGTAGAAGTCAACAGGACAGGCTCTACTACCATTGTACAATTGAGGGCCTAACTTCACCCCCCAAAACTAGCTCTCACGAGAAGAAGGTTGCCTAAACTATTGCAAAGGCTATCTCAGCCATATGTTTCACTGATGTATCCTGTAGGACTCGACATGTCTTTAAAGACACAGAGTTATGCTAATAAATTAAGGTGATGATTCACACAAGAACTTTTCATCAATCATCACACGGTAATTAATGCAACCAGGAATGCATAAAATCAAGCAAAATGGATACACAGAACTCCAGTCATTTACAAGGAAAAAAAATACTCTACACATGCTCAAAACAATGTATTCAAAACCTGACCAAATCATCCGGCTAGACCATGAACCAGCCACATCCCAAGTTCTTATATTTTAAGGTTACTGCAAATTTAATTGGTTGAACATTAAGAAAACCCTGCTGGTTTAATCTTCAGTCCAGTCATTAAAACATTGACGAAAACAACGTGATAATCAAATTAATGACAAATTACAACTATTAATATTAAATGACAACCACAGATTATAAAGAAACAAAATAAACTAATAAATATGGCCTATCAACAAAACTCTGAGAGCAGGAACAACATGATTATACCCAACATAACTACACGCCATGAAGTATAATGCATGGCACAATACAAAGGAAACACTAAAACTACAAAGAAGTATAATACATGGAAAAACACAAAGGAACCAAATTAGAACATAGACATCACAATGTCACCTCCATTTATCCTTGGTCTTACAACCAGAGGCAAGATAATCAACAAGATCCTTCTTGGTAAGTGGCTCAGCGGCAACCACGGTATCTTCAGTAGGAGGGCTTGCAGCAACAACCACACGTCGGCGGTTCTTAGCAGAATCCCAGGAAGTGGGAGAGAAAGCAAAGCAGCTTCTCCTAACATTGGACCCATCGAACTTGTGCCTCACTACGATGTCATGGCGCATAAAGTGTGAAGGTGAAGCAACTCGAGAAACGAAAACCATGGTGCTACTACCTCTGCTCAAGAAAACACAAGAAAAATTAATATACATAAAAACTAAAAATTAAGGATACATGAAATGATTTAATGGTGTTGAGAGGAGAATTACGATTTGAAGGGAATTAGGGTTGTGGGATTTCGAGTTTGTATGTATGGGATGATAAAGGAGGGTGAAGGGAAAAGAGAAGAAGCCGGTGAAGAAGAATAGGCGAAAAGGGTCTTTGTCTGAAGAGTTGCGTACTTGCGTTACGCTTCACTCACACATTCACTTGACCCAAGGTGAATGCGATAAGTAACATTTAGGGGAAATTTAATTGACCTTCCCGAAACCAAATGATACAGCAACTACTTCACCAAAACAAATTTTAACACTCCTTCCTTCTATTATAAAATGAAAGTTATATTGAACTTTTCATACATATTAAATTGATGGTTAGTTTATATTAGTATTTTAAAAATTAAAGTATAAGATAAAAATAAAAAAACGCACTGTACTCCCTAAGTACATACTCCGTATGTATCCAAGTGTACGGGAAGTCGAATTGGATTAAATCCAATCTAATTTCATCCGTCCAGTCCAAAGAAGCCTTTCGCTCAGAAATCCACATCTCTCATCTTCTTCTTCTTCTTCACGAAACTGATTTTTTCATACCCAATCTCAAATGCCGCTCCGGCTCTCATCTCATCTTGTTTGATTTTCGATTTCTGTTTTCGAGTTTTCATTTCAATCATGTTTCTATTTTTATTAATTTTTTTTTATTCATAAACATTCATCTCTTTTTACTTTGTTTTTTCGAAATGTCATTGTTGTAATGGAGAAAACTTCAATGAAGAAAAATATTGATTTCTTTTACCATATCAGATTGTTAACTAAAAATGTTTGAGGTACTCGATTTTTTTTGTTTTTATCAGTTTCGTATTGTAGATTGATTTCTCAAACTTTCAAATTGTGTTACGTTTGCTCATAATAACTACTTTTTTGCTCACATAATTTGTTCTTTTTACTCACATTATCACTTATATTTGTTCACAAAACGATTATGCTCACATGTGTTGAATACTTTTACAAATACAACCAAAATTCATACATCAACTTCATTGAAATAGAACCACAGTTTTTTGTTTTTGCTCTCACTTTTATGGCTTCCATCCGAGCATTTGGAAGAGTAGTAGAAGATAATGATTTCTTTGGTGTCATTTGTGCCCAAAATTTGAAATCCTAACACTTTAAAATCACAAAAATCAAAACTCTCTTATGTAAAATGTAGTTCAGAGAAAGTGAAGAAAATGAGTAAGAAGAAATATGAACTTACACAAAGAATGCAACTATGATGAAAATGTGGAGCAATTTTTTATTTTGCCTAGTCTTTACAAGTGTTTAGAAATTTCAAATGTGTCTTCAAAGTGGTTTGATAAGTGTTGTTTACCAATTTTGGGAACTAAGAGTGGTTTTGGGATAGAATCGTGAAAAGTCACGCGAGGAATGATGCAAATGTTGATTGGGCTGCGTGATTTTTTTAGTGGGAGAGTGGTAATGGACAAATTCAATCTAGTAGTGGCTATGGTAATGGACAAATTTTTAGTTTGGTAATGGGTTGGACTGTATACTTTGTGTAGCAGTAAGTCCGGAGTATGTACAATAAGTGTACAAGGATCACTGGTCAATTACTAACAAACTCGGTATGAAATAACAATAGTTGTTGGAACATTTTAAATTACAATGTTTTTGGCTGCTAAATTTAAGAGGAGTGCTATTAGTACATATAAGAGTATTCTTCACTCATTTTCTACCCATTTTTCACTCATTTCAAATATTGATAACTTTGATATATATGTTGGTAAACTGAATCAAAGTTGTCAATATTTGAAAAGGGCGAAAATGGATTAAGGGTACTCTTATTATTTTTTCTAAATTAAAAGATATATGGGCTCAAAGCAAGTGGTTATTTTAAAAACTCCTCTGTGCACGTGTGTTCGTCAAGAGCCATCCTTTTTTTGGCTGCTGACCTTGAAAGGGTAGCATAGAAGCCATAAGGAATTTTGATTTGTGAACTTAAACGGAGCAGCATATCGTGAAGCACATGACAAAGAAGGTGCCCGGCTGAGTGGAATTCTTCCTTGGCCCACAAGAATCTATACTATTTTTTTTTTTCCCTCCCCAGTCCGAAAGGCTAAAGACGTCACGGATCTGAGCTCCATTTAAAAGTTTGTCGTTGGCCAATAGATTGCTGCATATATAAGACGGGGATCGAACCCTCGACCCTTGCTTAAGCGGACAAGTGAGCTAACCCAACCCAAATTGGTTTATATTATTTATTAATAATACTTAAAAACCATTAATAAGAAAATATTAATAACACCATAACAGTTGACAACTAGAGTATACTTTACTTCAGATTCTAATTCTAATTTTTGGTCGAATTTTTCCTGTTCAATAAATGCCCAAGGTTGTTATTATTTTTGGTCAAATATATCCTCTTCGGAATCAATAAATATAAAGGCCAGGTTGTTAGTGTTTCTTATGCTTTTATTGGGCCTATGCTCCATTGACTGGGCCAAACATTCTCACAGGGTCATTGAGGTCCAAATCTTGAATTGAGCCCATAATTACTGTATCTTGAATTAAGCACATAAGCACATAATTAGTTTATCTTGGAATATATAACTGTTGAGTCATGGTTAACCAATTGGGGTTCATTTTCTCTTACCTGTTGAGAGTTAAATTTTTGTCCATGAGTAAGTAAAAAATTCACAAATGATTGGGGTACAACAAAAAAATCAGTCAACACATCCAACAAAGCTCATTTAACACTTTATGGTCCAAATAACACTTTTAATCATGAGTATATTCTTAATGGGCTGGATGATTGTGGCCCAAATTCCTATTTATTAGCTATTTTGACCAATTTTTTATTGTGACTCTAGCAATGTTTTAAAAAATTAGACACCTTGGTCGATGGTGATACCTTAATCGTAAACCCGAAAAAAAATATATATAACTGTTAAGATTTGATTTAAAGTTGAAAAAAATGATATAACCCTGAAAAATTGTCAAGAGACACATAATTGAATATTACTATTAGGTATATATATAACAAAAATATTACTCCTCCATTTTTTTTAATTATCTAATTTTGAGATGCGTAAGTTTCTTTTTAATTGTCCATTTCAGATTTTAAGATAAACTTTATTATTTTCCTCCACTTTTACTCTTATTTAATACTCCCTCCGTTTTTTTAATTGTCCAATTTAGAGATGCGTGTGTTTTTTTTTAATTGTCCATTTCAAATTTTGAGACAAAATTTATTATTTTCTCCCCTTTTATCCCTATTTAATATTACTCACTAATCTCTTTTACTCTTTTACCAAGTAAAGTAATAAAGGGTAATTTAGTAAAGTAGGTGTACATTTTGTTAATTTTTATACAACACCAATCATTTCCTAAATACCCACGGACATTTAAAATTGGACAATTAAAAAAAACGGAGGGAGTACTCACTACCTCTAATAATTGAGGAGAGATAATAACAAAGAAGTAAAGAGTAATTTAGTAAAACATGTATACATTTTGTTAACTTTAATATTATACCAATCATTACCTAAATTTCTGTGCACATTTAAAACTGGACAATTAAAAAAAAAAAGGGAGGGAGTATATAATAATTGTACAATATTCACTCATACTATTGAATTTTAATATCTACTTACTTACATTCAAACTCTGAAGAATTTGCCTAATTTTTCAGCCTCATGCTCTCAACCGAAGACATGGACCATAGGTTCCATCAGATTTAGAGGGTTCAAATCTAGCATGCATGTGCATTTGCCTATTTCACTACCATAGTGCCTTTAATTTGATCCCTTTCACAATCATATCCCAAAAGCATATAAATTGAGAGAGGAACTTTCAAAAAAACCTTCTAGTGTCCACCATTAAGTCAAGCATGATCACACACATTGAGGGCATTATGTATATCTGGTTTATATTAAGACACTAGACCAATATCTCAACAAAAAATTAGAACATCACATGAGGGCATTTGGATAATGTGTTGAATTATTGTTTCTGGTGGCATAAAAAATTAAAACTATTGAGGTCCTAAAGTGGGGTTTCTTTGTACTCGTTCTGAGAGACCTATTCATGACATTCCTTGTCCACTTTTAAGTGTAGATATGTGTTGTTTTCTGGTTATGTGGTGTATGTTTTATTTTGATTGCTAATGAAGGCAACTCTTTCTGGTTTGATTATGACAACCACTAGAAATGGGGATCTAAGCTAATACAAAACAAATCTGCACTTCACTAGAGATCTAACCTTATATGTATATGTCAAAGGTAAATAATCTCATGGAGAAAAAAAAAAAAATTTTGGCTAGTTACTTTTGAATATATTTGATTGAGTTTTGCTAGGGGTACAAAATTGTATCAGTCAAAATAGCCAAAAGTAGGAAATTGAGCTTAAATCACTCGGTCCATTAAAAAAATACACGTGATTACTAATGCTAGCTATTTGGGTCAAAAGTATTAAAATGAGTTTTTTGTTATTATTTTAACTGAAAAAATATTATTCCTGAAGTATTTGTGTATTTAATTTGATGAGCTGTACATAATAATTGCTAGGAAGACAATTTTTACTTTGGATTAGTTGATGGTATGATTTACATCGGAAGCGAGAAGAATAAATTTGTTTAGAATTGAAAGTATACTATATTTTTTTCAAAAATGATTGTCCATTTAGAAAATATATGCAATTGTTAATATCTTTTTCTAATACCTCTAATTAATAAATATTATTGGTAAAGATGATAATTTAAAGATAACATAACTTATGAAAAAGAAAGTAAAAATAAGGGTAATTTAGTGCAATTACATAATCTTATCCCAAATTAAGGTGATCCTAATTACTTTTTTAACATTCGTGCATAATTTAACTTGATAGTTATTTTGGTGCAATAGCAGTATGACTTTTGGTACCTTTTCAACCGCTATTTGAATTAAGGTGGCAAAACGGGATCATTATGTGGGGACGTCCCGCCATCCCGCCGGCCAGTAGTGGGACGGAATGTGTTTTTCAACCAAAATATTATTAAATACGAGATGAAGCGGGACATCCCGCCATCCCGTCAACCCGTGACGAAACGGGATAGGCTGTCTCGTCGGGATGAAAAATATTTAAAATACTTCAGCACACCTAATATTGACCTTAGGCCCAACCCAAAATAACAACCCTAACCCTACAAATTTCACACTCTCTCACTATCAGTCTCTCGACCCTCTCTCTCTCAATCTCTCACTCTCAGTCACTCATCTAGTGGTGGCTCACACCACACACACTCACTCACAACACGGTACTACTGCTACACACTACACTCACTGGCTCCGGCGGCTTCTACACATAACTGCAAAAGAGAAGACAAAACAGAACGCGTCGCGACTTGCTGCACTCATCAGCGGCCTACGCTCGGTGTGTCGGTGGCTGCCTCGCTTTGCTAAGCCTCGCCTCGCCCTCGCCGACGGCTCCCCTCCCTCGAGTTGCCCTCACCTCGCCCCCCTCTACCTTGTCGCGCCGGCTGAAGTCTCTCGACCTCGGTCACAACGACTGAAGGCTTTCCTCCCTCGGCCTTCTTCTCCCTTGACCTCGAGCACCTCCTCCCACCGTTCCTCGATCTCATCTCTCTCTGCCTGGGGCGTCCAGCTCCTCCTTCCACAGTCCCTTCGCCGACCGCCGACCGCCCAAGTGATTGTTTGATTTTTTAAATTAATTTGTGTTAGTTGTTTATTTTATTTATTTATTTTTAAATTAATTTGTGTTTACTTTAATTTGCAAAGTTGTTCTTTAATTTGTGTTTAATTAGTTAATTTTAATTTATTTTGTAAATTTGTTCTTTAATTTGTTTTCACATAATGTCTTATTTAATTTTTTTGTACTTTATTATTTGTTAAGTTTTTTCTTTCTAATGGTTCTAGAGATGGACAAATGAAATTTGGATTTTTAATGAAATAAAATTTAGATTTTTAATTTTTTAGAAAAAAAATTGAATTTTAAGTGGGTTGTCCCGCTATCCCGTTGTAAAACGGGCAGGGATTAGATTTTCATCCCTTTTGTAAAAACGGGATGTCCCGTCCCGTTTTATTTTTATTACATCCTGTAACGGGATGTCCTTTTTTGTCCTGTTCCGTCTCGTTTGCCACTCTAAATTTGAATAGTAATACTTATGATTTTTTTTAACCTTTGGATGTCAAAATTAAAGTCATAATTTTCTTATTTTGTAAAATAGCATATTGCTTTTTAGAAAGTCATGTCAATACTTTTTGAAAAATTAGAATATTTTTTTTCAATAATTATTTTATAAAATATTTAAAAGAGTTTAATTTTAATTCACTGTCAGTGTAAAGTAATTTTACACAGACATCCAATCATAAATTGACACATCAATAAAAGTTTTTTACTCAATCTCTCACTAACTAGAAAGTCACATAAATAAATGGATGTGATTGATTGTTATTGTAAAATTTTATACTCTGCCAGTGCATCATAATTAAACTCTATTTAAAATAAATATTTTTATTACTATATATTTAAATATAAAATAGTATATTCATTAGATGAATTTTAGAAATTACGTCCTACATAAGTACTTAAAGAATTCATCTACCCAAATGGACCATGCATGGTAAAACATTTCTCTTCTTACTCTCATAATAAGCTATCATTCCAAATCCTCTATGTTTCTTTTAAACTTTTCCTTGCTTAAAAAGAAAGAAATTAAACCAAGTCAAAACATTAAATGCTTTTAAGGTAAAGGACTCATTGTAAATCCTTGATCATAGTTCAAAAGCACGTACTTAGACATTCGAAACCCATGTAGGGTCTATTTAACTTTTTGTAAACCAAAACCGAAAAAAAAGATTAATAAACAAAAAGTCTTGGTATAGAATATAATTTCAGCTAAAACTTATTGTGCATACTGTATATTATATAATATCTATAATATATATTATATGTTATGTACACTGTATATTATGCATATGTTGTGTCCACTATATATCACATATTGCAATATCATTTTTTTAAAATATGTGATATATAGTGTGCACAACATGCATGTGATATATATATATATATATATATATATATATTACTAATTTTAAAACTACTTTTTTTGTATATTTAATAATATAAAAAGTATCAACAAGAACAGATACATTTAAAACCAATCAATACCCTTTTTCTTCAATAATTTTTAAAAATATCAAGATAATATTTTATGAAAAATTAAAATTATTAATTGTAAATAACCACTAATTTAAAATTAATTATTATTACGTGGGTTAGATGTACATGAGCTTTACTTTCTAGATTTGGAGCTAGTTTGGATAAAGAGCTTAATTAAGTAATAATTTTCCATGTATATTAGAAATACTTACTCACATGTACTTCAAACATACATGGGTAAGTAACTAACTAACTAATTAAATTTTTTTTTTTTTGCTTATTCTCTTTATTCTCTATTTTTTAGTGGAAGTAAGCCCAATGTATGTATTGTTGGAGTATAAAGAACAATGCTCTTAATTAAGTCCTTATATTTTAATTAAGAACTTATTGATAAAGAACTTTAATAATAAGTAAATTTTAAAAAAAATATTTAGTGTGTGGAAGAAGAAAAATATAAGTGTTTATTTTAGTTTAAAGTGCTAAATTTTAGTAAGTTGTGTAAATTTTTTTTGGAGAAGTTAAATATTCTGGGTCAATTTGGGTAAACAACTTATTTAAGTCCTTATATAAAAATACCTTCGAAGAAGTAACTTATGAATAAATTATTTTGTATGTGGATATAAAATAACAAAAAAATTTATTTCAATTATTTTGAAAAGTGCTTATAGAGAAGTCAAATATTCTGACTTCTTCAAAATTACTGAAATAACTTCTGGAGAAGTCATAAGTTATATAGTCAAACAAGATAAAGTAACTTCTGATAATAAGACAGAAGTTAAAAAAAGTCAGAAGCATTGTAATCCAAACTAGCCTTTTAACTTTTCAAGAAACACTTAAAATATCTTTTTAAAAAGTCAAACATTATACTAAAAATTAATATAAATATGTTATAATGACTTTTAACTTAAGAAAAGTTAAAAAAATCATAAATAATGCAATCTAAACTCACCCTTGATATCATACCCGATTGACATCTGTGTGATGGTTCGCTAGGAGCATCATAGAAAATCCGGAAAATGGATTTCTCATTCACCTACAACAACAATTGCTTTCAAGATTTCTAAACCAGAAAAATGCAATTTCCAATTGCTTTCACTCATTTTCTTAACATACATTTGTGATTTGTCTATAACTGTTCGTCTACAGTGGCTACCAAATTTGTAGAAGGATTCCCTTGGAAATGTTTGATGCCTATGGAAACGGATCGAATTCTTCATATAAGGGAATTTGGGTGACTAATTGGAAGAACGAAAAAAAAAATCACAAATAGCAAGAAAATATTGTTATCTATCATTAAATGTTTGTAGCAAAATGAATTATTAAATAAAGAAGAATGTTACATGTACGATAAAAAGTTTTACAACATGTATATAACATCTAATCATATTATTAGATTGTAATATGGATTCATTTTCTCGTATAAATTGTTACAATTCAACGATGAAAATGTGTGTTGTACAAATGTTTGTCAAGGACAACAATGATTTGAGTCATAGTTATCAGACTCGACTAGGTCGAGGTACTGGATCACCGGGTTAGTGATTCAACAAGTGGGTCAATAGTTCAACAGCACAATAATTAAACAAGTCTACTAAATATATTTTAATTAATATATAAAGTAAAATATTAAAATAATAGTATATAATAAGTATTTTTTATAGAAAAATAATGCATTATTATATGAAATAAATTTTAAAAACAATAGTATATAATAAATATTATTATAGAAAATAATACACAATATAAAATATAATTCATAGATTTAAGTGTATGTAAATGACTCACCTAATAATCCTATTGAACATTCTCATCTATTGATATTTGATGTTTAATTCACCTTTAGAGATTGAATATATAAATTTATTTATACTACACTAACAAAGAAAACCGGCCGGTTTACCTCGAATTTGACCGGGTTTGACTGGTTCAATGCAAAACCGATCCAACTGTTCATCCAAATTGGATAAGTGACCGGTTCATCGATTTTTCGGTCGAACCGGCCTGTCCAATTTAAATTACTATGGTTTGACTTGATTATATTATTTTATTTCATCCTTGGGCATGTGATCTAAGTTGGGCCTTAACTGTCTCTAGCATTTTCTGTTTGTGCCTCCACATGATATATAGAGGAGTATTGACCCATGTAAAGTGACATCAAATTAATCAACTTGGGTTGGTCAAGTGGTTAGTTCACTTGTCCGCTTAAGCAAGGGTCGGGGTTCGATCCCCGCCTTGTGTATGCAACAACTCATTGGCCAGCGGTTAAACCCTTAAATGGAGCTCCACACTGCGACGGATTAGTCCTCAGCCTGTCGGGCTGGAGGATACCGTTGGTCCAGTACCAAAAAAAAAAAGTAACATCAAATTTAACTCAACACTGAGTCGTGAAATTTTCGTCAAATGGAATCCTCCTGAGATGGGGGTGTTTAAACTCAACACTGATGGATCTCTCTGGTCTAGCTCCTTGATAGCCTGCAGTGGGGGCTTAATAAGAGATGATAGAGGCAGATGGGTGAGGGGTTACTCTAGCAAAATTGGTTGCTGCACCGTGTTCAAGGCTGAGCTATGGGGCATCCTCGATGGTCTAAGAATGGCCTGGAACCATGGCACATTTATAGAGAAGGGAATAGATGCGCAGATTTCCTAGCTAACCTTGGCCATACCCTCCTTATGGGTCTTCATATTTGGGATGAGCCCCCTAGTGGTCTGAGAAGCTTGCTAGGGGATGATGATAGAGGGGTTGTTTTGCCCCGTGTTCTAGCCTAATGTTCTTTTGTTTCTCCTTGAGCTGAGGCCCCGATATGTAACAAAAAAAAAAAAAAAAAGATTCTTGCATGGACGATCCCTATCGGAAACTGAAAATCGCAGGATCCCTACGATTTCATGGCATAAAAGAATTTGAAATGAAATCGTAGGATCCCTATGATTTCATTGAAAATGGATTGAGCAGAAATAGTGGGATCCCTACAGTTTCATGAGGATGTTGAATTGGGACGAAATCGTGGGATCCTTATGATTTTCTGTATATATAACAAAAAAGGGCACACGACGAAAATATTGTTTTTCTCACTGTGTGATTGTGGAATTAATACATTTTGTTTATTTATCTGGAGAAAAAATCCTGAATTATAGCCGTCGTTGAACCAAACAACTCAAATAAGAAGGAGATTCAATAGATTATACCTCAAAAAAAAATAATAAATTGTTACTGCCTTTGCGTTGCCAAAACAAAAAAAAAAAGAATGGTTTATGGCAGCGACACTCCTCAAGATGGTAAACTTGTAGGAAGAGGTTTTTAATAAATTTGCTCAATCTCTTATAATTGTTTAATGCATAATCAATCTCTCTCATGATTGCAAAATCAAATTTCTAAATATTTGAATCAGAATTACTCGTTTTTTATTAAAATAGATTGCATTTATTTAATTGATATCTCAATTATGATTTACTTAATCAAAAACTTTTTTTAATTATTTTTAGTTACATTAAATTGATGACTTATTGTTGACTTAAATTTGATATACAAGGAGAATTTTTGTTTAAAGACACTTACTAACAAAATTCATTAAAAAAATGAGTTTGGTGATTAACAAAATTCTCGTTGAGGTTGGTGGTATGTCCTGACCCTGCATGGGAGTGTGCCTCCCCTAATCTAAACTTTTGTTTATTAAAAAAAATTAGAAATGTTTATTTTTAGAAAGAAATACTTTTATATTTCCCATTTAATTGATTTACAATGAAAATTTAAATTTTCGCAAATTATTATTTAAGACACTCGTTTCCAAAATTTTAAAATAATAAACGACCATGAGAAGTACATACAACTACAAACAAACAGCAATAAAGCAGGAGAAAGGGAACAATATGAGAGGGGAAAAACGAGAAACGCCAGCGCATCTTTTTCCCTGCTTTCTCTGCTTTTCATGACCTCAAAACTCTTTGAAGCCCAACGCCCTCGCTTTCACTGCAAAAGCTAACCCAACGACCCCCCCTAATTTTTAATTTTCTTATATATATATCACAGAAGCCCCACTTATTTATTTGTAATATTTATTCCATAGATAGGAGACTTGTGTTGTGTGGGAGTGGGAGAGAAGACTTTGGCCCTACTGCTCACAATATTGCCTCCATAATATTTTTTTTTTTCACGGTGTTCCCAACCCGAAAGGCTAAGGACTAATTCATCGCAGATCTGAGCTCCATTTAAGGATTTACCGCTGACCAATGGGTTGCTGCATACACAAGTTAGGGATCGAATCCCCGACCCTTGCTTTAGCGGACAACCACTTGACCAACCCAATAACAATTCAACAATAATATCATTTTTTTTTCTTTTCTTAGAAAGAAAGAAAACAATGATCCTTTAGCTATCGATTATTTGTATAACTGTACATTTTTTTATTCCCAACTATCCACGCATTCTGAAACTTGCATTCCACTTTGTTTCTCCTCTTCCTATAATTGACATCATATTCATATTCTATTTTGTAACCACAAAAAATATAAATAACAAGCCCTCCCCTTTAAGGTTAAAAAAAAATCGGAAAAAAATAATCCAAATAACACCCCATCTCCTATGTACAAGTTTCCCTGCCCTCAGCACACCATCATCATCCATGGCTGTATCGTTAAAATTCAGCCGTAAAAAAAACACCAACGCCAGCGAGCTTCATCAGCCACTTGACCACAGGGTGACACATTAATCAGTCGATAGCTAGCCCCGGCCTCCATCTCCGGCTAGGGTTTCATACTCCCAGCGGCTTGTCCTGGCTGTTGGGATCAATCAGGCAATTCTATCCTTCATGAAGAAATATTTTCATCCTGATCTCAATGCTACCTGTCTTCAATGAATATTCTACCCACAAAATCACGAAACCTCTTTGAGTAGAGCTTTGGATCAACAGCTGAGATTGAAGTAGGGTCAACTTGCAAGGACTTGTAAGCATGCTCAAGCTTCTTGCTTATATCATAGTCTTGCAAAATGTCAATAATCCCAAAATATAGAACAACATCATAAGTCTCCCCACTGCAATAAGGGGTCAAATGGCTCATTCCAACAGTGGTGTACTGATCAAAATCACTCTTCCGAGCCATTCGCTCTGCTCTTGCGGGCAAATTGGCTCCTAGCCTGATTAATGATTTCCTGAAACAAGAATAGTCCTACTTAACACATCATAAAATTTGCAAATATGCATCCACATATAAATATAACAGCCTTAAATAGTTTAGGAACATAAGTGATTGGTGATAGTGGTGTAGTTGCGTCTGTAAAAAGTAAAAACAGTGTATAGGATATATCCAGAAAGAACATGAATGTGGAGATAGCCTAAAGATACATAATCATTCTCAGAAGAAATCATAATAAACATAATGAATTAAATATGGACCAAAAATAAAATAAAAAAGCTAATTTTATCTAATTAATTAGGACTATAACACGTATGTGCCCCACACACAACTATTGCCTGCCATACTATGCCCACTGACTTGCCAAAACAATGCAAACTATTTTCAATCATTATCCTGAAAGATATCAATATCAATTAAAATTAAGAAATTAGCAAACATCTTAGTTTGTAATGCTTAAAAGAGACAACATTATACATATCTATAATTTCAAAAGTGATTGCAATAGGACCAATTTTGAAAGAAGTCTGCTACATCTCCCGAATAGAAACAATGCCTATATATTAGTTTGATAAAACCCCCCTTTGGCCTATTCAGTGGAACTATCAATGCAGGTGCTATATATATATAACAACACAATAATTTTATGTATTACTACATAAAAAGTCCACCAATATTAGTTTTAAGGAACTAAAACATATTATGGCATACCTTCCAGATTTAACTCGATCCCTATCTTGTAGCTCTGCTTCAAGAAAGCAATAACCACGCATAAACTTTTCGCTTTGATAAGATTCTCGATTTCCTAAAAGGGGCAACAAAACAACTTTAAAAAATCTGTAACATAAACTTTTCATCTATATGAAATTAAGTGGATGATGGATCCATACCAGTGCGTAAAACAAATGGTGATAATCCCATTTTATCGCATGTATTATCATCACGAAAATGAATGCCAACCAAAAGACTGTAATCCATGATTTTCTCAGCTTCCAAGAACTCACAGTCCCGCTCAATTTGTCTGTGAACATAATATGAGCACTACATCAGCGTATATAATTGGAGTTTTCATTGCCAGCCTAGAAAACTTCAGAAAGAATACACAAATAAAACAGCAACTTACTTGATAAGCTCTTGAAACCAATTTCTCTGTACACGAAACACATAGTTGAGATCAAGATCCTTCAGGGTGGTGGTTTCATCAATTTCCTCCTCAGGCTTATCTGTTATACGGCCATGTGAAGATCCTTTCAAGTCAAAACGTCGATGAATTGGGTATTCGGAGCAGAAAAGATTTCCCATCACAATGAACCGGATCTGATTTATCAATAATGGAAGGTTAAGGTCAAGAGATGCATGGAGAGCCCTGAAAAACTGCTAAAGTTATCTAATAATCCATACCTTCTGGCCTCCAATTGGTTTCACACAGTGTACCCCATAGAACTTTGTTACAAGTGAATTTTCATATCGAGACACATGTTGATAATAACTTCGAAGCATCCGAAGAAGCACCTAAAAGTCAGTCACCAAAATCAAGTATCAAACTAGGTATGCACGACACGACAATCCAGATATGCACATAGCCAAATGTTTTCTAGTAGCACAGAAGTTATTGAAGTTGGAAATCTATGTTGAATTTGAAAACCATGTTTGACTAGTTAAAACATAAAAGTCGAGATCCCTCTTCTAAAACCCTAGTTAGTTCAGCTAGAAATTTTAACTACTATATTTTGGTGTGCAAAACAGAGAGACAAATCCATTAGGTAACGGTATGTGGTCAGAATTAGTGTTGAATCTAACATTCTAACAAGACAACTCAAAATGTTTTAAGACACAAATGACGAACCTTGACTTCAGATTTCTTCACCGTCTTTATCATAAATCTGTCATCTTGTGTCAAGTAGAAGATGCTCCCACTTTTCCCGGGAGAGGAAAGCTCCCTGAGGGTATCATCCCCGCATATAGCCAACATGTAATCAGCAGGATCCACCTGGAATAGCTTCCTCAAATGCCTGTAAAATTCAAAACATAATTCAGTCAAAACAACTGCAAGTTGCATAAAAATTATACACCATCCACAACAACCACATTGAACTCTCCACATTAAAACAAGAAAAATCATCTCAGTCAAAAAACAACGGCAAGTTGCATCAAAACTATACACCACCCACAACAACCACACTGAATTCTCCACAATAAACAACAAAAACCAATACCTGAAAACTACAGGGCAGTAATCCTTCCACCGGAATTCTGCCGATTGATGTGGCGGCGTAATCTTGGACCCTTCAGGCGGAAACCTAGTCCAGAACTTCTCCTTAGGATCAAAATCGCTTTGCTTAAGCTCTCGCAATGTCGAACCTTCCTTCCCTACAGAGTACCTAGACATCACAAAACAAACAACAA
Source organism: Aeschynomene evenia (assembly GCA_013621005.1). Taxonomy (NCBI): domain Eukaryota; kingdom Viridiplantae; phylum Streptophyta; class Magnoliopsida; order Fabales; family Fabaceae; genus Aeschynomene; species Aeschynomene evenia. The sequence continues at coordinate 19,351,350 of CM024269.1, read as the reverse complement.
CATCCAACATCAAACACATCCTTAACCCTAAACAAGAAAATAAAAACCCCAATCAATGTCTAAACCTTAAACAGTTTTACCTTATACCCAATTGCAAATTAAGCATCAACTCATAGTTCTTATGTCCCTTGGAAATCGTTTGACCCGGTCTCTTCACCTCACCAGCGAAACAACAAGGGTTCCTTCCAAACGGTGTACCAATCTCGTTTCGATCCGAGGCCGTTCCGTCCCGATAGAACATCGAAGCTTCCACATTATCAATAATATCACAAGTTATATCTTCACCCTCCGATTCCCATATACAAATCCTCGGGAAGCTCTTATCCGTAACGCTCCCTCTCGCGCCGTCAACAGACGACCGCTTCCTAACGGCGAGGGCAAAATTGTCAGCCCAGAAAACCCCATTTCCCTTCAGGCAATGCTGTTGTTGCGGAGGCTGATGCGACGCCGTTTTGAACACCCCGTGTCCCTTGGGAACCCCGTTCTCCCACTGCCCCTCGTAACGGTTTCCGTTAGCCCAAACGAGCTCACCCTTCCCCGTTATGACGCCGTTCCTCCACTCTCCGGCATACGCGTTCCCGTTCTTCCATTTATAACGTCCCTGCCCGTCTTGCAGGTTCCGCTTCCACCATCCCTCGTAAACGTCGCCGTTCGCGTAACGCTTAAGCCCGAACCCGTGTTTTCTGTCGGAGCTCCATGACCCGCGGTATGTATCTCCGTCGGATCCGACGAAGACACCGAACCCTTCCATCCGACCCGATTTGAATTCGCCTTCGTAGGTTGCGCCTGAAGGCCACGAGAACTTGCCTTTACCAGAAGCCTTTCCGCGCTTCCACTCTCCTTCGTACATGCACCCATCAGTCCACAAGTATTTCCCGGATCCGTGAGGGACGTTTCCGGAGAAGTCGCCGGAGTAAAAATCGCCGTTCGGGAGGACCTTCTCGACGGTGGATCCGGCGTCGGAGACGGTTAGGGTTGCCGTAGGAGTGACTCTTCGGGTTCCAATTCCCTGTGACCGGTTACGGCCGGTGGGAACCACAGGCATCGGCGGTAACGGCGGCAACTGCGATGGTTTCTTCTCAGTGTTGTTTTCGGCCTCTGGCTTGGTCTTCTTGGTGATGGAAAGGGCGTCGATGGGTTCATCGCGTAGAAATGCTTCGCGCATTTTTTTAGCTGTGGAGGGGAGTGTGTGTTGGAGGAGGGTACCGGAATCAATGCATTTTCCGGCGAGGATCCGCGGTGCGCATTAGCTTGCGGAGGTGTGGTTGGATGTCGCCGGCGGCACGGTTTCTCTCTCTGTCTTGTGCTTCTTTGTCTGCCTTTGTTTCTTCTCTTTTTGTGCTGCTTGGCGAAAAAGAGAGTGCGAATCACAGAAAGAAAGCACAGAAGCTAAGCGGATAGAAAGAGAGAGCACATGCTGTGTGTGTATTTTCGGTATTAACGGAAAAAAAAAAAGAAATATATATTTTCAGTATTAACTCGCGATAAGTTGTACGTGTAAAATTAATTTATACATATACTTGATTGAAATTAAACTCTGGTGTACGACATATATTTTGCATAATATATAAGAGTTTAATTTTAATTCACGGTTAGTGTAAAGTAATTTTACATAAATATTCAATTATGGATTGATATATAGGCAAAAGTTTTTAACTCAACTACTCACTAACTAAAAAATCACACAAATCAATGAATGTGATTGGTTGACAGTGTAAAATGTCAGTGCATTATAATTTAACGAGCATTGCTATATGTACAACAAAAAACCAGTCAAAACAGTCAACAAGTTGTGCACAACATATATAATATAAAAGAGTAAATACCCAAATTCGTCCCTGAATTTTTTTCGAGTGTCCACATTCGTCCCTAAACAAATTTTATTAGTCCCGCAGTCCCTGAACTTGCATTCCATGAGACAAATTCGTCCATCCGTTAAGTGTTCCCGTTAGTGGCTAACGAATTTGTCCTATGTGGAGTGTTAACTTTGCCACCTTGCCGTTAAGTGCCACATCATTAGTAAAAATTTTGTAGAGGACATATCAGTCCTTGTCCCTAACCTTCATCTTCCACCCTCCACCCATCACTCCTCCTCCATTAACATATCTCTTCAACACCCATCATCCACCTATCACACCTGACCACCAATCGTCAAAGTACAGTACCATTGTTGTACACACTCTCTCTAATATACTCCACTTCCAATGAACCTTGCTCCATCAAATAAATAGAAATGGTGAGGTCTATTCACATGACAATAGAGAAAAAAAAAACAACTCATTCTTCTTCTTCTTGATCTAATTTATTATTTTTATTTAAAGTCACTTTCTTTTCTACTCTTTTTGGGAAGTATTACTCATTAATTTTATTTTGTTGTTATATATAAAAAGGATTCATTGAATTTTTCACTTTGGGCTGTTAAATTTAGAGCTGATAAAGAAAGAAAATTAAATCTTTTTTTATTTTATTAAAGACAAATTAAAATAGTAAAGAAGATAATTTAATAAATATTTCTTCTTCAATATTTTTCTCTCTACTGCAATCTAATATTAAGACTAGTCATCACAATCTCACAAAAGTTAGGGTTTTTTTATTTTTATTTTCTCCATAGTTTTTTTAATTAAAATCAATTATTAAGATATTTTCTTCATCTACTTACACTAATGACCATTTTTCTTACATTACCCTTGTCTCTCTTCATCTACTTACAACACAAGAGGCAATAGAGGGGCAACAAAAGGGTATGTGGATTTGAGCAAGAAAACCTCTTGTGTGGTGATAATATATAGTCTCCAAAATATCTGCAAGGGGAAGAACAATGGTTGTACAACAATAGTGGTTTGGTGGGTGAAAGATGGGTGCTGAAGAGGTGTGTGTTAATGGAGGAGGAGTGATGAGTGAAGGATGGAGGGTAGGGATAAGGACTGATTTGTCCTCAAAAAGATTTTCATTAATGACGTGGCGATTAACTGCAAGGTGGCAAAGTTAACCGTCCACGTAAGACAAATCCGTCAGCCACTAACGGAAACACTTAACAGAGGGAATAAAATTTGTTTAGGGACGGATGTGGACACTCTAAAAAAATTCAGGGACTGATTTGGATATTTACTCTAATATAAAATGCACAACGAATATTACATGTTGTGCACACTATATATCACATGATATGCATAACATATATCACATGTTACAAAGAAATATGATGTTACAACATGTGATATATGTTTTGCACAACAAGTGATAAAATTGTTGTGCACGATATGTAATATACATTGTGCATTTTATATTATATATGTTGTGCACAACATATTGACTGTTTTGGCTGATTTTTTTGTTGTGCACCAATTATTCACCTAATTAAACTCAATATATAATACGTAAAACATATATTACATATTATGTGCATCATATATAACAAATTATCCATAACATATATCATATGTTGTAACATCATTTTTTTATATAACATATGATACATAATGTGCGTAATATGTGATATATGTTGTGTGCAATATGTAACCTATATTATGCACACTACATAATACTTATTGTGCATGATATATTAATTGTTTTGACTATTTTTTTCTTTATACATATAATAATGTTTATTTATAAATTATAAAATAAAATGAGAATAGATCCATTGGGGGATGTTTAATAAAGGGTAAATATGAGAGTATATTATTTTATAAGAACTCTATGTACAATTATAATGTAGTCAATTAACATATTAAATGTTATATAGAAATATATTAATTGTGTTTTTTAGGAAAATGGACAACTTTAATAGTTATTAGTGACGTGCCTATTGAGTAGCATTTTTTATTTATCAAGTAATATTTTTTATTTTTTTGATAAATTATTATAGTTAATAATATTATTTTATTTAATTATGTTTGTAAAATTAATAATATTTAATATTTAAATTAATTCTAATATTATATTTAAAATAGAGGAAATAAATGAAATAAAGGAGGTAGTTATTTTAAAGAAGTTAAATAATAGAAGTTGCAATTTTTTATTTTTTTAATATTATTTTTAAAGACAAAAAGTAACTTATTTTTTGATAATTTTTTTTATAAATAGTAATAGATATATTATATTATATTAATTACATTAGCTTATTCATTAGCACATTGATGGTATCTATAGCATTAAGTTATTTTGTTAAGATTTATGTCTCATTTTACTAGTAACGACTAATGATATTGTATAATAAAAAATTGAGTAAATACTTATTTTGATCCCTTAAGATTAATATGAAGGATAAAATAGTCCATCAAGATAAGAAAATGACAATGTGGTCCCTCAAGATTTGACATGATGGACAAAATAGTTCCTCAAGATATAAAAGTGACAATATGGTCATTCATAATTGAAATTTTAAGACAACATAGTCTCTTAACTTGTCATAAGCTTACAATTTGGAGGGACCACATTGTCCTAAAGTTTCAATCTTAGAGGATCTGTTGTCACTTTCATATTTTGAGAGACTATTTTGTCTATCACAATAAACCTTGAGGGACCATATTGTCATTTTCGTATCTTGAGAGACTATTTTGTGTGTCACGTTAATCTTGAGGGACCAAAAATGAAGTATTTACTCTAAAAAATTATATGCCTTTTATTTTTATTGCTGAATTTGAATGTGGACTCATTCTTATCTTTAAATTCTTAAAAGTTAATAGTGAAGATTATATTGTATAAGTGTTGGATATTTTTTCATTTTCATTTTATACTATGTAATTTTGCTAATTTTACACCTAAAACTCAGGCAAGAAAAATTTATTCATATTTTTATCCTCCAACTAAACATACTCTAAGGTAGTATTTGGCATAATACAAATTAAGATTATTGATAATTTAGATTACTTTATATATAGATTGTCACTATTTAAATTACCAGTAATCCACATTATATTATTTGGTATATATAAATAACAAAATCGTTAATCCATATTAGCTTGTTTTATATATTAAAAAAAATTATATTACTATAATATGCTCTAAATAATTATAAAAATAATTATAGTACATATATTATTAAAATACCTTCTAAAATACATATATTACAATATTATCCTCTAAATAATTATAAAAATAATTAATAAAAAATAATTTTATTACATTCATTATTAAAAAATCTTCTAAAATACGTATACTACTATAATACCATTTAAAATACATATATTACTATAATAAAGATATTCGATACAAAGGATATTTGGATAATAAAAAAATTAGAAGATTACCTAGGGATAATAATCTAGATAGACACCTTCTATTTGGGGTAATCTACATTAATACTTTAGAGGTAATATGGGTAATTCACATTATCAATATTATTGTATAACCAAACAAATCATCAATCTGAATAACCAGATAATTTAATTGAAAGATTATTTATAATCTATCTATATTACCTTATAACAAACACAACCTAAACCTAAGGGGATGTTTGACACATTATCGTGAAAGATTACCGGTAATCTAGATTACCTTGTAGATAGATTACCTCTAATTAAATTATCGATAATTCACATTGCCTTATTCGGTATATTCAAATAACATTACTGGTAATCCACATTACCTTGTTTGGTATATTAAAAAGATTACAAGGTAATGTATGTATATTACTATAATGTCATCTAAATAATTATAAAATAAATTAATCAAATATAATTATATTACATATATTATTAAAATACATTCTAAAATACACATATGACTATAATGCCCTCTAATTTTTAGTTTCACTCTCTAAACATTTTTTATTAAATAAAATTTTAACAATTTTATATTCAATTAATTATTTATATATTATAATACATAACATGTTATATATAAATTTCTAATTTTCTTTGATTTTGATAGTAAATTATTGAGTAAATAATTACTTTAATCTTTATATTTTGAATTTAATATCAATATTTTTAGTTTTGACATTAATATAATTATTTAACAAAAATAAAAAATCCAATAAAATAATTATATTATTCTTGCAAAAGAATAGGATTTGTGTTACAATGGTTACTATTTGTCACGGTCTGTTAGAAGAATATAAAATTAGGAATAACAATGTAATTTGTTAGAGGAGTAATTGTGTAATAAAATAAATTAGAGAATTACCTAGTGGTGGTAATCCGGATAGCCACTTGATATAATGGGGGTAATCCACATTACCAATATCATTATCAAACCAAACAAATTAATCTAAATTATCAAATAATTTAATTACAAGATTACCAATAATCTATCCATATTACCTCGTAACAAACGCTCCTAAATGTAAGTCTTGCTAGTTGATAAACTTACTCCGCTCAATAGTAAGGAGAAGCTATTGCGAGTCCAAAATTACTAATGTCACTCCCACTAACTCAAAGTTTATTTTGTTTGTCTTTTATATCCTTTTATTCTATTATTTAATCAAATTATAGTTTATTTTAATTTAATCAAGCTCAAATTTTTTAAAATTACGCTACTTTTATTTTTTAATGTTTCATACTGTGAATTTTTAATTTTTTTCCAATTTATCACGATATGCATTAATCTTAATCTTAATTTATTATGTTAAAATTATATATATATATATATATATATATCTTAAAAATGAATCACTTCATATGATTTTTTTTAAGTGTAACTATATATTTATATTTTTTTTATTTTACACAACATACAATATATTTTATTTTTATTTAAATATTATTATTTATAAATATCAGGGGGAATTAAAAAAATATATTTACATATTTCAGATGTTAATACTAATTGATCAAGCCTGAAAGAAAACAATAATAAATAACAATTAAATAAACTGAAACATAATTCAGTCAAACTAAAGGATTTTTTCCCCACATAAATAAAAAAAAATCATTAATACCACAAATAGAGTGAGAGAAACAATATTTCCACCGTATGTCCTTATTTGCGAAATATACAGGAAATCGTAGGGATCCCACGATTTCTTCGCAATTCATCATCCTCTCATAAAATCGTAGGGATCCTACGGTTTCTGCTCAATCCATTTTCAATGAAATTGTAGGGATCCTACGATTTCATATCCCTATATATAGACATCATCCATACGATTTCATATGTATTTCCCAGCTCTTCTCTCTCACTCTTATTATTTTTATCTCTATATAATTTCTGTTCGAGTTGATACTACTAGTCTACAATGGCACAGGAAAATTTCGGAGTTACTTCACAGTTCCACATTGCACGGAAATTGGGCGTTGTGGTTAGTTTTTTTAATTAAAGTTATAGATTTTGTAATTTAACTGTTAATAATATGTTTAGTAAAATATTATTTGAGTTAACATATATTTTAGGATTATTTTATTATTATGTAGTATTGTCCTTGATAAAATTTATATTTATACTTAGATAATATGGTTAGTGAATGGATAAAATTTATTTATTTTGTTTAGTTAGTTAAATTAAGTATATTTACTTTTTAGACTGTTATTAATAGTTTTGTAGTTATAATAAATTGAATTAGTAAAAGTTAATTAATTGTTATAGTGACTTTTTTAGGTGGTTAAGTTTGTTTGTAGTTTTATTAGTTGATTTGATTATTAATTTAAGTTTAGTTCTATTATGGTTAGTTTGATTAAGTATTTTATTTTAAATTTTCTAATGTTTTGTAGAGGATTTTATTAATTTAAATTTTATAATTTTATTCACTAGCCTCCACGTGTACTGCGAGTTAGATCTTGTGGCGCACCTAGGCCGCACCCTTTGTTAGAGTATCATCTACGGACGGCTGATTTTTGGGAGGTAGCACAATTATGTCATCGCACATTCGACTGTGACTACGGATTGGTTAGCGCCTTGGTTGAGCGCTGGTATCCAGAGTCTCATACCTTCCACCTACCATACGGTGAGGCTACCATCACTCTGGAGGATGTAGCACTCCAGCTCGGTTTACGTGTCGATGGAGCACTAGTTACTGATTGCATTGGTGATTGGAGGAAGCACCACACAAGACGCGACATTTGGGATTTTTGAGAGTCTCTACTCGGTGCTATCCCCCCTATTGAGCATTGGGACGGGAGTTTTATTAGTATTCCATGGCTTGAGCAGCAGTTTCCAGAGTCGCAGTTGGTTTCTTCGGCATCTCATGTGGTGATCGAGCGGCACGCCAGAGCTTACATCATGAGACTTATCGGTGGATTTTTGTTCCCCGATAAGTCTAGTGCTCGTGTTCACATGAAGTATCTACCTTTGCTTCAGGATTTCGGGTCATGTGGTTGCATGTGTTGAGGAGGCGTTATGCTTGCATGTTTGTACAGGAGCATGTGTCGAGCGACGAAGTACACAATGACTGACACTGGTGGTTGTATGGAGTTTCTTATTTCGTGGGCGTACTATCACATACCATCAGTACGACCGACACATTTTGATGATCTATTCTTTCCGCTAGCTAGGAGGTACAATCTATGTTTCATTGTAGTAGATCTAATTTAATGTATTACTCTCTATTGTCCTAACTATCTAATTATGTACATATCATTGTGTTGCTTAGGTGGGGCGGTCTCCAGGCATCTCGCGGAGATAATCGTATGCGGTTGGTGCAGTATCAACGGATACTTAATTTCATCCCTATGGATGAGGTAAGTGTAACATTGTTTATATGTTTCTTAATATGTTTATATGTAACATTGTGTCATATCGTTCGTCATCATTAATTTAATATTGAGTCAAACATTTGTGCAGTTCTGATGGACGTCATATTTCGACATCGACGTGATGCAGATTGTTCTTGATCATGTCCAGCAGCACTCTATGTTGTTTCGTGTAGTTGTTCCATTGATTTCATTCGAGATAGTCGAGTATCATCAGTCTGATCGCGTTTTGAGGCAGTTCCATATGATGCAGCATATCTCATCCCCTCCAGCTGACCTCACTCGCGTTCATGGCGTTGATGGGAGAGGACACGAGAAGAAATGGTGGTCGGATGAGCACAACGAGTATCACATTTTATGGGACGATCGATACGGTCGTGTGTTCACTAGGATGCTGACACAAGATTATCGTCCTTCAGCAGAGTATCTGCAGTGGTGGTCTTTGAGTCCATTTAGATATCTAGGCGGAGGTCCCCCTGGCCCAGACGAGATCCCTCTAGGCTTGCCTGATGGAGTTGGGCTTGGTGCAGGTCCTCAGATTCCACACCATGCACCAGCCCCTGATAGAAGACGTGCATGTGCACATACCAGAGCACGGACAAGCACTCGTCAGAGCAGACGATTAATCTAATAATATTATTATTATAAAATAATCCAATTTTAATAACTCCTATTCTATGTTAATTTAACATAATATAAAGTATTAAATTTTGCTAATATGTTAATGTCAATGATATAAAAATAATATTTATGCTAACCTCTTATATCTACAGTATGAAATAAATAAATAGAATTAAACTATTGCTACAATTAAAATTAAATTATGCTAACCACCTATTTCTTTTCTACGTAATAAAATAATTTCCTCACATATTTCTATAAAACATATCAAATTAATAAATTATACTAACCTCCTATGTCTGCGATATCATTATAATCTTCTTCATCAGAATCGATATCTCTAACAGTAACATTTGCAGGGGCCACTGAAGGTGATGCACGTGCAGGATTTGGCATGGATCCGTGTGAGCTCATTGTGTATTCTAATAACACAAATAGTTCTATATATAACTCTTATTTCAGGAAATATACTGTGAGAGAAAAACATTTTTCGAACATCCCGATCATTCCGCAATTCTTGGCATCCATACTCTAATTTACCAAAATCAATTGTAACTGGCACTCGATAGAACAATTGAGTGATCTTTTTCACGTTCTCAACTCTCAGTTCTTCAACCAAGAGACTCTCCAGCTCATGAAAAGTAATTGATTCATGAAGAATGACACCAATAGTACTTGGTGATTTGAAAATTACACTACCCAAATATTAGTTTCAATTGTGCCTTGGTGATGTATAGTGCATAATGTGAATTTGCAGCCATTGTTGTTGTGTCAAAATAATGGACGGAAGATGGACTTTTATAGGTGGAATTCTAACGGAATTCGTAGGGGTGCTAAGATTTCCCTTAACTGCACGAACTGGCTTGAAATCGCAGAACCCCTGCGATTTCAAGCTAAATCCCCTAATAAACCTATTTTCAGTACACACAATGAAAATATTATTTTTCTCACTCTATTTGTGGAATTAATGCATTTTTTTATTTATGTGGGGAAAAAATCCCAAATCTAATACTTATTCTTTTGTAGCTTATACGTTAATATCATTTATCTATTGTTTTTTAATAAAAATGTTTTCTTTTTCCTTTGAAAACAAGATAAAACATTGAAAGAGAGAGAAGGAATGAGTGTGACTACTTACTGAATGAGCTCTGGCTCGATAAAGTTGTTAACAAATTACTCTTTTTTGTCCTCTTTTAATTATCTTTTTAGCATATTACATATTTTTTTGAAAGTAATTATTAAAATATATAAACTTATTTATTAAAATAATTATGATGACAATTGAAACTCTATGAAATATTAAAATTTATTTTTATAAATAATAAAGAGAGTTGAATATAATTTCTCTCTTATAGAATAATAGAGTTAATAGAAAAATAAAATAAAATAAAATAATTAATAAATATATTTTTAAAACAATAATAAATAAGAAATATTATTGGATAAATTTTTCTCTCATAAAATAATAGAATTAATAGAAAAATAAAATTAATAAATGCATTTTTAGAAAACTAAATAATAAATATCATTGGGTAGATACCAATTTTTTTAAAAATAATTAAATGTAGACGGAAAGAATAATGACTAATAATATATCGTTCTACCTTTATAGGATGAAAATACCCTCACCCCTTGTAATTTATTTGTAGAGGTATGATATTTGTACATACTTTTTGTACGTACAATAAACATACATGTAAATGTGTGTTTGGATTAACGTTTGCAAACGGATGTTGATAAAAATGTACTTTTGTAAAATTAATTTTGATCAAAATTGGATTGGGGCAAATGTGATTTATGTTTGGATACATTTTGTTAAACGTGATTTTGAAAAAATGAATGTTGTTTGGATAATGTTACTCAAAATCACTTTAGAGTGTAAAATTACTGAAATGATATAATTTATATCATTATTTATATTACTTTTATAATTTACTTTTTATAACAAAATGAAATATATTTAAAAACCTGAATATTATTTTATGGTATAAAAAATTAAATATTTACATTATGTAATTTTTAAAAGATTTAAATTAATATTAAGATTTATTTTAAGTAAATTTATATTATTTTGTCATAATATTAAAAAAATAATTTTATAAATAAAAGTAGGTTAATATAGGGACAATTTTGACTTTATCTAGTTTTATTTAATATAAATGGTAGTTGGATGAATGTTAAAGCAATAAAAACTTGTTTTTGCCTAATGTGAATTGGGATAAAAATTCAACGGAAAATTTTTTGGATGAAAAACATCCAAACACTTATTTCACGTCATTCAATTAACCAAAAGCACGTTTGATGGATGAAACGGCTAACCAAACATGCACTAAATTTAAGGATGAACGATAAAAGTTAAAGTATTGGAATGATATCACGTCAAAATCCAATGATAATAAAGTGAATAAAGAAAATATGTAATAGAAAATTTACGTACTAAAATAATTATTGTTATTTGTATTACTCCAACCTCAGGCAGCGTATCAGATCTCTCTTTCCTCTTGGGTTCCATCGTGTGACGTAACGGAATCTCCTAGGACTGCAAGCATCTAATGTTTTTCCTTTTTCTCAAAAGAGTTGAGAAGTGGATATCACAGTTCCGGGATCTATCTCTCTCTACATTGGGATAAATCACAAATTTGGAAGTTCAATTGGCTTATTGTTAAAAGGAAAATGGTACAGTGACTCTTTTAATTAGTGTCCTATGTGCACATTCATATTTTGATGTCAAATAATGATATCGTGATGTCAAAATAATGATCCTTCATGCCAAACTTTTTTTAAATATATGTAACACTCATTTGGAGAATCCATATAACATTACCCATTGTTAAAATGAAGTTTTTTTAATCAACGATTCGGATCATAAATTAGGTGTAGGACATGTAGTTAGCTGCATTCATAAAAAATAAAATATTATATTCCTTGTGTGCATGAATTTGAGACTTTGGAGCAATATTCTCGGCCATAATTATAGTACTATGTTTGGTTGCGACTTGCAACCACGTTGCAATTTATTATTTTGTTTTGTAATCCAAGTTTTGTTGATTGTCATTGGTTGACTGATTGGCTGTGATATTTGCAATTTTACAATTTTGGCTGTGATATTTGCAATTTTACAATTTTTTTAGAGTTTAATTTTACTCATCGTAATGTTTGGCTATATCACTAAAGTTAATGAGAAATTTTTGAGTGGTCATGGATTTAATGTAGCATCATAGTTTAGTCATCCAGGTTATATCATGTATTTATATATAATGTCATGTGTTTATGGAATCTACTATTATTTATTAAAAATCTAATTATAATTAATTCTTACTTTATTTTTTATTTTAAAAAAATAAAAAAGAATGAACCCGCATCTCAATAAGAAAAATAAATATTTAATTTTAATATAGGATTATCATCTAGTCATATCCAAATAATTTTATGTATTTGTAGGACCTATTATTATTAATTAAAAATCTACCTATAGTTATTTTTTGTATTTTTATTTATTTTTAAATAAAAGAATGGGAACCACATCTCAATAAGTAAAAAAATATTTAATTTTAATCTTTTTAATTTATTTAAATTTTATAAAAATTAATTAATTTGGGTTACAAGAAAAAAAGAAAGAAAATAATTATTTCTAATAAAAAAAATTAATGGAAAAATTTCTTCTTCGTTACTTAAATCAATTTAAAATATTAAAATCAAACATTTGTTTTTCTTATTGAGATGTTGATCCTATTCTCTTTTTTATTTTTTTAAAATAAAAAATAAAATAAAAATTAAATATGAATATATTTTTAATTAATAATAGTAGGTCCTATAAACATATGACATCACTAATGAGCACATGACATAACTTGGATGGTTGAACCTATGGATGTTAAAGTGGGTAGCCCACTCTGCCAAAAAGCCAAAGTGGCGGTCCAAAAAGTTCAGCCCAACCCACGTTATAGCGGGCTGGCGAGCTAGTCCGCCTATTTTCTCAATATATAATTTTTTACTTTATTACTATTATTATCTAATTCTTGAACAATGTAGAGAGCTGATTGGTTGTCGCAATAGATAAGAATGGGTTTCTCAAGTGGTATACCAAGATCAGTCATGACATATGAGATCCACTGAGCTTCTCGAACTGCAAGGGCTAAAGCTCTGTACTCGGCTTCAGAGGAGGAGTTGGAGACTGTGGTTTGCTTCTTGCTCTTCCATGATATGAAGGAGTTGCTCAAGTAAAAGCAGTAACCAGAGACAGAGCTTCTGGTATCAGGGCAGGATGCCCAATCCGAGTCAGCAAAACCAGAGAGGGAGAGAGTAGATGAAGAAGGGAAGATGAGCCCAGTGGCAGGTGCTTGTTTGAGGTATTTTATAGGATTCTAATCGCTGCTTGATAATGGGTTGTGGTTGGGCAATCAAGACATTGACTAAGTTTTCCAACGACGAATGATATGTTAGGGCGAGTGTTGGTGACATATAGGAATCTTCCCACCAGTCGTTTATAGGGGGAGATATCAGAGAATGGGGCGCACAATCTTTGGATAACTTGGTAGAGTAATCCATTGGAGTAGTCACAGGTTTTGCATCAAGCATGCCAAATTCAGTGAGAAGATCAATGGCATACTTACGTTGATGAACAACAATGCCTGACTCACTTCTAGCTACCTCAAACCCAATGAAGTATTTTAAATCACCAATGTCCTTTATCTTAAAAGCATCATCCAAGGCTTGCTTAATTGAGTTGATTTCTGATAGATCATTGGCTGCCAGCACTAGATCAACAACATAAACTAGTATAGCAGTGAATTGGCCATTAGATGATTTAGTAAATAGGGATCGATTGAATATATCCCAAAGAGAAGAGTTTTGTGCGTAGCTTCATGTGCCATTGTCGACTGGCCTGCTTGAGTCCATACAAGGACTTTTGTAACTTGCATACAATTCAAGGTTCAGGAGCATCAAGTCCATCAGGGAGCTTCATATAAACTTCCTCATTTAGGTCCCCATGTAAGCAAGTAGTATTTACATCAAGTTGCTGAACATACCATTGCTTGCTGGCTGCAACAGAGAGAAGAATCCGAATAATGGTCATTTTAACCACTAGGCTGAAAGTGTCGAAGTAATCAAAACCTGGTCTTTGAGTGAACCCCTTTGCGACTAGACGAGCTTTGTGTCTCTCAACAGAACCGTCGGGCTTGAATTTCACTTTGAAAACCCACTTGCAACCTATTGCTTTCTTTCTAGGGGGAAGTGGGTGAGAATCCAAGTTTTGTTTTGCTCCAAAGCTAATAACTTGGCAGAGATAACTTCTCTCCAACAAGGCTCAACAATGGCTTCTTTATAATGTGAGGGTTCATGCCTGGAGGATATAGCAAGAGAAAATGCAGTATGGTTTGGTGAAATATTAGAGAATGAGGTATGATTTGATATGGGGTATTTTGATGGTGGCTTTGGTTGTCTGACAGAATGAGATGAGACATGCATGCATTCAAAATCTTTTAAGTGTGGGGGAGGTCTTCTTAGTCTAGTGGATTTTCTTATTGTCGGATTCAGGTTAGGGGGAGGTTCTGCTGTATTTGACTCAATGTGTGAATCTTTGGATTGTGGAGGAATCTGTGTTGTGTTTGAGTGAGGTGTTTGATTGGTTGAAGTGGGAGAGGGATTATGTGCATGAGAAGATAAGGGTGTATTGAGAGAATGTAAGGGATTTTGTGGTGCGTCCAGTGAATAGTATTATGGTGTAATATTTGGGGAAGGTGAATGTGTGAGCTGTGGTGGAGTAGTAGTAGTGTTGGAAGTGTTTTGTGAAAACAGACCAGAATAAGGCATCAAAGTTTCATAAAAAATGGCATATCTTGAAACAATGAATTCACGAGTTTCTAATTCCATGAAAATGTATCCTTTTGTTCTTTGCTCTCTTGTCAAGTTTTGTTCTGTGATTTTTTAAAGTAGAGACATTTGCTAAGCATCTGACGATTTTTAAGTGAGTAAAATCAGGTTCATGATCAAACAAAATTTTGTAAGGGGAAGTGTTTTGTAGTAGAGAGCTAGGGATTCTGTTAATAATATGGACAACTTGATTAGCTGCAAAATTCCAGAAATTATTTGGAACATTGGAATGAAAAAGAATAGCCCTAGTAACTTGTAAAATGTGTTGGTGTTTTCTCTCTACTACACCATTTTGTTTGGGTGTATCAACACATGACATTTGGTGCATAATTCCATTGGATTTGTAAAAACTGTTGAGTTGAAATTCTTTGCCATTATCTGACCTGGGATTCTTTATTGTGGTGTGAAATTGAGTTTTAACCATTGTTATGAAATGTTGAATTAGTGGAGCAGCCTCAGATTTGTTTTTCATGAAAAATAACTAGGTATATCGGCTGTAATCATCTACCACAATAAGGAAATACTTGTAGCCATATATGGAAGTAAAAGAGAGTGATCCCCAAATATCCACATGAACCAAATCAAAGCATTGTAATGAAGAAGAAGTGCTAGTAGGAAAAGGTAATCTCTTTTGCTTAGCATAATGGCAAGAGTCACAAGGTTTGGTAGAATCTACTTTGATTGAATTATCAAAAAGAGAGTACATTTGCTCCATTATTCTTAGTCTGTTAAAAGGAATATGGCCTAGCCTAAAATGCCATAAATCTGCAGGTGAAGTATTGTTGTTTGATTGTTGAGAGTTGTGTGTGTTGACAGTGTTTGCAATATGTTGTGTTTGGGAAAGTGTGTATAATCCCTCTTTAACTTCAGCTACACCAATCTTCTTCTTTGTAGGGTAGTCCTAGATCTCACACCTAAACTTATTGAGTATAAATTGACAATGAATACATGTAATGAGGTAAGAGACTGAAATGAGATTGAATGTAAACTGAGGTATGTATAGGACATCTTTTAAATGCAAAGATTTTGAGAAAATGACAGTGCCGAATATTCTTGTAGTGAGGATTTGGCTATTTGGAAGTATGTGACATGGACAGTAGCTCCTGTGTCAATGACCCAAGAGTGGCCTAAATGAGATGATGCAGAGAATGTAAATTTACCTGAGGTGGTGTTTGTGAATGAGGCTTGGTTAATGACAGGGTTGGATTGAGCACTTTGCTGTTGGAGTAGAGCTAGCAGAGCCTGTTTTTGCTCGGGAGTAAATAAAACCTCTTTCTCACTCTCATCTCTATACAAGGAGATAATGTTTCTATCCTTATCACTTGCTGGATTTGCAACTACACTGTTAACTGCATGTTGTTTTAGATGAGGAGGAAGGTCATGTTTCTTATAATAGGTGTCTACAAGGTGGCCAGGTCTTTGTCAGTAAGAACAGAGGAGTTTTGAGCCTCTTCCTCCTGTTCCTCCTCTTCCACGACCTCTTCCTCTGGTGACTGAGTTTTGAGTCTTGACTTGATCAGTAGATGACAAAAATGTTTTAGACTCAGGACAATCTATGGTTAAAGATTGTCTTTCTTGCTGGAGCAAGAGGGAGAAAGTTGTATCAATAGAAGGGAGAGGAGACATTAACATAATCTGAGATCGTACATGAGCATACTGATCATCCAAACCTCGAAGAAACCTTACTATGTGCTTATCTTTTCGATACCCTCTAACAGTACCTAATCTGCAATCACATTTTGGGCTGCAGAGAGAAGGTGCAATGGGGCAAAAATTTTCAAGTTCTTCCCAGATTGCCTTGAGTTTTGTGAAGTAGGTCGTGATGCTTTGATCTCCTTGTTTGGTTGAGAAAAGTTGTTCCTCCAATTCTGCAATTCGAAACACATCTCCTTGATAAAAGCGGTTCTTGAGTTCATTCCACAGGTCTAGAGCATTTTCATTCCATAGAACGCTTTGAGCAATTTCTAAGCTCAAAGAATGTTTAATCCAAGAAACAACAAAATTATTGCAGCGATCCCAAGCATCGAAGAGAGGGTCATCTTTGGCAGGTTTTGATAAGCTCCCATCAATGAAGGCAATTTTATTCTTCGACTTCAGAGCACAGAGCATTGATCATGCCCAAGAGTGATAGTTTCGATTGTTTAGAACTTGAGAGATTAAATTCATACATGGATTTTCACCAGGATGAACATAGAAGGATCTAGTAGGATCCATTAGAGGATTCAAGTGTGCTGTCGAAGCATCAACTTTTTGGAAACTTTTTGTTTAATGAAATTGAATTGAATTCTATTAGGAATTGAATTCTTGTTAGAATTGAATTGATTTTTATTGTTTGAAATACATTAGTAAAATTATTGAATTGAATTGAATTTTAGTGTTTGGAATGCTTATAAAATGAATTGATTATTTGCAATGGACTATGTTATCCTTTGAAGTGTGTGAATAAGAGAGTAGCAAGTTGGAGAGTATGTTTAATTAGAGAATAATTTTGACATTTCTCATTGTAAGTGAAATGCCAATAGAATTGAATTACAAATCGGAGTGAAATAGGCCTGATTTGGTTTTGGGTGAAAACAATTGAATTGAATTGAATTCTACTCCAACTTAAATGAATTTTTTTGTTTCAAACACCGGAATTCAATTCAATTCCCGTAAGAATTGAATTCCATATAGGTTCTAAACACCCTTTTAGGTGTTCTTCTTGAGTTCTTTCTATTATGAGGATAAGGTTCTGATATGTGGTTGGAATTTTACTCAGTATTGGGAAAGATTTTGCTTCTGTCTTTGCTGTTCTTTCTAGTTTTGAGCTAATTTTATTTCAATTTCATGTGGATTGAGTCATACTTACCCTATTTGCCGGTTATTCAATTAATAAGGAGTTATTGGAGATATAAAAGAAAAATGATATTAGGTAAATTTTTGAAAAGTGGATATTTGACATTTTTCTTCAATGCCGATGAAAATTAGGATGATTCTAAATGAATAATGTTTATTATACAACAGAAATACATTCAACCAGTATTCAACATGTGCTATATATTATACGTAATGTGTCTTATATGTATAAATATTACGTACGACACACATTACATATGATATATATCATACGTTGGATACTAGTTAGATATATTTCTATTATACAACAAGTATTATTATTGGTTCTAAAGTGCCAAAATGCTAATTTGTCATAATACATCATATAATTATAGGGTAGTTACAAAGGGAGATTTTATACTTCTGTAAAATCGTCACAATTCTCATGTTAATTGCAACGATTTTTTATGAACCACTATAATTTATTTACCTATTGATAACGTCAATTATGACGATTCAATGAATCACGATTATTGATGCGAAAATGGTCTTAAGAACCATCCTATATTTTTAATGAAAAAAAATCCTAATTTACCTGTTTTTTTATAGGGGAAATGGGCTAGGACTTGCTCATAAACATATCTATCTATACTATTAATACTTAAGAATCATTAAGTGGAAACTTTTGTTACGTATCAATTATCGAGAAATTCCAAAATTCAAATATGTAAAAAAACTTACTAAAAAAGGAAATTATTCAAATCTATACTATTAATATTTAAGATTCTTCGGACTAAAACTTTTGTCACGTGGCAGCTTCTTAAACATCCTAATATATATTAAAATTTTTTCTCTAATAAAATTGGAAAGTATTAAAAAACAATTAGAAACCAATCATGCTCATACACATCCTTCTCACATTAAGATTTCTGAAGACATTACTAGTTCCTCTTCCTCCACCACCTTTCTCAGATTTAATTTTTTCTCACGAGAAAATCAAAGAGATACATAAGCAAGACAACACAGATTAGATGCCGGAATTGTCGAGATAAGAAGCCAACTCAGAGAACATAAGACTCTCTTACTCAGAGTTCTAGCTTTAAAAAAAATGGATTGACCTTCACTTTTCCTCATCACCCATTTCTGATGATGCCAAAGGAGAAGAAAATGAAGGAAATATTTCTAGAGAAGAAAGGAAAATTGGACGCTAAAGGTTGCTGTTTATTGAAGAAAACAAGAGGAGAAATGCATGCCTTGTTGAGGGGGAGACTCAAAGAAAAATCATGAACTCTCATATTCAATTTCTCTAAAAATTACATATCATATTTTTCTACATTGTATGGAATATAATGTTACATAAAGAACCATTCATTAAGTCATTGAACTTAAAGAAATGTGCCTTTCAAAATGATTCTACATAATATTTTCTAATTAATTTGTCATCATAAAAAAATGGGAGATTGTTAGTTTCAGAACCCTCCCAAGAAGTGATTATGATTGAAAATCATGTAATCTTGGTTTTGAATGATAATAAGTCAACTTGAGCAAATATTTAAGTAAAATAGTTTAATGAATGTTGATTTGTTTCAGAGAGATAACCAAGAAAACTAGATGAGAAGCTTCACCTTCTCAAGGTGAGAAAGCAAGTGAGAAGTCTGTCTCTCTAAGAAAAACTGTTGAGGAGCTGAGTTCTCTGGAAAGACTAAAAAAATTTAGAAGCCTATGTAGAAAAAGGCTAAGACAATAAGAAAGCTTGCTAAGAAGATGTGAGACATCTTTCTAAGAACATGTAAGAAGGCTATCGGAGAAGCTCTGCAATATCTATAAGAAAGCACTTATGAGAAAGTGACATATCTGAAAAAGTCATTTTTCTAAGAAGGTAACTCTTCTCAGAAAGTCTTCTGTCTTAGAAAGTCAGCTTTCTGAGAAGGATGTGAAAAGTGCCAACATTCTAACAAAGCAATGTGAGAAGTTCTCTCAGAAAGCAAGACAATATGGCTTGTCATAAAGCTCAACGTCAAAAGTCTATAAGAAGAATTGAGAAAGCCTTCTGAGATTGCAGCAAAAAGGTTTCTGAGAATGAGATGGTCCCTGAGAATGCATGAGAAAACCGATCCTAAGAAAGCTCAAGCAACAAGCACGTTTTTCTAAAGAAGAGCATAGCCAAGAGGATGAGTTTTTTTAAAAAAGAAACCTATCTCAGAACAAAATACACATATTAAGAAAGTATCTAAGAAAGTGACTCTTTTGAGACTAAGAAGGTAATCATTCTCAAAAAGCCTACTTTCTAAGAAAGCCTTAGAAGACAAAGTTTATGAGAAAGCTGTCTTAGAAGATCTTTGAGATACCTCTGAGAAAAGTCGGTTGTCAGAAGCTCGACTAGTATATGAAACTGAGAAGGAGAACAAAACATATCTAGGAAGTATCTCAGAAGGGCTACACAAATTTTGGTTCTCAGAAGGCGTCCTTCACTCAGAAGGCAACTTCTCTCAGAAGGCATTTCGCTCAGAAAACACAACTCTCTGAGAAATCACAGATCTCTTAGAAGACATCTCTCAGAGAAAACACAACTGTACTCTTTGAGAAAACACACATCTCTTAGAAGACATCTCTCTCAGAAAGCACAACTCTCTCAGAAAGCTCGTACAAGCTCTCAGAAGGACCAGTGACTCGGAACCCCCAAGTTCATGAGAAGCTTCCCCAATAGAGACACGCGTCAGCAAGTCTCGTTTTTTGTGCCCAACAGCTATATCAACTAGAAACCTATAAAATGGGGTCTTTACACAAGAAAAATGGAGGTGCTAAAGTTACGATAATGCTGGAAAAACTATAATATAGTTGCAGCATCAAAATATTAAAATGGGTCACTCAAAGAACACAAAGAACGAATTTTTTTAAACTCTTAGTTCTTCAAAAACCCATGAACATCATAAATGAAATTTTCTATATTAGAAAATTTCTCAAATCTTCTATTCTTATGCTTTATCATAGATAATATCCTTGCTTTTGCAAGTTATGAATAGGAGTTGTTCAAGGACATCTCATGTTTATTCAAAGTTCTTGAATATTTATTTGTAAGTTCTCTAAGCACACTTTCTTTCAAACACAAATCTGATATTACTTGTAAAAGTCTCACTCATGTTGAGTTGAGCACTATAAATTGAAGAGGATAAGGAAAGACTACTTGTAAAGTCTCATGGTGAGTGAGCAATTTTTGAGTTTTAAGAATATATCAACTCAGAGAGGCCTGAGAAGGCTTAGAGAATATCTTGATGGAGTCTGAGAAGACCTCGAGAGAAAAGAATATCTTGGCTTAGCCTGAGAAGGCTTTGATAAGAAAGCATATCAAGAAAGTTCTTAGTAGTTTCTAAGGCAAGGAAATCTCCCTCTAGTGTGAGGCGGCAATGAAATTCTTCTCAAAAAGAGTTGAGAAGGTAGTGTGCCTGAGAAGACAATACAATAATAATATATAAATCTCAACCAAGGGTTGAATACTGGAGGAGACAGTTAGACCGAACCAGTATAAAGTTTCTCTATGTGAATCCTTATCCTTTTAAATTCAATAGCATATTTCCCATACGCTTCTATTTATAAATATATTTTGAGAAAAACGAAACTTCTAAGAAATCTTAGAAAGTTTCGGAATTGAAGTGTTAGAAAACCTTTTTCTAGTTTCTAAGAAATCAAGATTTCTGAGAGTAACCTCAATTGCTTTCTATATAAGACTCCATTCATATTTTATATGATTAAAAATATTTATGAAAGCTATCTCTAATTATTGTGTTTAAACACTAAATAGAGATAATATTTGAGACACTCATCACATGTATTATCTCACGCTTTTGAAATTAGTTTCTACATTAGAAAGTTGTCTTCTCAAACATATTTATTTCAAATAGGTTTCTTATTACAAGTGCTTTTGCTTAACAAATCATATGTTATACAAATAATATATTTATAATTTGTTTGTTTCTCGAAACTTTCCATTTAAAAAAAGTTTCAAACATTTTAATTGGAGTTACTGTATATTTGAAGGGAGTTACTGTGTACTGGAAGGGAGACACAAATATATATGTGAAAGTGTGTTTGGGGTCAATTTTGGAGTCACTGTGACTCTGACTCTTGTGACACCAACTCCATGACTTCCTTGACTCTGATTTAAAAGTCATTGAAAACAAACACTACCTTTTATATGACTCCAGACAGAGTTGCAATAACCTTTTTGAGGTATATACAAAAACTTTTCAAAAGGTGTTTCAGAAAGAGGAATGATATTGGTACATACCTTTTGGTATGTATAGTAAACATACATCTTGATCTAATAGTGGAGAAAAGAAGTGTAAGTGATAAAGTGATGTAACATCAAAATCTAAAAGTAATAAAATGAGGTGAGAAAATATATAAGAGAAAGTGTATGTACAAATATCATTATTATTTCTGAAATAAGCACAACCATATTTTGAGGTCTGAATATATAGTAGAAAATATGAGGGGCTATAGTACCCTTTCTGAACTTTGTGCATTACATTATGAGGTGTGTGCACAATCCTAAAAACACGTCAGATTGAATAATCTGATATTTTGGTGATATAAGAAGCGAGTTCGAAAATACTATTCTGAGGTATCAACGTCAGATTGAATAAGTTATGTTAATTATTTTTAAATTTGAAGGTTACATATTTTTTAGCTATTTTCTTTAGAATAGTGCATACATAAAAGTAAAAAAAATAGTTAATAATATTGTATGTAAAAAATAACCTTGAAGAGAGTAATAAGAATATTTGATGATTTTATCTAAAAACTATACATTAATATAATAATATTATAAAGTTAAATAGTTGATAACATGATTTTTTGTAGAAAAACTAACCATTATGATTTATATGTAGAATCAATAGTTTATTTTCTCAACATATTAATTTTATAAAAAATAAATATGTATATATATATATATATCATTATTTATATTATTATAAAGCATACATATTTTATTTAATAAAAACCTTATATATATATATAAGAATTATTAATAAAGGTTATATTTTGGTAAAAAGTAATAATTTTTTTTTTATTGAAAAGTTTTAAAATAGATTAAGTGTACCTCATTTTAATTTTTTTGGGAAAGAGAGTATATTTTATTTAATTAATAAATTTAAATCATTCATTGCAAATTGCAGTCAAATTCTATTAAAAAAATTTATTCTAAATATTTTCCTTTTAGATGTTAGAATTTCAAACGCAAGCATCTAGGGAAGGTAGGGTAAAAATTCTACAAAACTATAAGCAACTTAATGTTTTAACCTCAAACATTAACATCGCATTTAATTCTCCAAGAATACCCGTTTATAATTATCCTTAAAAAGTAAATTATTTTTTAAATTAAATTTAATTTAAGTCAACTCTTTATAAAAAAATCTTCATATACATTTAATTCTTACATAAATGTTTTTTATTTTATTTTGACTTGTTAAATTACAAATTAGTATAGTCAATAAAATGTTAATTGTTTGACCTTACATTAATGAAGAGATACTACACTTCTCTATTCTCTCCTACTTAATCCCTTAACTTTCTCTCTCTTCTATAAATATTTCGATAAGGGTATAAAAGAAATTAAAACAATTAATAACTAATATATACTAATTATATTCTTTCAAAATAATTAAAATTTAAAAATTAAGAAATACATATTAATAAAAAAATCGTGGTTGTAACAAAAAAAAATTCAAAACATCGTGGTAGTACTAAATTTACATTAAAAATAAATCAAATTTGAACTCAACTCAAATTTTACATTAAGAACGACCCTCCAAAATTTGAAATAAGCAATTCTTTAACCGGAAATATTACATGCACATTGTAAATAATAGTGTTGATAATGTATCACTATACCCGCATGGATATACTGTGAATCCTGCATAAATATATATTGCGTACAAAAAATATTAAAATTGTATATAAGTATATACTTTTTGTTCTATATCATACATAAAATTTTATAAGATTATATACATTTTATAAGAGAAACACACAAATTTTGTTCTATAAATGAATTATATTATGTATAGTTAATATGTACGCTGTGCTTGGACATGGTTATTTTTGTTGTACATATAAGTATGGGGTATTCTTTAACGTCAAATTCAATAGAATAATGTTATATGGACTCTTCAAATGAGTATCTCAAATGGACATCTAAAAAAAATTTGGCATCAATGGTCGTTATTTTGACATCATAATATCATTATTTGACATCAAAACATCAATGTTCATATGAGACACTCATTTGGAGAGTCAATAACGAATCATTTTCCATTTCAATAATATTTTACATTTCACATTAATTATCATTTTGACGCACATACCCTTAAAATACTCTCTCATTAATAACCTTAGACTTCAGAAAAATCAACGGGATAGATAAAAATGACATTACACGCTCCACAACAGAGACATAGCCAGCCTTCTATAAATACGTTCATCTCAATTCTCAAACCATCAAGAGCTAAAAAGTAGTAAAGTCCTTACTCAAATCCGAATTCCAAAAAGACCCAAATTCAGAATCACATGCTAGTTCTCTCTAGTAGGAAACTCTACTTCAAAAAGCCAGAGTCTCCATAGCATATAAATACCCAAAATCAAATTCATTGTTTTGGTTAAAGCTACTATCACATATATATTTCCTACAATGAGCATCACCAAGAAAGTCAACCAAAACCAATGCCAACAAGAGCCCCAAAAGTCAACAAAGCAACACTCATGGGCAGTATTTAGAGGCTTATTCACTTGCAAATATTTATTCCGAGTCCAAAATCAGCAAAAGAATCCTCAAAAAGAAAGTGTTGTTTCTGATGGAAACAACATGAAATGCAAGAAAATGATATGTTCTGGCTCCTTTTGGAATAGCACCAAGGTCATGGCAAGACATGCTATAGAAAATGGAACCAATGATTCCAATAAGAAAAGGGTATCATTATTATCATTGATTGGTGGATGGAACAAAAGCTCTAATGCTTCTACACAGAACATGACAAATAATGAAGTGTTGGTGTCTTCTTCATCTTCTTCATTATCAGCATCTTTCAGATCCAATTATTCTCTTAATGCTTCTAATTCTTTTAGGGGAATGTCATTTGGGAGAATCTCTGGTTGTTATGAGTGCAAAATGGTGGTTGACCCTGTTCTTGGATTCACTAGAGACCATTGTAGCATTTGTTCTTGCCCTCACTGTGGTGAGATTTTTTCCAGAGCTGACAACTTGGAGCACCATCAGGCTTCCAAACATTCTGGTATATGCTCTTTTTTCAATTCATATACCATTTTAGTTAATAATAACTCATCATAAATATTTGATAAACAGTAGAAAAAATAGTCCAACCAATCAATGGCTCATTTTAGAATATTTTTGACAAAAAAAAAAAACTCTATTTAAGAAGTTGATTTTTAGTGGGTTGAGTGAGTTTGGCCCAAAATTTTTTTATTGACTGATTTTGACTGATTTTGTATTGTGCAAATAGCATCGCTCTTGCCAATGAGCTCTAGCTCAAATGATGCCTCCCTTGGTCCAAATGACTAAGGGGTTTGTTGGTCAATGGTCAGGAATTCTATCCTCATATGTCCATCATTTTCCCCATTTCTACTAGCTCCTAGTGGAGCTCATTGTAAACTAGAAAAAAAAAAAAATAGCATCACTCTTAACTTATATATGTGGTTTTTTTTTTTTTCAAATCATTCATGATATTTAAATTCAAAGTAGTACTGTTTTTATTACTCCTCCTTTAATTCTTTAAAAGCTCCTTTTCTTTTCCCAGCACCAATCTCCGGTTTCAATATATACCAAAATACACCCCTCCTATTAGTGATACATATTTCATTGCATTGTACTAACAGAAATGATACTAGTACATACATTTTGAATATACACTCATTCCTACACCCATTTAAATGTTGGCAAATTTGATGAATTTGTTGGCAACTTGCCAACAAAATTATCAATTTTACTAACATTTGAATGAGTGTAGAAATGAATGTATGCTCAAAATGTATGTACCAATAGCATAACCATTGTAATAAAGATTCAATAGTAAAGCGTTCCCATTTTAGTAGTTTGTCACTTATCATATCCATTCTCTAATTTTAATACTAAATTAAATCACCTCTTGGTGAGATGCAGATTTTTTATTTGACAAAGATTTCAATAACAAATGCTTTTCCATTCTAATATATCCCTTTCCACAATTGATTAATAGATGACCAAAAAGGTCTCAAGTTTGGAAAAATTTGGGTGTGCATTACAAAATCTTCCTTTTTTTATGAATTCAAAATCATCTGCTATTTAGTAGATATGTAGGGGTATAATGTTGCCTAAATTTTTTTATTAAGTAAAAACTTATCCATAGAAAAATAAATTTTGATTGAGAAAGAAAGTTAATATACATGAAAATGATATTTTAACATACATTTGGATGTACACATCCTCACAAAGTGAAGAGAGAATGAGTTGAAAAAATATATAAAGAGTAAATATTTTATTTGGTCCTTCAAGATTAACGTAAGAGATAAAATAGTCCCTCAAGATATGAAAGTGACAACATGAACTTTTAAGACTGAAAATTTAAGACAATGTAGTCCCTTAAAATTGTAAATTTAGGATAAGTTGAGGGACTATGTTGTCTTAAAATTTCAATCATGAAGGATCATGTTGTCACTTTCATATCTTGAGGGACTATTTTATCCATGACATCAAATCTTGAGGGACTGCATTATCATTTTCTTATCTTGAAGGACCATTTTATTATTCATATTAATCTCGAGGGACCAAAATAGATATTTACTCAAATATAAATAATAAAAGTGGTGAAATCTATTTATTTTGTGTTAATGATATTTGAATATTTGAAATGTTGAAAGTTGAAATAGAATTGTTGTAATATATATAGCATTCATTACTTTTCAGTTTCTGAATTGGGTCCAGAAGATACAAGCAAGAACATCGTGGAAATCATATTCTACTCTAACTGGCTAAAGAAGCAACCCCAAATGTGCAAAATAGAACATATCCTCAAGATCCACAATACACCGAAGACAGTAAACAAATTCGAAGAATACAGAGAATCGATCAAATCCAAAGCCACAATGAACTCAAAGAAGCACCCTCGTTGTGTAGCAGATGGCAACGAGCTTCTAAGGTTCTATTGCACAACTTTCACATGCTCATTAGGCCAAAACGGCTCCTCCAACATTTGCAACAACTATTATACACCACGGTGCAATGTGTGTAGTATAATCCGGAACGGTTTCAAAGTCACCGCTAGTAATGTATTAGGAGAATCATCATCATCATCCAACGGTGGTGATTGGGTTAAGGGTATTTTGACTATGGGAACAAGTGGAAAGGCACATGAAAAAGCAATAGTGGTTTCGAATGATAACAATAAAAGGGCAATGTTGATTTGTAGGGTTATTGCAGGGAGGGTGAAGAAGAAGAATGACATAGAAGAAGGTGGGATTGTCATGGAGGAGTATGATTCTATTGCAGGTGGTGGTGATGCAAATGAGGCTTATTCGAATTTGGACGAGTTGTATGTCTTCAACCATAGTGCAATTTTGCCTTGCTTTGTTATCATCTACACAAGCTTTTGATGTGTCTTTTGGTTTTAACTTGGTTGGATTGTTCTATTCGAGCAATGGGGTTGTTAAAATTCATTTTAGAGGGGAGAAAAAAAAAATAGTAGGGAATATTAGGGAGAAATCAAATAGGATATTACATTGATAATGGAAATTGTTGTTACACCTCTTTATATAGAGATAATAGAAGATTATAGAGATAAAATTAAATCAAATCAAATCTTAACAAATCTAATAATAACCAATTTATGTTATTCTAATATTCTCTAATAGGGGTTTACATTTTTCCAGCAAAAATTATTAAGAGTACCATAGAACAAACAAAAAAATCCATATCCTTTACATCATTCTTGACATATCGTAAAATAAAAAAATCAGTTTAAACAACTAATAAATAGTGCACAACTTGTAATATGTAATATGCACAACGTATATGACATATTATGCATAACATATATATAACATGTTGTGCACAACATATATCACATGTGATAACAATATCTTTCTTTATAACATATCATATATGTTGTGCACAATATGTGATACATGTTATGCACAACATTTAATATATGTTGTACATATTATATAATATGTATTGTGCATACTATATTGGTTGTTTTGATTATTTTTTCACTGTAGATATAGTAATGCTTTATAATTAAATAGGTCAACTATAATGAGAAATGATGATGTTAAGTTTAAAATATAGGTATAAAATAGTTGATGTGTTAAAATATTAGTGAAATAAATCTATTGCTCCTGCCATAAATTTCTAATTTTCTAACTTTGAATTAATGTTTTTACTTGAGTTGATAAATTTTATATTATCATTTTTTTAATTCTTTTGCATCATTGGCCAAGTTAAAGATCTAGTCTAGCTAGTAGTTAGTTTTGGTTGGAGATTATCTGCTTAGTCTTCAAGATATATGGTTGACTTAATTAACCAACAATTATATATTAAATTCAACATAAAAAATGTGATTTGTTTAAATCCTTTATCCATTACGGCATTTGCCATTTTGGTTTCTTTTACCAATAGGCATGTGATGGGGAGTTCTCAAATGAAAGTATAAATTCTATGGAGAATTATTTAGCCATATTTAGAAATGTGATTAAATGTAAGTGTTGCTAAATGCAATTATTATTTTTAAAAAAATCATTTCTTCCTAATTTTGTTATAATAAAATTTAAGTTTCTTTATTCAAAGTTGAATAACTCACATTTTATAAAAAAGTAAATTTGTATCAATTTAAAATAAATAATTATAAATTATGTAAAATATAAATCAAAATAAGAAGAACATGAAGAAAAAAAATATATAAGATAAGGATAATAAAATGAGAAAATATAAATTTTTAAAGAGATAATTGTATTTAATCACACTTACATTTTGCCACATTTCTAAAATGTAGCTGAATGATAAAATTTATGCTCCATCATAGAACTTCCCTAGGCATATACTTCATTCTAATGTGTCAAGCTAAGCTAGA
This sequence comes from Aeschynomene evenia, assembly GCA_013621005.1. Taxonomy (NCBI): domain Eukaryota; kingdom Viridiplantae; phylum Streptophyta; class Magnoliopsida; order Fabales; family Fabaceae; genus Aeschynomene; species Aeschynomene evenia. The sequence goes on along the minus strand of CM024269.1, from coordinate 19,322,294 downwards.
GCTTCTCTTATCGTTATAAATCGACCCAAAAACTTCCTCATGAAGCCATTTATTATTATCACTCGTGTGAAAATTGATTTAAATATTTTTCCAACCACTATGTCTATATATGAATATAAGTCATTTTAATTTTAGGCTTCCTAAATATTTTTTTTGGATTTCTTACCATAAAAAATAAAATAGACACAATAACTTCAAAAATATTTAAATGTATCAATATCTACATAACTGTATTGATTGTAGGTGAAAATACAGAAAATCTATTATGATCGAATTTGTTGCAGTTTTTAGGGGGCGTTTGTTACGTTATGAGATAATGTAGATAAATTATCGGTAATCTTACAATTAAATTATCTAATAATTTATATTGATTTGTTTGACTTTATAAAGATATTGATAATTTGAATTATATGTTAATCTACATTACCTCCAAAGTGATAATGTGTATTACCTCATATCAGGTGTCCATTTGGATTACCATTCTTAAATAATCTTCTAATTTATTTTATTACATAATTACCCTTTTTACCAATTACAATTTTCTTACTAATTCTATTATTTTATAGAGCATATGCTCCTGACTATTCAACCAAACCTTCGTCTATTACTTTTTTCACAATTTCCTATGTTTTTATTTTTTGATTATATACCTAATGAAGTTTATCTTATTTTATTCTTTTATTTTAGTATTTTTAGAAGACATTATACTCACATGTGTATTTTAGAAGATATTTTAATAATATATGTAATATAATTATATTTAATTAATTTGTTTTATAATTATTTAGATCATATTATAGTAATATACATGTATATATATATTATATGTAATGCATGTCAAAATATGATTGTTTAAGAATTACAAATTGACAAATTAAAACGGATAAATGAATAGCCTTGTAGCACATATTTTGTAACTTCATCTAAATGTGTTTAGAGATTAGATTCGTTTTGTGTCACAATTGTCCCACAGTTTGATACTCCTCTCCAAAATTTGATTGTTCCTCAACTTTAATATTGGCAATGTCACAACCACTTTCGTCATATCATCATAACAACTTTTTCCGACATCGGTTAAAAGGTTGACACAACAATCATTGCTAACGGTTCCGTTGTCAAAAACGACATGGGAGAAAATCTTTCTACCGCATATGGGGAGTACCTTTTTTAAACATTTGATCAAATAGGTTTCATATGATGATATAAATCTTGGTACACTTAAAGTTTCACTAGACGGGTCATTTGATATATTAGGAGAACCATATGAAAGTCCTCTTCCAACCAACAATGCAAAGATGATCGTAAATGCAATAAATAGACAAAAGTTTCTCACTGCTCCCATGGATAATTGAAAGTATTTAAAATGTTGAATTGGATGATTATTTGATTATGTTTTTTAGTGGCTCCCAAAGTTTCTTTTATACACTCAAAGAATGCGTAAGTTTCATATTTATAACATTTGTTAACTTAAATTATAGATAAAAAACATATTAATATTTATAAGATGGTGAAAACATCTTGGTCATTAAATGCAATTTTTGTTTTCTTCGATTTTAGTTTTCGTATGTATTACGATATTGGGTGAAAGAAATTAAAATCATTTTGGAAACAGATAAGATTTATATGTGTACTTATATTCATTCATTTTATCAATCAATTAGAAAAAAAATCATGTTTAATATATTTGGAATAAACTTTAGTTATGAAAACTCAATTTATTTTTTAGGCAATAATATCATTTTGGCATGTAACTTTTACCTGATTTTGAATTTGGTCCGGTATCTTTTATTTTTTTTTTATTTTGGTCCTGTATTTTTGCAAACGTCAACCATTTTGGTCCTCCATCTAAATTTCGTTAGTGAGGTGCTGATGTGGCACTAGTGGTGCTGACATGGATGCCACGTGGCGCTGACATGGACGCCACGTGGAGCTGACATAGAAACAGGAGCAAATTTAGCTTGCTAGAAAAATAAACATGACCAAATTCAAAATCGGATAAAAGTTACAGGACCAAATTCAATTAACTAAAAAAGAAACTGAACCAAAATGAGCTTACTAAAAAATGAAATAGGATCTGTATAAAATTGGATGTAACAAATAACCTGTCTAATCTAGATAATATATAATGTTATTCAAATGTGCTTTTAATTTGCTTGAAACACATAACTTACTTAATTGTTATAACAATATCTATTCATAATGTAACTAATAAGTTCACCAAATGTTATATAAGATTTGACTACATCCAAAAATAAAAAATAAAAAATCGAATATTGTGCACATGAAGTATGAACACCAACTAAATACATCCAAAAAGTTATACTAATAAGTTCATAGATGATAGCAACAAGAGTGCAAAACAAAGTCAAATAGTGTGCAAATATAATACGAGTACCCCAATACAAGATAAAAAAGTCAAATACAAGTACTTCCAATATGGTTTTAGCTTGCACACTTGTTGTTATATATGAACTTATTAATAAATTTTGGAATGTAATTAGTTGGTGTTTATGTGCACACTAGTTGATTTTCGGATGTAGTCGAATCTTAAATAACCTTTGTCAAACTTATTGGTCATGCATGTTTTATATGAATATTGTTATAGCCATTAAGCAAGTTATGTGTTTCAAACAAATATAAGCTATATTTGAATAACATTATATATTGTCTAGAATAGACAAGGTATTTGTTACATCCAATTTTATGTAGGCCCTATTTCATTTTTTAGTAAGCTCATTTTGGTCCTGTTTCTTTTTTAGTTAGTTGAATTTGGTTCTGTAACTTTCATCCAATTTTGAATTTGGTCTTGTACATTTTTTTAGCAAGGTGAATTTGGTCACGTTTCCATGTCAGTGCCACGTGGCGTCCATGTCAGCACCACGTGACATCTATTTCAACGCAAAGTGGCATCCACGTCAGCACTATTAGTGCCACGTCAGCGCCTCACTAACGGAGTTTAGACGGAGGACCAAAATGATTGACATTTGCAAAGATATAGGACCAAAATAAAAAAATTAAAAGATACCGGACCAAAATCAAAATTGGGTAAAAATTACATGACCAAAATGATATTTTTGCCTATTTTTTATGATATTCACTTCTTTATTAATTTAGGAAGAGAACAAAATCAATCATACTACATAACTTAAGCATTTATTTAGGAAAATAATCTTATTGTTTTCTTTTTAATCAAAGGACTTAAACATATATTAAGGATCTATAAAATCTATTTCGTCACCAATTGTAAAGTACCTAAAGCCAAATCTTCATAGATAGAATTATAAAATTAAATATTCATGAACATTTATATATTTAAAAGAACTGCATCAATTAATATAAAAGTAGAAACATTGTTCACTAAAAATAAGAATTTGATATATCAATATATAATTGGTTTCTTCCCTATCTAAAAATGACTTAAAATAAAATATTTCCTACAAGATTTGAAATTTTAATGAAATCTCATCCTTTCTATCGTAATGAGCTAACCCCATATGATGAACACATAGTCATGCGGCCTTCTAACAGATTCCATTTCAATAATTTATGCACTATCGGAAAAATAGTCTTTCTAAAGAGTTGTTTTAAATGAACGACAAGCATGTTTGGAAGGTCTCCTCCAATAAGAGCCCAAGCCTAACATTGTCATGACTTAGGAATCGAAGGTGAATGCAAAACATGTGGTACAGTTGTAGGCATTGATGGCAATAATTAATATAATAACTTTTTGTTTCCAAGGAGGATCAAATGGAAATTGGAACCCTCATATTTGGATTCTTATTTATTTTGAAAGTTCTTTACAAATCACTCTTCGAAGCCTCTTTAATTTTGGTTCCTAACTTAACAAGTGTCACAAAAAATCTCAATTGGTTATTCATGTCACATGTAATTCTAAGCAAAAAATAACTACAAAAAGTTCTTGCACAATTAATTTGTGAAAGGTGAATATTTAATTTTTTATTATACATCTAGCAGTGTTCTTTGTGAAATGTAGTAACGTTAAATTGATCCCTACTTTGTGGGCTAACCCCTCGGCCCCATCTTGGCCCCCGTAAATAATGGTTCATGATGGGTTGCATTTTAGCTTAATATTATTCTTTTAACTTAAATGATTTGCATGGATTTTAATGTGAATATTTGACTATTGCACGAGAATTAGAATTATCCCTAATTATGATTGGAGTGATTATTTAAAATATTTTGCACTATTTTGTGAGTTTTTATGATTTATTGAGAGCCCATGCATTTGACGATGTTTGTTGAGTGTTGTTAGATGTTCAAAACTTCGAAAATGTGCAAAAAGGAATAGAATATGGACTTAGAATGAAGATTTACACTCACGGGACCGCCCTAGCGCTACATGAGCACTCCGCAGTGAGTACAAGCATTATCTCGAAGTCGAATCACAACCCCAACGGTAAACAACCGCTCCAGCAGTCAACACTGAAGAATCCCTATCCTGGTCATTGCCCTAACACTCATTCATCATCACCCCAATGATGGCCTGGTGTGTGAAATGACGTTTGAAATTTCACTTAGTTCTCAATTGTGGGACCCATATCACTTACTTATAGAGGGCATGGAGCTCAAAATTTAGGCATTCATTCATGACTTTTTCTGTAATTCATAATAGAAACTCTAGTAGAGCTTTTCCCCTTCCTCTCTACCATTCTCATACTTTCTCCACCATTTTTAGAGTGATTTTGGAGTGTTTTTCTAGTGTTTTGATTCCAGCTTCATAGATCTGAATAATTTCTCTCTAAACATGGCTTGTAATCCTCCTTCGACTATGAAGGATTAGTTCTTTTACCATGTACGTTTAGGGATTCTAAACATAAGGATTAATTGAGGTTTGAGATTTATGCAAAGTTTATTTCGGTTTTCCAATCTCTTCTTCTTTATTTCTTTATGTTGATATTGTGTTGCATGATTCTTGTGGCATAATTCAATGTATGTTCTTGTATGATATGATTTAATAATTTATTTAAATTGCTAATATATGATGTGATTTTTTTTTGTTACATATATGATGTGATTTAGTGGTTTATTTGAATTGCTCATAGATAAAGAATTAGAATTTAATTTAATTTGAACTAAAATAGGGTTTGATAATTGGTCTTCAAATTAACATGTGTGGAGATCCTTTACATGTGTTGATCAAATCATTTATTCAATGTGATTGCATTGCATAGGAATTATTTATGGCAATAATGAATTTAATAACTTTAATAGTTTGTTTCCATGGAGGATCAATAAAAAATTTGAAACCTCATATTTGGCTTCTTATTTATGTCGAAAGTTCTTTGTAACTCACTCTTCAGAGCCTCTTTTGGTTTCCTAACTTAACAAGTGTTGTAAAAAATCTAAATTGATTATCCATATCACGTGTAATTAAACTTGAAATACATAAATAAATGGATCAAAATGCTTGAAATTATACATCTATCATTGCCCCTACGACAAATATAGGTCGAGCCATGATAGCTAAGAAGTTAAGCCCTAGGTACCTTGGTCCATTTGAAATTCTGAGTCGTGTCGGGCCAGTTGCTTACCGGATGATCTTACCTCCAATCTTTGAAACTTGCATAATGTCTTCCATGTCTCTCAGTTGAGAAAATATCAATTTGATCCTAGTCATGTCTTTGAACCGGAAGATGTACCACCAAGGGATGATTTGACATTTAAATTGCCCCTTATGAGGATCGTTGACCGCATCGCCAAGAAGTTGAAAAGTAAAGAAGTGCCCTTGGTCAAGGTGGCTTGGGGCGGAGGTAGGTTGGAGGACTTCACCTGGGAGCAAGAGGATGAGATGCGACACCAGCACCCACATATGTTTGCAGGTACGAATTTTCAGGTGAAATTCTTTTTAGGGGGAGACATGTAACACCTGATTTTTATTAACATCGAATTAAGTGAAATTAAGGGTAATTGACCTTAGTTAAAATTTAATTAAGTTTGGGTTGATAAGTTTCTCCTAGATAACCACTTGTGTGTTATGTGAAAAATATGTGTTTTGAAAGTATTTTAATCATGTATGAGGGTGGGTATGCTATATGTAAGGTTATGACCTGAGTTAGAATGTTTTTAAGGAGTTTAGGGGCTTTCATGGAGCCCATTAATCAACTATACGGGTCCGTAATTGATTACGAGCTGCAGATTTCAAATTTGGGCATTCTTTTAACAGGGTGTAATTGATTACTGCATTGTTGTAATCTATTACAGCCTGCACAAAGTGGGTTATTAGTGTGTTTTATTGTGTTTTGGCCCCCACCATGTCTTTTTAACATGCGGGTAGATCCCTCCGTGCATAAACCCTAGAAAGCACTATTTGAACTATCTCTAATCCTCATTTGAACACGAGTGCCTCCACCATTCCCTCTCATATTCAAAGCTCTGCGCAATAGCCTTTCCACACCGATCTCATTCCAAACCTTTCCAAATCACAAAAATAACCATATATTCTTAATCGTCTCACCGAACTCCATTATTTTATTTCTTCCCAAGGGATCATTCTCAAAATCCTATTGTTCGTGGAGCTGTGTGAGTGAGAGTAGCTGCGAAACGCATAAAGGAAGGATGTTCTAGCATAGCTTTGCAGGTCTTCAAGAGGTAGGGGTTTAGATGATGTCATGCTTCTGTGTTGTATGTAAATTCTACCAATAGAATTCTGAGAAACCTTGTTTTACCATTAGGGCTCATGAGAAAATCGTATTTTATCGATTAATTTGCAAGAAAATTATGTTTCATCGATTGGTTCGTCTTTAAAATTGATTTTTACTAATTGTTTATTACTAATTGTTTAACCAATATCTTTGTATTCTACCGATTGGAAAGTTCCTAGATCGAGTTTTAGCCATTGGCTTGTGAAAAACATGTTTTTGAAACCTTAGGATCTGATTTTCCGCGTTCGTAATCGATTACATCGGGTTTGTAATCAATTACAAGCTGTGAATTTCCAATCACGAGAAAACAAGTTGTATGTTAATCGATTACAGAAAGGGTGTAATCGATTACAGCGCTGAAAATTGTACGAAATTGTACTGTGTTGACTCTTTATGTGCCTTATTATATCCATAACCTATATGTATGATATGCTTGATTTGTTTATGATTTATTGATGATATTATGACACAAATGTATGGTAATATATTGAGATATGCTATTATTGTATCCAAGTTATGCAATGAAATGTGATTATGTGATAAGTCAAATTTAAAGATATATAATGATATAAAACACTGTAGTCTTCGGTCACCAGTGGAGTTGATAAAGAAGGGATGACAACCATGGTCACTAATTTCATGGTAAGGGAACGTGAATTACCCCATCTCCCCAAAAGCTTAGGATGTGCTCATTCCTAGGGACTAGAGATGTGGAGGAGATGACAAAGAGGGTGGACATGACAAAATATGTTAATGAAAGATAAAGATAAAGAGTGTTATGATATAGATTATGAACATTGATCATCTATGTGCATTTAGAAAGTAAGACATGCATGTCACCTATATTTAAGTATTCTCATATGATTTAAAATGAACTAAGATGCACATAGGTTACATTGCTCCGGAGAACTCATAATTGCGAGATATTCATAATTGAACCTATGTATGCTTTCTTATTTCATAATAATAAACCCGGAGTGATGCCTCTACAGAATTACTTCCCAGTTGCTCGCCCCTTATTTCTCATTCCTTCTACAGAGGATCATATTGAGCAGGACATTGAAGCTAGTGTGGAGCCCGTGCAGACTTAGTTTATTTATGTTATCATCTTTATTTATTTCAGACATGTTTTAGTACTTTCATTAGACATTATGGATATGTTTTATTTTATGTTTCTGAGTCGGATCATTATTAGCCGGAAATTATTTTTGGTTTTGTATTTATTGTGGAGTCTCATAAGTCTTAGTTTTGGACTTAAGGGGATAACCAATAATACTTGTCTTGCAACATAAATACGTCCAACAAGTATCCAACGTGTGCTATATATGATATGAGATGCGTGTTATTTGTATAGTACATGTACATATAGCACACATACCATATCATGTATAGCACACGTTGAATACTTGTTGGACGTATTTCTGTTGTACGACTAGCATTATTGTAGGATAACACCTAGCTACCTATGTTTATGATTGATTTGATGAGAGTTAATTATTTATAGATTTCTTGCATGATACGTTCTTTCTTTATTAAATACTAGTATGTTATTTTATAATAGTGCTTTATGTATGTGATGAGCCCTTATTTTCATACCATATGTTTTCAAAAAATTACTCTCGCATATTTTCCGCGTAATATATTTTAAATTAAGAAGTCAACCTATGAAATCAGGATGTGACCCTTAATAATTGGTCTAAGATAACTTAAGCATTAAAGACTAGTTAACAGGGGTACACATTCAAGCAATTAAATTTGAAGCACCCAGTAAATTATCTTTTTTGTATAGAAGGGAGTCACTATAATCAAAGCATCTTAGACATAATAATGTACTTTACAAGTATAATGATTAGATAATTGAATGCTGAAATCAGTAAATTATTTAATTTAATCAAAAAATAAAATTCCAATTCAGAAAAAAAAAATTGCATCAGTTTCTCACATTCTCTATAATCAAAGTATTAATTTAACTGGTGTCCTCACAAATTGAGAGTGAAAAAAGCTTCTTGTTAATAATGTTGTGGTGATCAATAGACTTGCACTTCCCCAGGCTCGAGATATAATTAAAAAAATGTGGAAAAATTTATGAATTTCAAATTTTAATAAGATTTCATGAAACATAAAGGTTAAACAATTAAAGTAAACGGATTGATCACAAATTTTTTTTAACTTTAGGGGCATAATTTAAAAGTCATGTATAATATAGAGACAATACAATCTTAAATGGTTAAACTGTAAGGATTGATTCAAAACATTTGTATAAAATGTGGACTTTACTGTTAAATTCTAAATTACAGGGACTTATTAAAAATTGAGCAATGAAAATAGGGAAAAACTAAAAGGACCTCAAGTGTAAGAAAAAGGATTATTCACATCTTATACTACATCATTATCTAAAGATATCTTTTTTTGCATTGTCAAATTATGATCTAAAGATTCATGATGTTTTGATTCATTGAAGGGTAAGTGATGTATCCTAATATTTTTTATTTAAAGTCATCTAAATTAAATTATTCTACTAGTGCTTTATTTGTCAAGTAGCTTTAAGTTCTGAAAATCCCATGGACTGCTATACTTTTAACAATGAAGGAGAATTCAATGTTTCTAAATAAATATATATTTTTTAAATATATATATATATATATATATATATATATATTATATGTAATGAATGTCAACATATTATTATTGAAGAATTACAAATTGACAAATTAAAATGGATAAATAAATAACCTTGCAGCACATATTTCGTAACTTCATCGAAATGTTCAGAGATTAGATTCGCTTTGTGTCATAATCGTCCCACAGTTTGACACTCCTCTCCAAAATTTTGTTGCTCCTCAACTTTAATATTGGAAATGTCACGACCACTTTCGTCATATCATCATAACAACTTTTTCCGACATCGGTTAAAAGTTGACAAAACAATCATTGCTAACGGTTCCATTGTCAAAAACGACATGAGAGAAAATCTTTCTACCGCATATGGGGAGTACCTTTTTTAAACATTTGATTAAATAGGTTTCATATGATGATATAAATCTTGGTACACTTAAAGTTTAACTAGGCGGACCATTTGATATATTAGGAGAACCATATGAATGTCCTCTTCGAACCAACAATGCAGAGATGATCATAAATGCAATAAATAGACAAAAGTTTCTCAGTGCTCCCATGGATAATTGAAAGTATTCAAAATTTTGAATTGGATGATTATTTGATTATGGTTTTTAGTGGCTCCTAAAGTTTCTTTTATACACTCAAAGAAAGCATAAGTTTCATATTTATAACATTTGTTAACTTAAATTGTATAAAAAAACATATTAATATTTATAAGATGATGAAAACATCTTGGTCATTAAATGCAACTTTTATTTTCTTTGGTTTTAGTTTTCGTATGTATCACGATATTGGGTGGAAGAAATTAAAATCATTTTGGAAACAGATAAGGTTTATATATGTACTTATATTCATTCATCTTAGCAATCAATTAGAGAAAATAATCATGTTTAATATATTTGGAATAAATTTTAGTTATGAAAACTCAATTTACTTTTATATGGTATTCACTTCTTTACTAATTTAGGAAGAGAACAATATCAATCATACTACGCAACTTAAGCATTTATTTAGGAAAATAATCTTATTATTTTCTTTTTAATCAAAGGACTTAAACATATATTAAGGATCTATTAAATCTATTTCGTCACCAATTGTAAAGTATCCATAGCCAAATCTTCATAAATAGAGTTATAAAATTAAATAATCATGAACATTTATATATTTAAAAGAACTTTACCAATTAATATAAAAGTAGAAACATTGTTCACTAAAAAAAAGAATTTGATATATCAATAATTGGTTTTTTCCTATCTAAAAATGACTTAAAATAAAATATTTCCTACAAGATTTAAGATTTTAATGAAACCTCATCCTTCCGATCGTAATGAACTAAACTCATATGATGAACACATGGTCATGTGGCCTTTTGACAGATTCCATTTCAATAATTTATGCACTATCACAAAAATAGTCTTTCTCAACAGTTATTTTAAATCGATGACAACCATGTTTGGAAGGTCTCCCGCAATAAGATCCCAAGCCTGACACTGTCATGACTTATTAGGAATGTGATATGCTATTATTGTATCCAAGTTATGCAATGAAATATGATTATGTGATAACTCAAAGTTAAAGATAATGACATAAAACATTGTAGCCTTTAGTCACCAATGAGTTGATAAGGAAGGGATGACAACCACAGTCACTGACTTCATTGGTAAGGGAACGTGAATTACCCCATCTCCCCAAAAGTTTAGGATGAGCTCATGCTTAGGGGCCGATGATGTGGAGGAGATGACAAAGAGGGTGGGCAGACCAAAATATGTTATGAATGATAAAGATAAAAAGTGTTATGTTATAGATTATGAACATTGCTTATGTATGTGCATTTAGAAAGTAAGACATGCATGTCACCTATATTTATGTATTCTCATATGATTTAAAATAAACTAAGATGCACATAGGTTAAGTTGCTCCGGAGAACTCATAATTGCGAGATATTCATAATTGAACCTTGTATACTCACTTATTTCATAATAAACCCGGAATGATGCCTCTACTGAGTTACTTCCCAGTTGCTCGCCACTTATTTCCCATCACTTCTATAGAGGATCATATCGGGCAGGACGTTGGAGCTAGTGCGGAGCCCGTGCAGACTTAGCTTATTTATGCTTTCATCTTTATTTATTTCAGACATCTTTTAGTACTTTCATTAGACATTATGGGTATGTTTTATTTTATGTTTCTCAGTCCGGACCATTGTTAGCCGACAATTATTTGTGGTTTTGTATTTATTGTGGAGTCTCGTAAGTTTTTAGTTTTGGATTTATGGGATAACACCTAGCTACCTATGTTTATAATTGATTTGATGGGAGTTAATTATTTATGGATTTCTTGCATCAGACGATCTTTCTTTATTACATACGAGTATGTTATTTTATAATAGTGTTTTATGTATGCGATGAGCCCGTATTTTCATACCATATAATTTTCAAAAAATTACTCACAAGTATTTTCCGCGTAATATATTTTAAATCAAGAAGTTAACCTATGAAATCAAGACGTGAACCTCAATAATTTGGTCTAAGATGACTTAAGCATTAAAAACTAGTTACTAGGCATTACACATTCAAGCAATTGAAATTGAAGCACCAAGTAAATTATCATTTTAGTATAAAAGGGAGTCACTATAATCGGATTTTTTCCCCTAATAAAACCCTAAAATGCATTAATTCTACAAACAAGCAAAGAGAAACAATAATTCCAACGTTGTCCTGTTTTTGGGTTTCTTAGGGAAAATCGTAGGGATCCTACGATTTCAGTTCAACTCGTTTTGTCTCTAGAAATCGTAGGGATCCTACGATTTCAGCTCAAATCATTTCCATTGAAATCGTTGGGATCCTACGATTTCAAAGTGCTATATAAGGCCCCCATTCCTACGATTTCACTCGCATTTCCCCTTATCTCTCTTCAATTCTTCTGCTTCTCTCTCTTCAACTTCCGCCTCTCTCTCTCTAATTTCTTTGAGAAATTTAATTTGAGTTGATACTAGTAGTTCCCGATGGCACAAGAAAATTTCGGAGTTACGTCACCGTTTCATATTGCACGGAAATTAGCGGCTGTGGTTAGTTATTTTTAATTTATATGTTAATAATAATATGCTTTAGTGATTATTAATTTAACTGTTAATAGTAATATTATGTTTTAGTTATATTAACTGTTAATAAAATAATTCTTTAGATTTTATAAATTTAGTTTAGGGTTTAGCTGTTAATAATATGCTTTAGTTATTATTAATTGAATTTAATTGTTAATAATATATAATATGGTTTAGTAATTATTAATTTAATTTAACTTTTAATAATTTATGCTTTAGTTATTATTAATATAATACAATTGTTAATAATGAATTGCTTTAGTTATTATTAATATAATTTAACTATTAATAATTTATGCTTTAGTTATTATTATTATAATTTAACTATTAATAATTTATGCTTTAGTTATTATTAATTTAATTTAACTATTAATAATTTATTTTTAGTGATTATTAATTTAATTTAACTGTTAATAGTAATATTATGTTTTAGTTATATTAACTATTAATAAAATAATTCTTTAGTTTTTATAAATTTAATTTAGCTGTTAATAATATGCTTTAGTTATTATTAATTGAATTTAATTGTTAATAATAAATAATTTAGCTGTTAATAATAAATAATATAGTTTAGGATTAAGAAATTTTATTTTAGTTCTTTTAGGATTAGTTAGATTTTCAATTATATTTTAATTTTCTAATGTTTTGTAGATTTTATTAATTATAATTTTTTAATTTTATTCGTTAGCCTCCACGTGTACTACGAGTTAGATCTTGTGGCGCACCTAGGCCGCACCCTTTATTAGAGTATCATTTACGCACAACCGGTTTTTGGGAGGTAGCACAGTTATGTCATCGTACATTCGACTGTGACTATGGTCTGGTTAGCGCTTTGGTTGAGCGTTGGCATCCAGAGACTCATATCTTCCACCTACCATATGGTGAGGCTACCATCACTCTGGAGGATGTAGCAGTGCAGCTGGGTTTACGTATTGATGGGGAGCCAGTTTCTAGTTGCATCGGTCATTGGCCGGAACACCACCAGGGCCGCGACATCTGGGATTATTGTCAGTCTTTACTCGGTGTTATCCCCCCTGTTGAGGAGCGTGACGGGAGTTCTGTTAGTATTCCTTGGTTCGAGACAGAGTTTCCAGAGTCGCAGTTAGTTCCTTTAGCATCTCCGGTGGTGATCGAGCGGCATGCCAGAGCTTACATTATGAGACTTATCGGGGGCTTTCTGTTCCCCGATAAGTCTAGTGCTCGTGTTCACCTGAAATTTCTACCTTTGCTCGAGGATTTCAGGAGATGTGGTCAGATGTGTTGGGGAGGCGCTGTTCTTGCCTATTTGTATAGGACTATGTGTCGAGCGACGAAGTACACAGTGATTGACACTGGTTCTTGCTTGTCACTGCTTGTTTCTTGGGCGTACTATCGCATCCCCTCACTACGACCGGCACATTTTGATGATCTTTTCTTTCCGCTCGCTGGGAGGTACAATCTTTGTTTCATTATATTATATCTAATTTAATGTAGTACTCAGTATTGTCCTAACTATGTAATTGTGTACATATGTTTGAGTTGGTTAGGTGGGGCGGTCTCCGGTCATCTCGCGGAGATAACAGTGCACGGTTGGTGCAGTATCGACGGATACTGGATTTCATCTCTATGGATGGGGTAAGTGTCACATTGTTTAAATGTTTGTTCATATGTTTGTATGTAACATTGTGCCATATTCTTCGTCGTCATTAATCTAATGTTGAGTGAAACATTTGTGCAGTTCCGATGGACACCATATTCTGACATGGACGTGATGCAGATTGTTCCGGATCATGTCCAGCAGCACTCTGTGCTGTTTCGTTCAGTTATTCCGTTGCTTTCGTTCGAGATAGTAGAGTATCATCAGCCTGATCGTGTGTTGAGGCAGTTCCACATGATGCAGCATATCCCATCTCCTCCGGCTGACCTCAGCCGCGTTCATGGCATTGATGGGAGAGGACGTCCCTCGAGATGGTGGCCGAGGGAGCACAGAGATTATTATGATATATGGGGAGATCGATACGATCGTGTGTTCACTGGGATGATGACACATGATTATCGTCCTTCAGCAGAGTATCTTCAGTGGTGGTCCTTGAGTCCGTTTAGATATCTAGGCGGAGGTCCCCCTGGCCCAGACGAGATCCCTCCAAGGTTGCCTGATGGAGTTGGCCTTGGTGCAGGTCCTCAGATTCCACACCCACCAGCAGCCCCTGATAGGAGACGTGCACGCACGAGAGCACGTATGGGCACACGTCAGAGCAGACGCCAGTACCCTATTGGGACTGCGGATGTGGGTGACTACTTTATTCCGCGCCAGACCCAGACTCAGACGCAGTCGCAGACTCGGCCGCAGACTCGGCCACAGACTCGGCCGCAGTCCCGGACTAGTACCCAGATACCGCCGCAGTCCCAGTTGCCCCAGCAGTCGCATGTCGCACCGGATACGCAGACAGAGATGCACTTTGAGTCTAGGGTAGCTGCTGGAGGATCTATGTTTTTTGCTGGATTATCGTCAGATTGGAGGAGTGGTCCTGGGCAGAGCTCGCGCGATGCACATGGATCGAGCTCGCGCGATGCACCTGGATCGAGCTCGCAGGCTGCAGCAGGGGGAGACAGTGATTGTTATAGGCCGACGATGGAGTCAGTGGACGATATTGGTATATCCATCACTCATGATGATCTTGATATGTTTGATGCATATCTTCGTCGACAGCTCCATAGCGGTGGCAATGTTAGTACCCCAGCATGAGGTGCTCAGTTGGACCTGAACCAGGCATCGTTTGATATTATGTCTGGTACACCTGCATCTGCGTTACATGGACCGCCACCACATCCAAAGCCATAGCCACAGCTACAGCCAGAGCCAGAGCCAGAGCCAGAGCCACAGCCACAACGACAGCCACCTGATCAGGGTCGACCTAGGCGCCAGATTAGGCGGCGTACTTGTCTCACGGGCTCACATATTGTACCACATCCGACGAGGGATAGAGGCGATTGATTTTTATTGTTTTATATGTATTTGTATTTATTTGGGTTACAGACTTATTGTATTTGTATTTGATTTTTATTTTAGTACCTTTCATTAGAGACCATTAGAGACTTTACATATTTGTATTTGTATTTGTATTAATTTTATTATATGTTTAATTTTTGTATTTTTATTTTTATTTTAATGCACACAAAACGTTACCAAATCGTTGGAATCCTACGAATTTTATGCACACAAAACGTTTACAAATCGCAACAATGCTACGATTTCAGTACACAGGAAAAGTTAAGAAATCGCAGCAATCCTACGATAATAATGCATACAAAACGTTAAGAAATCGCAGCAATCCTACGATTTCAATTAAGTACTACTTTTATAAATAACACAACTCAGATGTTAGGATTGCACACTTCACTATTAATTATGAATTTTTCTCCCCCCATAGAACCTATTCCTTACAATGTAACGGTGGTATGGATAAGATCAGAAACTGAAGAAAAAACTGTAAGTATTTTTTCATATATTAATTAAATACAAAATACAGTTAAACATTTGAAAATTTGTGTTAATTTGTAGGAACTTACACCGTCATTTGCACAAAAATATCGAAGACGATTACCTAGTCAAATTAAATTGAAAACTTCGTCCGAAAAGAATGGCAAATAAAATGTGCAAAAAGAGGTGACAAGGTATGGTTCACAGACGGTTGGAAGGATTTTGTACAACATTTTTCAATGTGTTATGGTTACACGGTATGACTCCACTATGATGAAGAAAATACATTTGACGTTGAGATATTTGACGAAAATGAGGTTGAAGTCTCGTACGACTCTGAAGGAGATGAAGGAGACAGTAGTTTAGCTGACGACTAACTTAGTTGTATGTTTCGTCCTAAAATATGGTTTATTCCGTTTTTTTAATTTCGGTTCTATCGCTAGTTTTTTAAATTGTACGTTATATTCGAATTAATGTATTTAATTTCTATGGTTTAATATCTACGTTAATCTTCGATTAAATGTAGAGCAAAAGGAATAATAGACAACAAATTAAAAGTAAAACTGCAAACAAACATCAATAAGAAGTATCAACAACCACAGTGGACAAATATCACAAGTCATCTAAGAAGGACCAGCAGAAGATGATGCCCGCAGAGTTGGGCATGTCTTGCGAGTATGACCAGGATTTCTGCATATCCCACAACGTTTTGGATGATTTTCCTCTGTTTCGTCCATGCCGTTTCGAATCCTGGTGGATACAGGACGTCCCTTTGTTGCCCTACGAAGAGCTGGATCTGGCCGGATGTATGCACCATCGTACTGTGGCCAGAAATATTGATCGGGAATGGCAGTAAACTCGTGTCGATACACATTGAACACCCAATCCATGCTGTAACATTGGTGGGTATAGGTACCCCACTGCACACGAGCATCAACACATGCAGCTAAAGCGTGACAACAAGGAAAATGTAGTGCCTGAAAACCCCCACAATCACATGTTCTGTTATGAAGGTTGACCCTATAAGTGTGACCGGTCTCGATCTCACACACCATAAAAGAAACATTATCTCTAGTCAGAGCAGTCACTGTCATACGACCGATCTTCTGGCTAGACTCCTGGATCGCCCTCAAAAGATGTTGTGACCACCTATGACCACCCGCAATCTGTCCTTGTGCTTCTCTTCCTTTTTTGACAAATAAATGTGTCAAACGATAATATGTCGCTTGGACAATAGCAGTGATAGGCAGATTACGGGTTCCCTTCATTACAACATTGATGCATTCAGAAAGATTTGTAGTCATGTGTCCAAACCTGTGACATTTGAAGAATGTTGATGACATATTCAGTAAAAATAACGAAAACAATGCAACAATATTCATTATTAATAAATGTTATACCTGCGACCCTCATCAGCATATTGCGCCCACTTAGACCGAGGAATACGGTCCATCCAAGTACACATAGCTGCACTCTCATCCCTCAATTGTGAGAAGTAATATAAAAAATCTCGCTCAGACTTTGCGTATGCAGCATTGGTCAGTATTCTCTTTGCATCTTTGTTCTTAAATTGCAGCGCAAAGTTAGCCACAATGTGTCGAATGCAATAAGCATGATATGCTCTCGGAGGTTGCCATCCACTTCCTTCTGCATTCAAAGCAGATTTTATAGCACCGTGTCGGTCATAAATAACCAAAATACCATCCTGTGGGGTGACATGTTGTCGTAATAAAGTCAGAAAAAATGACCATGCTTCCCGTGTTTCTCCTTCAACCAAGGCAAACGCAACAGGCAATATGTTTGAATTCTCATCTTGGGCAATTGCCATCAACAACACCCTGTGATATTTGCCATAGAGATGGGTCCCATCAATAGATATAAAAAGCTTGCACCACTTGAATGCTTCTATGCATGAAGGATAAGTCCAGAATACACGGTGAAACATTACACAACTACGATCAACCAAATTACCCACATAATAAGGTTTAGTCTGCAATGAAAATATGGTACCTAAGGAAAAGCAATATGCAATTTTGTAACATTAGCAATTCATCAGAATACCCAACAAATATCAAATATGTAACTTAAATCGCAAAACACACGCACAAAATATATTGTACCTGGCATGAACTGTTGAACACCCAACAACCACCTAGGGAGTTCATTGTATGACTGTTCCCAATCTCCATATATTTTTGCAATTGCTCTCTGTTTCGCAAGCCAAGCTCTCTTATATGATATTTTGAAATTGAATCTTGACTCCACTGCACCTTGCAAAACTCTTACTGGAACATTAGGGTCATTCTTGACCATAGGAAAAATTAAATCACATACCACTGCGCTGTCTAGCTGAGGGTGAACCTGCAAGATTTGTTCAAAGACACAAGTATGTGGTGCAGTGTACTTTCGAACCTCCCAATTGCCTCTTTCTTTCCTATAGCTCACACGTATGCTCCAATTGCATCCATCACCAAACTTTACACATCTCCCATGATATTTAATGTGGTCAGATTCCCGGACCTTGTATTGAACACGCCTCTTTATACTATAATTCTTCACGGCATACACTGCTGATTCCTTGTCTGGAAAAATCTGACCAACGAAAAATTCAGTCTCCCCATCTGAAGTCCCAGATTCTACTGAAGGTTGTGTAGAACTATGAGGGGCCTCTGCATCCAAATTCAAATTGGTGTAATGTTCAGGGACACCACGCATCATACTTGCGGTCCTAGACTGGTGCACATGTCCACCACGTGCTTGTGATTGCACAGGCTGAGACCGTGGGAGAACATCAGCCTCTGCAGCAACCTCTTCATCACTCAGTTGTTGTAATAAAACATCCTCAGCCTGCAAATCATCATCATCATCATCTCCCCTAATATCGACTCCTTCATCAGCAACATAATCTATGTGTTGGAACTGAAGATTATTCTGAACTGGAGAAGGTTCAACATTCACTGGTTGTGCAATTTGAATTGCAAGATCAATGTGTCCATCCCCTATAAATATAGACATTCAATAGATAATACATAAAAAAAAAAATTAATCTAATAATATTATTATTATAATTTTATCAACATTTATTAACTCCTATGTACCTCCTATATATACAATATGAAATAAAAAAATAGAATTAAACTAAACTATTGCTACAATTAAAATTAAATTATGCTAATCACCTATATTTATTTTCTACGTAATAAAATAATTTCCTAAAATAGAATTAAACTAAACTATTGCTACAATTAAAATTAAATTATGCTAACCACCTATTAATTTTCTACGTAATAAAATCATTTCCTAACATAAAACAATTCAAATTAATTTATGGTAACCACCTATCAATTTTCTACATTATAAAATAATTTCATAACATATTTTTATACAAAAAAAAATATCAAATTAATAAATTATACTTACCTGCTATGTCTGCGATATCATTATCATCTTCTTCATCAGAACCGATATCTCCTCCAGTAACATTTGCAGGAGCCACGGAAGGTGATGCACGTGCAGGATTTGGTACGGATCCGTGTGAGCTGATCGTGTCTTCTAACACGACAAATAGCTCTATAGCTCTAATTTCTGGAAAAGTATTGTGAGAGAAAAACATTCTACGAATATCCCTATCGTCCCGCAATTGCTGACATCCAAACTCCACCCTACCAAGACCAATTGTAACTGACACTCGATAGAACAATTGAGTGATTTTTTTCACGTTCTCAACTCTTAATTCTTCAACCAATTGACTCTCCAGCTCAGCAAAAGTAACTGATTCATTAAGAATGAAACCAATAGTACTGGGTGATTTGAAAATTACACTACCCCGACTATTAGTTTCAATTGATCCTTGGTGATGTATGAGTGCATAGTGTGAATTTTCAGGGGATGGTCTTTTATAAACATTTTTATAACAGAAATCGTAGGAGTCCCACGATTTCACCCGAAATGAACTGAAATCGTAGGACCCCTACGATTTCAAGCCAATTCAGCCTGAAATCGTAGGGGTCCTACGATTTCAGTTCATTTCGGGTGAAATCGTGGGACTCCTACGATTTTCCCTAAGAAACCCCAAAACAGGACAACATTGGAATTATTGTTTCTCTTTGCTTGTTTGTAGAATTAATGCATTTTAGGGTTTTATTGGGGAAAAAATCCCACTATAATCAAACATCCAAGACATAATAATGTACTTTATAAGTATATTGATTAGATAATTGTACGTTGAAAACAATAAATTATTTAATTTAATAAAAAAATAATTCAGAAAAAAAAATTGCACCAGTTTCTTCCATTCTCTAAGTTCAAAGTATTAATTTAACTGGTGTCCCCACAAATTGAGAGTGAAAAAAGCCCCTTGTTAATAATGTTGTGATGATTAATAAACTTGCACTCCCTAGGCTCGAGGTATAATTAAAAAAATGAGTGAAAATTTAGGAATATCATATTTCAATAAGATTTCATGAAACATAAAGGTTAAACAATTAAAGTAAATGGACTTGATCACAAAGTTTTTTAAACTTTAGGGACATAATTTAAAAGTTATGCATAGTATAGAGACAATATAGTCTTAAATGGTTAAACTATTAGGATTGTTTCAAAACATTTGTATAAATTGTGGACTATACTATGAAATTCTAAATTACAAGGACTTATTAAAAATTGAGCAATGAAAATAGGGAAAAACTAAAAGGACCTCAAGTGTAAGAAAAATGATTATTTACATCATATACTACATCATTATCTAAAGATATCTTTTTTTGCATTTTCAAATTATGATCTAAAGATTCATGATGTTTTGATTCATAGAAGGGTAAGTGGTGTATCCTAATATTTTTATTTAAAGTCATTTAAATTAAATTATTCTACTAGTGCTTTGTTTGTCAAGTTGCTTTAAGTTCTAAAACTCCCATGGACCGTTAAACTTTTAACAATGAAGGAGAATTCAATATTTCTAATTAAATATATATTTTAAAAATAATTATATATTATATGTAATGAATGTCAATATAATTATTTAAGAATTACAAATTGACAAATTAAATTGGATTAATGAATAGTCTGGCAATACATATTTTGTAACTTCATGGAAATGTATTTAGAGATTAGATTGGCTTTATGTCACAATCGTCCCAAAGTTTGGCACTCCTCTCCAAAATTTGGTTGCTCCTCACATTTAACATTGGCAATGTCACAACCACTTTCATCATATCATCATAACAACTTTTTCCTACATTGGTTAAAAGGTTGACACAACAATCATTGCTAACGGTTCCGTTGTCAAAAACGACATGAGAGAAAATCTTTCTACCACATATGGGGAGTACCTTTTTTAAACATTTGACCAAATAGGTTTCATATGATGATATAAATCTTGGTACACTTAAAGTTTCACTAGACGGGCCATTTGATATATTAGGAGAACCATATGAAAGTCCTCTTCCAACCAGCAATGCAGAGATGATCGTAAATGCAATAAATAGACAAAAGTTTCTCAGAGCTCCCATGGATAATTGAAAGTATTCAAAATGTTTAATAGGATGATTATTTGATTATGGTTTTTAGTGACTTCCAAAGTTTCTTTTTTTTATACGCTCAAAAAAGTATAAGTTTCATATTCATAACATTTGTTAACTTAAGTTATAGAAAAAAAACAAATTAATATTTACAAGATGATGAAAACATCTTGGTCATTAAATGAAATTTTTGTTTTCTTCGGTTTTAGTTTTCGTATGTATCACGATATTGGATGGAAGAAATTAAAACTATTTTTGAAACAGATATAGTTAATATGTGTACTTATATTCATTCATTTTATCAATCAATTAGAGAAAAGAATCATGTTTAATATATTTGGAATAAACTTTAGTTATGAAAACTCAATTTATTTTTATATGATATTCAATTCTTTAATAATTTAGGAAGAGAACTAAATCAATCATACTACGCAACTTAAGCATTTATTTAGGAAAATAATCTTATTATTTTCTTTTTAGTCAAAGGACTTAAACATATATTAAGGATCTATAAAATCTATTTCTTCACCAATTATAAAGTACCGAAATCCAAATCTTCATATATAGAATTATAAAATTAAATAACCATGAAAATTTATATATTTAAAAGAACTGCACTAATTAATATAAAAGCGCCAGAAACATTGTTCACTAAAAATAAGAATTTGATATATCAAGAATTGGTTTTTCCTTTCTAAAAATGGCTTAAAATAAAATATTTCCTAGAAGATTTGAGATTTTAATGAAACCTCATCCTTCCGATCGTAATGAGCTAACCTCATATGATGAATACATGGTCATATGACCTTCTGACATATTTCATTTCAATAATTTATGCACTATCACAAAAATAGTCTTTCTAAAGAGTTGTTTTAAATCAATAACAACCATGTTTAGAAGATCTCCCGCAATAAGATCCCAAGCCTAACACTCACATGACTTTGGAGTGTGATATGCTATTATTGTATCCAAGTTATTCAATAAAATGTGATTATGTGATAACTCGAAGTTAAATATAATGACATAGAACACTGTAGCCTTCAGTCACCAATGAAGTTGATAAGGAAGGAATGACAACCACGGTCACGAACTACATTGGTAAGGGAACAGGAATTACCCCATCTCCCTAAAAGTTTAGGATGAGCTCATGCCTAGGGGCCGGTAATGTGGAGGAGATGATAAAGAGGGTGGGCAGACCAAAATATGTTAATGAATGATTAATATAAAGAGTGTTATGTTATAGATTATGAACATTGCTTATGTATGTGCATTTAGAAAGTAAGACATGCATGTCACCTATATTTATGTATTCTCATATGATTTAAAATGAACTAAGATACACACATAGGTTAAGTTGCTCCGGAGAACTCATAATTGCGAGATGTTCATAATTGAACCTTCTATGCTCACTTATTTCATAATAAACCCGGAGTGATGCCTCTACTGAGTTACTTCTCAGTTGCTCGCCCCTTATTTCCCATTCCTTCTACAGAGGATCAAATCGAGCAGGACGTTGGAGCTAGTGCGGAGCCCGTGCAAACTTAGCTTATTTATGCTTTCATCTTCATTTATTCCAGATGTCATGACCCAAACTAGACCATGACCGGCGCATAGGGGCACAACCCCTAGCAAGCCTTTCTTAAACCAAATCTCCAGAAAATTTGACAGAGTTTCCTCTGTTTTTCAGACATTCCCCAAATATATAAACCTGATAAACAATCAATATCCAACCAGTATAATATATAATCATATATCTAAGCTTAAACACATCAATCCAGCATAATCCCATACTTTAACTCTTACACATTCCAAAACATAAACTAGTCTTATACCCTACCCAACATAATAGATCCAAGGACCCTGCCTGTGACAACATGGAGCACTAAACACGACAGAATGAGTTCCAATTACAAAACATATATGACCCTTGAACAAAAAGGGCTCACCAAAAGTAGAAAGATCCTATTGCGAGGACGGGGGGATGGAACCCGGGTCAGCACCTGTATCTGAAAAAGTTTAAATAACGACGGGATGAGTTTTACAACTCAGTGAGTAGACAAATGTCCATAACCCACACAAGTTAATGTAATTACATTAAATAATGTAATAATCCCTTAAGTTTACAAATCAATTTCCAACATATATTCATCAACATAAATTTCATATGTATCATAAATTTTATATAGAACATAATTACACGAGAATCGCCAATTCCAGGATGTAACAGGAGAATCCATACTCCGGTGGTCAAACCTTCGTATGGTTCTAAAACAGGACGGACCTACCCCATCTCGTGAGTGTAGCCGTAAAACAGGAGGATCCACAGTGTGGTCCTAAATCATATAGTCAAGGTGCACCAAGGCTAACGCCTACTGTCGTTAGCTACAGTATCCTGGCAAAGGTTCTTCCAAAATAGATATACTAAAATACTTTCTCATAGTACTCAAAATTCAGAATCCAAGTGAAACCTTCAAACCATACATGTCATTTCAGAGTCAATTACATTTCAGAATAGGGACTTATGCCCATAGCTCATCAATCACAAATCATATTTATTCTTACTTCTCAAAATAACTATATAACGAATATATTTCATCACTTCAAAATTGGTCTTCAATTTACTAAAATTATAATCCAAATGTACTAATTTACTTACTCTCTCAATATGTAAAATTATTAATATTTAAGAGCAAAATATCATAATTTTATTTATGTAAAATATACATATTTCACAAAATAAGTTCTCTCACAGTTTTAATATACAAAATAAATTTCACAATAATTATAGCATGCAATAAAATGATCATAGACACCATATCTACTCACAAATGGTTCTAAAGAACCGAAGAGCAATCCTCAAGAGCCTCCAAAAATACCGGTTGATGTCCAATCGCTCTAGAACTCTAGGAACAAAATAATATTGATAAGTATAAGCTAATTATACCATCAATTAGAGTAAAACAGCCCCAAATCCCTAAAGCCCCAAATTCTAGGGTTCCTAAATACACTAATATTGCTAAATAAATAAATAGAGAGTTGATAAGTTAAATAAAGTAGATTTGAGTTATCATTATCACTAGATAAGTAGGATTGATGATGAAAATTGCTCAAATCTCTTTAAAAGCTCCAAAAACCCTCTAATGGAGTTTAGAGAAAAAGATATGGTGTAAGAGAGAATAATGAGGTTGTTGATGATAAAGATGAAAAAAGAAGATGGAGTGGTTGAAGAATCAAATGGAGAAAGGAAATGACTTATGAAGGAAATAAAAAGAAAATGAAAATTGATGATGATAGTGGGAGAGGAGGGAGAACCGAGAGAGTGCAGGGAAAGAGAAAGAAATTGAAGAAATGAGAAAATGAGGTGAAGGGGTGGGAAGAAAAGGGGTGTTATAAGGGTGGCTATTATGGTACACCCTATCACTTAAGGAGTATGGTGGTCCTTCTTCCTTTTTCTTTTTTTTTCTTTTTTTTGGTGAGATATTACACCTGACATGTTTTAGTATTTTCATTAGACATTATGGATATGTTTTATTTTATGTTTCTCAGTCCGGACTATTGTTAACCGGCAATTATTTGTGGTTTTGTATTTATTGTGGAGTCTCATAAGATTTTAGTTTGGACTTATGGGATAACACCTAGCTACCTATGTTTATCATTGATTTGATGGGAGTTAATTATTTATGGATTTCTTGCATGAGACGATCTTTCTTTATTATATATGAGTATGTTATTTTATAATAGTGCTTTATGTATGCGATGAGCCCTAATTTTCATACCATATAATTTTCAAAAAATTACTCTAAAGTATTTTTCGCGTAATATATTTTAAATCAAGAAGTCAACCTATGAAATCAAGACGTGACCCTCAATAATTGATCTAAGATGACTTAAGTATTAAAGTCTAGTTACTAGGCGTTACACATTCAACCAATTGAATTTGAAGCACCCCGTAAATTATCATTTTAGTATAGAATGAAGGAAGTCACTATAATCAAAGCATCCAAGATATAATAATGTACTCTATAAGTATATTGATTAGATAATTGTATGCTGAAAACAATAAATTATTTAATTTAATCAAAAAATAAAATTTTCATTCGGAAAAAAAAATTGCACCAGTTTTTCCCATTCTCTACGATCAAAGTATTAATTTAACTGGTATCCCCACAAATTGAGAGTGAAAAAAGCCCCTTGTTAATAGTGTTGTGATGATCAATAGACTTGCATTCCCTAGGCTCAAGGTATAATTAAAAAAATGTGTGAAAATTTAGGAATATCAGATTTCAATAAGATTTCATGAAACATAAAGGTTAAACAATTAAAGTAAATGGACTTGATCACAAAGGTTTTTAAACTTTAGGGACATAATTTAAAAGTTATGTATAATATAGAGACAATATAATATTAAATGGTTAAACTATCAGGATTGTTTCAAAACATTTGTATAAATTGTGGACTTTACTATGAAATTTTAAATTACAACGACTTATTAAAAATTGAGCAATGGAAATAGGAAAAAATTAAAAGGACCTCAAGTGTAACAAAAAGGATTATTTACATCATATACTACATAATTATCTAAAGATATCTTTTTTTTGTATTGTCAAATTATGATCTAAAGATTCATGATGTTTTGATTCATTGAAGAGTAAGTGATGTATCCTAATATTTTTATTTAAAGTCATTTAAATTAAATTATTCTACTAGTGCTTTGTTTGTCAAGTAGCTTTAAGTTCTGAAAATCCCATGGACCATTATACTTTTAACAATGAAGGAGAAATTAATGTTTCTAAATAAATATATATTATATGTAATGAATGTCATCGTATCATTATTTAAGAATTACAAATTGACAAATTAAAATGGATTAATGAATAGCCTTGCAGCACATATTCTGTAACTTCATGGAAATGTATTAAGAGATTAGATTCGCTTTGTATCACAATGGTCCCAAAGTTTGACACTGCTCTCCAAAATTTGGTTGCTCCTCAACTTTAATATTGGCAATATCACAACCACTTTCGTCATATCATCATAACAACTTTTTCCTACATCGGTTAAAAGGTTGACACAACAATCATGGCTAACGGTTCCGTTGTCAAAAACGATATGGGAGAAAATCTTTCTACCGCATATGGGGTGTACCTTTTTTAAACATTTGATCAAATAGGTTTCATATGATGATATAAATCTTGGTACACTTAAAGTTTCACTAGACGAGCCATTTGATATATTAGGAGAACCATATGAAAGTCCTCTTCCAACCAGCAATGCAGAGATGATCGTAAATGCAATAAATAGACAGAAGTTTCTAAGAGCTCCCATGAATAATTGAAAGTATTCAAAATATTTAATTGGATTATTATTTGATTATGGTTTTTAGTGACTCCCAAAGTTTCTTTTATACACTCAAAGAAAGCATAAGTTTCATATTCATAACATTTGTTAACTTAAGTTATAGAAAAAAAAAAACAAATTAATATTTATAAGATGATGAAAACATCTTGGTCATTAAATGAAATTTTTGTTTTCTTCGGTTTTAATTTTCGTATGTATTACAATATTGGGTGGAAGAAATTAAAACTATTTTTGAAACATATATGGTTAATATGTGTACTTATATTCATTCATTTTATCAATCAATTAGAGAAAAGAATCATGTTTAATATATTTGGAATAAACTTTAGTTATGAAAACTCAATTTATGTTTATATGATATCCACTTCTTTATTAATTTAGGAAGAGAACTAAATCAATCAAACTACACAACTTAAGCATTTATTTAGGAAAATAATCTTATTATTTTCTTTTTAGTCAAAGGAATTAAACATTTATTAAGGATCTATAAAATATATTTCTTCACCAATTTTAAAGTACCGAAAGCCAAATCTTCATAAATAGAATTATAAAATTAAATAATCATGAACATTTATATATTTAAAAGAACTGCACCAATTAATATAAAAGCAAAAACATTGTTCACTTAAAAATAAGAATTTGATATATCAATAATTGGTTTTTCCTATCTAAAAAAGCTTAAAATAAAATATTTCCTAGAAGATTTGAGATTTTAATGAAACCTCATCCTTCCCATCGTAATGAGCTATTCCCATATGATGAACACATGGTCATGTGGCCTTCTTGACATATTTCATTTCAATAATTTATGAACTATCACAAAAATAGTCTTTCTAAAGAGTTGTTTTAAAATCAATGACAACCATGTTTGGAAGGTCTCTCGCAATAAGATCCCAAGCCTTAAGATCCCAAGCCTAACACTCTCGCAATAAGATCCCAAGCCTGAACTAAGATGCACATAGGTTAACTTGCTCCGAAGAACTCATAATTGCGATATATTCATAATTAAACCTTGTATGTTCACTTATTTCGTAATAAACCCGAAATGATGCCTCTACTAAGTTACTTCCGAGTTGCTCGCCCCTTATTTACCCATTCCTTCTATAGAGGATCATATCGAGCAGGACGTTGGTGCTAGTGCGGAGCCCGTGCAAACTTAGCTTATTTATGCTTTCATCTTTATTTATTCCAGACATGTTTTAGTACTTTCATTAGACATTATGGATATGTTTTATTTTATGTTTCTCAGTCCGGACCATTGTTAGCCGGTAATTATTTGTGATTTTGTATTTATTGTGGAGTCTCATAAGTTTTTAGTTTTGGACTTATGGGATAACACCTAGCTACCTATGTTTATAATTGATTTGATGAGAGTTAATTATTTATTGATTTCTTGTATGAGACGATATTTCATTATTATATAATACGAGTATGTTATTTTAGAATAGTGTTTTATGTATGTGATGAGCCCTTATTATCATACCATATAATTTTTCAAAAATTACTCTCAAGTATTTTCCGTGTAAATATTTTAAATCAAGAAGTCAACGTACGACATCAAGATGTGACCCTCAATAATTGGTCTAAGATGACTTAAACATTAAAGGCTAGTTACTAACCGTTACACATTCAAGCAATTGAATTTTAAGCACCCAGTAAATTATCATTTTAGTATAGAAGGGAGTCACTATAATCAAAGCATCCAAGACATAATAATGTACTTTATAAGTATATTGATTAGATAATTGTATGCTGAAAAATAATAAATTATTTAATTTAATCAAAAAATAAAATTCCCATTCAGAAAAAAAAAAATTGCACTAGTTTCTCCCATTCTCTATGATCAAAGTATTAATTTAATTGGTGTCCCCAAAAATTGAGAGTGAAAAAAGCCCCTAATTAATAATGTTGTGATGATCAATAGACTTGCACTCCCTAGGCTGGAGGTATAATTAAAAAAATGTGTGAAAATGATTTCAATAAGATTTCATGATACATAAAGGTTAAAAAAATTGAAGTAAATGGACTTGATCACAAAAGTTTTTAAACTTTAGGGACATAATTTAAAAGTTATGTATAGTATAGAGACAATATAATCTTAAATGGTTAAACTATTAGGATTGTTTCAAAACATTTGTATAAATTGTGGATTTTACTATGAAATTCTAAATTACAAGGACTTATTAAAAATTGAGCAATGAAAATAGGGAAAAACTAAAAGGACCTCAAGTGTAAGAAAAATGATTATTTATATCATATAGTACATCATTATCTAAAGTTTTTTTTTTTTTGCATTGTCAAATTATGAACTAAAGATTCATGATGTTTTGATTCATAGAAGGATAAGTGATGTATCCTATTATTTTTATTTAAAGTCATTTAAATTAAATTATTCTACTAGTGCTTTGTTTGTCAAGTAGCTTTAAGTTCTGAAAATTCCTTGGACCGTTATACTTTTAACAATGGAGGAGAATTCAATGTTTCTAAATAAATATATATTATGTGTAATGAATGTCAACATATGATTATTTAAGAATTACAAATTGACAAATTAAAATTGATTAATGAATAGCCCTGCGGCACATATTTTGTAACTTCATGGAAATGTATTCAGAGATTAGATTCACTTTGTGTCACAATGGTCCCACAATTTGACACTCCTCTCCAAAATTTGGTTGCTCCTCAACTTTAATATTGGCAATGTCACAACCACTCTCGTCATATCATCATAACAATTTTTTCCTACATCGGTTAAAAGATTGACACAACAATCATTGATAACGGTTCCGTTGTCGAAAACGACATGGGAGAAAATCTTTCTACCGCATATGGGGTGAACCTTTTTTATACATTTGATCAAATAGGTTTCATATGATGATATAAATCTTGGTACACTTAAAGTTTCACTAGACGGGCCATTTGATATATTAGGAGAACCATATGAAAGTCCTCTTCCAACCAGCAATGCAGAGATGATCGTAAATGCAATAAATAGACAAAAGTTTCTCAGAGCTCCCATGGATAATTGAAAGTATTCAAAATGTTTAATAGGATGATTATTTTATTATGGTTTTTAGTGACTTCCAAAGTTTCTTTTATACGCTCAAAAAAGTATAAGTTTCATATTCATAACATTTGTTAACTTAAGTTATAGAAAAAAAACAAATTAATATTTACAAGATGATGAAAACATCTTGGTCATTAAATGAAATTTTTGTTTTCTTCGGTTTTAGTTTTCGTATGTATCACGATATTGGATGGAAGAAATTAAAACTATTTTTGAAACAGATATGGTTAATATGTGTACTTATATTCATTCATTTTATCAATCAATTAGAGAAAAGAATCATGTTTAATATATTTGGAATAAACTTTAGTTATGAAAACTCAATTTATTTTTATATGATATGCCCTTTATTAATTTAGGAAGAGAACAAAATCAATCATACTAAGCAACTTAAGCATTTATTTAGGAAAATAATCTTATTATTTTCTTTTTAATCAAAGGACTTAAACATATATTAAGGATCTATAAAATCTATTTCGTCACCAATTGTAAAGTACCCAAAGCCAAATCTTCATAAATAGAATTATAAAATTAAATAATCATGAACATTTATATATTTAAAAGAACTGCACCAATTAATATAAAAGCAGAAACATTGTTCACTAAAAATAAGAATTTGATATATCAATAATTGGTTTTTTCCTATCTAAAAATAGCATAAAATAAAGACAAAACCCCCAAATTAGTCCCTACAGAATTTACAATCGGACATTATAGTCCCTCCAGAATGAGAAAGTAAAAATTAGTCCCTGCAGATGTTAGACATAGGACTTATTAGTCCCTCTGTTAATCTTCTCAAACGAAGATGATGATTTGACAGTAACGGTGATGATGTGGCACCATTAAATGACACATCACCATCACCATAAACTAAATGACGTTGTTTTGATGTTTCAAATCATCAATTCACTTAACTTAAGTGAAGTGTGGGAGGAGAGAGGTGATGTGGGGTTAAGTGAAGTGAATTTGGAACATCAAAACGACGTCGTTTAGTTTATGGTTATGGTAATGTGTCATTTAACGGTGTCACATCAACACCGTTACTGCCAGATCATCATCTTCGTTCGAGAATATTAACAGAGGGACTAATAAGTCCTACGTCTAACATCTGCAAGGACTAATTTTTACTTTCTCATTCTGGAGGGACTATAATGTCCGATTGTAAATTCTGGAGGGGCTAATTTGGGGGTTTTATCTAAAATAAAATATTTCCTGGAAGATTTGAGATTTTAATGATACTTCATCCTTCTGATCGTAATAAGCTAACCCCATAGGATGAACACATAGTCATGTGGCCTTCTGACAGATTCCATTTTAATAATTTATGCACTATCAAAAAAATTATCTTTCTAAAGAGTTGTTTTAAATCAATGACAACCATGTTTGGAATGTTCCCCGCTTTAAGATCCCAAACCTGACACTGTCATGACTTAAGAATCACAGGTGAAGGCACAACATGTGGTACCAGTTGTAGGCATTGATGGCAATAATTAATATAATAACTTTAATAGTTTGTTTCCAAGGAGGATCAATTGGAAATTGGAACCTTCATATTTGGATTCTTATTTATTTTGAAAGTTCTTTACAAATCACTCTTTGGAGCCTCTTTTGGTTCCCTAATTTAGCAAGTGTCACAAAAAATATCAATTGGCTTTATATTCATGTCACGTGTAATTCTAAGCAAAAAATAACTACAGAAAGTTCTTGCACAGTTAATTTGTGAAAGGTAAATATTTGATTTTTTGTTATACATCTAGCAGTGCTCTTTGTGAAATGTAGTACTGTTAAGTTGATCCCTACTTTGTGTCTAACCCCTCGGCCCCATCTTAGCCCCCACTAATAATGGTTCATGATGAGTTGCATTTTAGCTTAGTATTATTCCTTTAGCTTAAATGATTTGCACGGATTTTAATGTGAATATTTGGCTATTGCACGAGAATTAGAATTATCCCTAATTATGATTGGAGTGATTATTTAAAATATTTTGCACTATTTTGTGAGTTTTTATGATTTATCGAGAGCCCATACGTTTGACGATCTTTATTGAGTGATGTTAGATGTTCAAAACTTTGAAAAGGTGCAAAAAGGAATAGAAGAAGGACTTAGAATGAAGATGGTACACTCACAGGATCGCCCTAGCGCTACATGAGCACTCCGCGATGAGTACAAGCATTATCACGAAGCCAAATCACTACCCCAACGGTAAACAACTGCTGCAGCGGTCAACACTGAAGAATCCCTATCGTAGTCATTGCCCCAACACTCATTCATCACCGCCCAATGATGGTGTGTGAACTGACGTTTGAAATTTCACTTAGTTCTCAATTGTGGGACCCATATCACTTACTTATAGAGATCAGGGAGCTCAAAATTCAAGCATTGATTCATGACTTTTTCTGTAGTTCATATTAGAAACTCTAGTAGAGCTTTTCTCCTTCATTTCTACCATTCTCTTACTTTCTCCACCATTTTTAGAGTGATTTTGGAGTATTTTTCTGGTGTTTTTATCCCAGCTTCATAGATCTGAATAATTTCTCTCCAAACATGGCTTGTAATCTTTCTTTGACGATGAAGGGGTAGTTCTTTTACCGTGTTTAAGAATTCTAAAGATAAGGATTAACTGAGGTTCGAGATCTATGCAAAGTTTATTTCGATTTTTCAATCTCTTCTTCTTTATTTCTTTATGTTGATATTGTGTTGCATGATTCTTGTTGCATAATTCAATGTATATTCTTGTATGATATGATTTAATAATTTATTTTAATTGCTCATATATGATGTAATTTATTGGTTTATTTTAATTGCTCATAGATAAAGAATTAGAATTTAATTTAATTTGAATTAAAATTAGGGTTTGATAATTGGTCTTCAAATTAACGTGTGTTTTGAACCATGATTCTTGGGCTGAGTTTGTTTTTCCTGACTCCAGAGTTAGAGTCAGGGAGTCAGTGTAGTCAGTGACACTGGAGGCAGAGTCAATAGAGTCATTATAGTCAATGCTCTGTTTGGTAAAACTCATGGAGGCAGAGTCATAAAAGTGAATACATTGCCAAAATTACCTAAAACTACCCCTCAAATCTCAACCCCACCATCTTTATCATCTGCCTCTCTCTCCCTCTCTCTCTCTCTCCGTGTCACTGTCCTCAGATCCATGAGGAACAAGGTGCTCTCTCTCTATGCGTCACTGCCCTCGGATCCGTGAGGAGTAAGGTGGCGTCGCCTTCAAAGTTTCGATGACGCCCTCAGATCTGGTGAGACAGCAGCAGCGACGTCCCCCGTCACCGTCAAGCGCTTCCGCGAATCCACCTCCCTCGCCTCGCAGCAAGATCGCAGCAGCACCGCACCGCCGCTCCCCAACCTCACTTCCTCTCCTTGGTTCCGATCTCGCACCCTCTCTCTGCTCTCTGTCTTCTAGTCCGCCATGGTAGGGAGCTCCGAGCTCTCTCTCTCACCATTGCGAGTTTCTCATCACAGATCTGTTTCTATCTGTCTCTCATCTCTCATCGCAGCAGCCGCTAGTAAAGGTATGGAACAGGGAACCGGAAGCACGAATCTGAGCGGCGGAGGGCGACAGTGAAGGGTGGCGGCGGAGGGCGACAATGAAGGGAAAGGAGAAGGGGCAGTGAAGATTGAGGTTCAAGAACATTATTGGAATATTGGGAATTTGATAGAGATAAAATTGTAAATGAAAGTTTGTAAAGTAATAGTACAGCTCTGTGACTCCCTTTCTAATCAGTGACTCCAAGGTTTTAGAGTCACAAATAATAACAATTTTGTCTCCAGAGTCTGAGTGACTCTGTGCCATTCTCTTGGTAAGTCCAAAAGCAAACACACAACATAGTCACAAATTGAGTAACTCCTTGACTCTGACTCTGACTCTGGAGCCAGTAAAAACAAACGCAGCCTTGGAGATCCATTGCATGTGTTGATCAAATCTTTTATTCAATGTGATTGCATTACATAGATTAGGATTATATATTGTGATTGTTGGATTATACAATTACTTCACAAATTTACCAAATAAATTAATTATTAGCATAGTTAACCGATAATATGAAATTCTAATCCAAAAAACTCCTTAAAATTGATTTAGTTCATTTTTACTTGTTTTAATTTCATTGTCACTAAACCTGGCCCCCATTTTATAGAATTAATTGCTTTAGTTGATTTAGTTCATTTTAGTTGCTTTAATTTCATTGTCACTATTTTAAGTCTCTATTTTATTGAATCAATTGAGTTTTTTTCTTTAGAGACGACCACTATATTGTGTATTAGTAAACTTAGTTTTATAAATTAATAATTTATTACGAGCCACGATTATAAACATTTACATATAATGTGCAATGAGAGAGTGAGAAAAAAATAAGCATGTTACATGTGGATGAGAGAGGAATTCCGATTACATAGACTCCTCCCCCATTCCCACCAGGCCACCACTGTTTTTATATATAGCCATAAATTGACTAACTATTAGCACATTTATTCTTATATAATTTAGCTAACTATAAGCCATTTATGTATCAAAGTAGATTGATAGAAACTTAATTTTTAGATTTTAACCAACTAGGATCGATTAAAATGGTAAGTATTTTAATTCATTAACTAGAAACTTAGAATTGTTGGGTTCAAGTTATAACCCATGACCCATGTATTAGCTCCAAGAACCCTTTACTTTATTATTGAAGGTTTTTAGTGATAAAATTCTTAATTAAAAATAAAAGTTTTAATTTGGTTGAACTAATTGTTTGTTAAATGTGTTTTAGAATTTAATTAATTAAAATTATAAAAAGACACCTCTTGACTACAATGAGATCAAAAGTGGTGCATACATATGTTTGGTCTACAAGCAATCCACTCAAAATTTTGTGAAGATCTCTACAAGGTTTTTCTAATTAAGAAAAGTTTTATTTGAAAACTCTATGATTTCCCATATTTTATTTATGGAAAAGACATTGAATTAAATAGAGAATCATCCTTACAAAAATCTCTATTTAAATATTCATGTATAATATATATATATATATATATATATATATATTCGAATTATGCTAAATAAAATAGACAATCAAAATCAAATCTCTATTTTATATTCTCTCTCATGAAACTCGAAAATTATTATATGTCTATATATTTCGAAATTATTTATTAAAATAGAGAATCAAAATCAAATCTCTATTTTACACATCATTATGAGATTTTTGAAATTATATATATATATATATATGAGGGAAATCTAGAAAGATCTTGTATGGAGAATTAGATGCATTTGATTTTAAAAAAATTATCTAGAATTTATTCTAGAAAATATCTTGCATTTAAGTAACAGAATATTTTTACGGACATTTTAAAAAGATTCGGTGAGCCTCCTAAAGATTCTATATGAATCTACAAGATTCCTGAAGATTCCATACGGGACTAGAAGATTATGTCAAAAGATTCTACATGAAGATACAAGAACTCAGGAGATTCTGCAAGAATTTCAAGACTAGAAGATTCTCGAAAATTCTGTGAAGATTCCAGAAAATTCCGGAAGATTTTATCAAGATCCTGAAGAATCTCAAGATTCCAAAAGAATCTCAAGCCTCAAGTTTCGAGATTCAAGAATATTCAAGATTCAATAATCAACCTACAGAGGATTCCCAGGAAGATCATGTTTGGTGATTTAGGAATTTCAAAAATGAGAAAATCATGAAATCCTAATTCGTATCAACATGGAGGCACACTTGTGGAGCAGTAAAAGCTAAATGAAAACATAGTCTTTCTCTCTCCAAAAAGTGGCGCAAGATACGACTGGAAGCCAAGTAACCATCTTGGAAGCTCATTGTACGACGTCTCCAAATCACTATATTTGTGCAATAAGCTTCTGCTTGGCCATCCATACCCTCTGGTATGTGGTTCTGCATTTCAGCTTTGTCTCGAACTCTACCTAGAGTACTTTAACTAAAATCGTCGGATCCTTTTGAACCATGTTACATATGTTGGCACATATGACATGGTAATCAATTTGTGGATGTTTTTGTGGCACATTCGCTATGCAGCTCCTCAAGTTTCTTAATCTTCCACATTCCAGTCTTCTTCTGAAAAATGACTCTCACTTCCCAATTGCATATGTTTCCAGACTGGACACACTTGCAATGAAACTTCATGGTAGACTCGGACACTTTATAGTGTACCTGATTTCGAATGTTGTAGGTCAATTCATTGCATATTGTGCAACTTCCTTTGCTCAAAAGACCTTACCAAGAACTAGACCCTGTGGCACGACCGTTGTAGGATCCACATAAATCTCTCCTCGAAGTGAACTGAAATTCAGTGTTGAATAGTGTTATGGGAACAACTGAGACTGCATTTATGGCATTGATGGTCCTCTCAGCGGGATTTCCTCAGCATCATCATCTGATCCATTAGGTGTGACATCTAATTCATCATCTTTAGCAACATCTGATTCAACCATATTCTCAATATGGTCAGTTCTAAATGCAAATTGTGTGGACGATCTGACACAAGACAATAGTTTTGCACTTGGTACTAGGGGCTCAACCATTTGCCTTGCTAGATCCCCAAACTTAGTGAATGAACATCGTCATCCCCTCCTCATGAGCTTTATCCAGCATCACTTCCTCCTTCACTTGATGGAAATGATTGTGGCTATAATGTTGGAACTGACTCTCTTAAGCTGACCCTCTTAAGCTGAAGTCATGCTCCTCAAGTTCAACATAGAGCATAAACAGTTGAACCTCGAGAAATTGGGTCTGGTATCCCAAGCATAATATTCATATGCTCATCAATGTAGATATGATATTTAATTAGTATACTGCACCATTTGTGAACCCTTATAGACTGCATTCTATAATACATCTTCTTCATCTGTTTGTCACCAATATCAAGCTCTTCAAGAATTCTACTTTACAATTCAACAAGAATAATACCCTGTTGCATAATAATACAAGGTTTGGATTGTCTACAGTGAATGTGACTCCCTCCTCAGTTTTTACTTTCAGAAAATTATAATGAATAAAAATATGACATTTTTTTTGTGCAATTACTCTCTCTCTCTGTCAATGTTGAAAACGTGCAATGTGCAAAATAAAATTGCGATTGGTCACTATATATAGAAGAAGGATTGCATTAACGTTTTGATTTTTTTGCCTATTTACGCTTTAAGATGTTAAATTTTTTATGCTGAAACAATGAATTTATGCTTTAAGGCATAAAAGCTTTAATGATTAAATAATTTATCTCTCTATTTACGCCTTAAGGCATAAATAGTTTAATCCAATTAAAAAAATCTTCTCTCCATTTACGCTTTAAAGACATTAATTTCCATAACCTATATGCATAAATAACTTACAAATCACCTGTTTAAATAAATAAACATTTTAATATTATATATAAGTAAAAAACCTTAAAAATTATAAGTTGTACGATCAAAGAAGTGTTGTACCCTCACAAACAATAAATTAAAGGAGTGGTTAAGAATTGAATTCTGATAGATAGATAGATCAGAGTCACATGAGAGTTCTTAAACACTTGGTAAGGAGGCTCATGTAAATTATATCACTTAAAAATTTAAATTATATTAGATTAAAGTTTATTTATAGTTTTATACTGTATTAGAAATGTTGACATACAATATAAGTATTTATAATAATTGTAAACTATTTATTTTCATCATTGAATTTTTAGTATTTTGTCGTAAGGATGGACTCCATTTAAATTCAGTGATAAAGATTTATGTTGTATAATTCTAAAATGTATTTGTATTGTAGTCCTAGGGTGAAGCTATGGAAGCTAGGGCTTTAGACCTCAAATTTTTTTTAGATCAAACTATCATTTTCGTCCACTAGTTTTTCTCAAATTCTGATTTTGGTCCACTTCCTTTTAATTTGTCAATTTTGGTCCATTTTCTTTCACATTGTTATCATTTTTGGTTCACTTTCTTTCAAAATGTTATCAGTTTTGGTCCACTATCTAAAAGTGGTTAGTGATTTTGGTCCATGCCAGCACGGTCAAAATCCACATCAGTATGGTCAAAGTCCACATCAGCACAGTCAAACTCCACATCAACATAGTCAAAGTCCACGTCAGCATAGTCAACATCCATGTCAACACATTCAAATTCCATCTCAACATAGTCAAAATCCACTTTTGGTCCACTATCTAAAAGTGGTTAGTGATTTTGGTTCATGCCAGCACGGTCAAAATCCACATCAGTATGGTCAAAGTCCACATCAGCACAGTCAAACTCCACATCAACATAGTTAAATTTCATGTCAGCATAGTCAACATCCATGTCAACACATTCAAATTTCATGTCAACATAGTCAAAGTTCATATAAGTCCAGTTAAATCCACGTCAGCACCGTTTAAGTCCATGTCAGCATTGTTACATCCATGTCAGCAAGACGGATCAAAATTATCATTTTTCGAAAGATAGTGGACTAAAATTGACAAATTAAAAGGAAGTGAACCAAAATCAGAATTTGAAAAAAGTTAGTGGACTGAATTGATGGTTTCACCATTTTTTTATATGTTTTAATAAAAAAAATATTCAAATGTCTTGATGCAACATTCATCATCATATATGACTAAGAGTTGGTTAGCACTCATGTTTAATATTTTGTGCACTAATATCTTTATATGCATTTTTTTTCTCTTTACTTATTTATTTATTTCTCTTTTCTCTCACACACTAACCACAAAAAATCATTCATATATGTTCATTGCAATTTCTATCGGTTCTATGCATCATCTTCTCTTTTATCATAAGTCATTTCTAGCTCTCATCCCTTCTTTTTGTGCTAAACCCAATTTTGTGCATATTAATTGTTGTCTATCCTTGTACGTAGTTGTAAATGATATGAATTTTTCTCTTATTTTGATATGATAAGTTATAGGTATTACTTATGTTTTTTCTCTTGTTCTAACTTATTAATTTGTTATTCTAAAATATTTGGGAAATAATTACTTCAAAACAAACAAAAATTATAAAATCTTATATAAAATAATCCACAATATCTCAATAAAGATTAAGTGAATTAGTTTTATTATCAATTATATATTGAAAAACAATTATTAAAGGAAATCGATTACAATATAATTTAATAAATAATTTTATATCCCAAAAAACACAAAAGATATTTTAAATAAAAATATAATAAATTTAATATAATTTTATTATTTGATTTAAAAAACATCAATTTAG
Organism: Aeschynomene evenia; assembly: GCA_013621005.1. NCBI lineage: Eukaryota > Viridiplantae > Streptophyta > Magnoliopsida > Fabales > Fabaceae > Aeschynomene > Aeschynomene evenia. The sequence goes on along the minus strand of CM024269.1, from coordinate 19,283,307 downwards.
AATTAATTTTATGTCTCTAAAAATATTTGACCGTTGTATTGTATAGTAGTTTTTCCGGATGAGATATATACTCCAAGTCTCCACCTAAACAACAATCTCGTTCTTCCTTTCAAGTTTGTAAGAAAAATTGTTCTTTTAACAACCAGTTGGATAACGACCGGTTGGATGTAGATATAAAGAAAAATGTGAAAGAAGTCGTTGAAAAAGAAAAAATGTTGCATTTTTGTTATTTGAGCTCATATTTTAAAATACACTATGTATCAAACTCATACTTTGTTTGTTATGGGAAGATGCATGAACTAACAATAATGTTTGACGTACAACAGAAATACGTTCAACTTGCATCTAACGTGTGTTATCAATTTTACAGGATGTGTGCTATATGTATATGTGATATACGTATATATAGCACACGTTGGATACAAGTTGGACGTATTTCTGTTATCCGTCGAGCATTATTGATGAACTAAGCATGGTTGAGGTTTTTTTATACTGTATGAGAGTAAACAAAACGTGTTTAGAAAAAATTGCGAGAAAAAATAGGTGCAATTGTCATTTATTTTAGTAAAATAATTGGTATATAATAAAAATTTTGTACAATATTTATACAACACACGTTTCTATTCTCACAGCTTGAATAAAACAATGACTTTATATTATAATCCAACCATAAAAATAAATATTGTATAAATATCATACATTTTTTTTTTGTGATATGTATAAATATCATACATTCTTTTATTATACTTGTAACATACCGCTTTATCTTACTAATGTGTTGAAGTCTTGAAATAATTGTTGAGCCTAGTAAATGACTTGTCACGCAGAAACACTTCAATTATTAATCTTTATGTCTCTCAATCCGCCTCTTGTATAGCACACTATTATATATTATATTATATATATATATATATATATATATATATATATATATATATATATGAGAGTTGAGTTCAAATGATAATGGTGTAATTTTAAGTAAAGTTATACCACTTACAACTTCATTTAAAATAATATTTTTATTGATCAAATCGTTGAATTAGAATAACTAATTATGAAGATCATTCATGTCAAATTTCATTAAAATTGAACATTATTAAGAATGTATTAATATATCTCTTATTCTTGTTTATTTTGAACAAATGTATTACATTGATTTTTATGTCTATCAAAACTATATCAAATGATTTTATATTGTTTTGAAAATTTATAGGAATGATCTATATGATGTGAACTTCTAATCCAACAGTTAATTTAATAAAAAAATTAATCTAATAAAAAGTTATTGAACGATTTAAAGTTACACCGATGTCATTTGATATATATATATATACTAGTTTAATAACTCGTGCGATGCACGGAAATACATGAAATTAAATAGAAATATTTTTATAAAAAATAAATTAAGTAAAAATATATTATTATTATAAAATTAATAGTGAATGTTAATAAAATCGAAAGAATTTTAGTGGAGAATATAAGAATTACTCATCACATAATATAGTCACATAATTTTTAATAATAAAATGGAAAAGATGATAAGTTATATGGTTTAAAATGACTATCACATGTATTTGTTGTTACTAACATCTCATATTATTTGTAAAATTAAAAAGGCAAATATAAATAATCATGTATATGAATCTTAAGATTAAAAAGTATTCAATACCTAAACTATATCGATATATTAGAGGAACTATATAATTAATTTTTTCGTCCCCCTGCTTATAAATAGACCCAACATGTAACCTATGGTTCCACACTTAATCTTGCTATAGCAGTTGAGACGAAACAGACAGAAGTTATTATGGAATCCCAAAATGAAGAGCATTCTGCAAAACTGCTTAAAGCTCAAAGCCACATATGGAATCACATTTTCAGCTTCATAAACTCAATGTCCCTCAAATGTGCTGTAGATTTAGGCATACCAGATGTTATACACAACTATGGTAAACCCATGCCACTCTCAAAACTAACTTCATCACTCTCAATCCACCCATCAAAAAAATGCTTCATCCACCGTTTGATGAGAATCTTGACCCACTCTGGTTTCTTCATCACCACACAAAATGATGATGAGATTGAATATGGGTATGTCCTATCTGATGCATCTCTATTACTTACTAAGGACAACCCATTAAGCATTAGACCTTACTTGCTTGCAATGCTTGATCCAATTTTGGCAAACCCATGGCACAAGTTCTCAAATTGGTTCAAGAATGATGATTCTACACCATTTGAAACAGAGCATGGAATGGTGTTTTGGGAATATTGTGGCCATGTGCCTAAACTTAATGACCTTTTCAATGATGCTATGGCAAGTGATGGTGGATTGGTGACCAGTGTGGTGATTGAGAAGTGCAAAGGAGTGTTTGAAGGATTGGAATGTTTGGTTGATGTTGGTGGTGGCACAGGGGCTGTGGCTAAAGCCTTAGCAAAAGCATTCCCAGAGATGGAGTGCATTGTGTATGATCTCCCTCATGTTGTTGCTGGCTTGGAAGGAACTGACAATCTGACATTTGTTGGAGGGGACATGTTTGAGACCATTCCTCCATCTCATGCCATTTTATTGAAGGTAAATTATCATATACTCCCTGCGTCCATAAATAATTGTCTTTTTAGAAAAAAATTTTGTTCAATATTATTTGTCATTTTAGAATTTTAAAAAAACATTTATTATTCTTTTTCCAATTTTATCCTCACATGCATTCTCTCACATATCTCTTATAATAATTATTACACAAAAACTAAAAGGACAACTTAGTAATTATATATCATTTTTACATATGAAGTTGTGTGCTTTAATTATATTCTTAATAACCGTGAAAAGTCTAAAACGTCATTTATTGATGGACGGAAGGAGTATAAATATATAGGGAAATACTTTGGGCACAACAAAAAACCAGCCAAAACAGCCAACAAGTTGTGCACAACATATATAATATAAAATGCACAACGTATATCATCTATTGTGCACAACATATATCACATATTGCAACATCATTTTTCTTTGCAACATGTTATATATGTTGTGCACATCATGTGCTATATGGTGTGCACAACATGTAATATTCATTATGCAATTTATATTATATACGTTGTGCACAATTTATTGACTCTGTTGGCTGTTTTTTTGTTGTGCCTCTAGCATTGCTCATATATATATATTCAATAATGATATTTGTACGTACACTTTCTCTTACATAAATTCTCCACCCACTTCATCACTTTTAGATTTTGATGTGACATTACTCCACCACTTACACTTCTTTTCTCTACTATTGGATCAAAAAATATGTATATTATATATAGTATTTGGTACGTACTAATATCATTACTCATATATATTAGGTGTATTTAATTAAGTTCTGTTTGTCTCTGTTTGGTCCAAATTTTACAACCCAAATTGACACAAACTTGACATCTGACCCTAAATCATATTGGGATGAATTCGGTGTCCAGTTTAAATTTAAGAATAATTTAGAGTTAACCACCACTTTAATCATTCATATATATTGTTAATTTGTTTTACGTTAATCTTTCATTTTACTTTTTGTTTAATTTAGTCCTTAATATTGCATTATGTGATTCATTTTAATCCTCATTTAATATCATGTTAAGTGTCAAGTGACAAATGACGTATACAATCAAAATGAATAATTCAATTTAGTCATTCACATTACATCTTGTACTAATTTAGTTCTTCCTATTTTTTTCTAAATAACCAAAGCAGTACAACTCCAATTTTTTCACCGATTTCTTCTTTTCATGTATGTGTATTAATATCACTTCATTTATCTCAAATAAAATACTTGAATGTGAAGCATTAAAAAAAGTATACTACACTTTGGCCATAAAAAAAGTATACTACACTTTGGCCATAAAAAAAATATCCTACATAAATATATTTAATAAAAGCTAAAGAGAAAAAGCATAAAAGAAGTTGAAGAAAAAAAAAAAGGAGAAATGAGTAAAAAATTGGAGATATGCTTTGGTGATGTAAAAAAATTAGGAATGACCAATTTGAGACAAAAGATGTAATGTGAAGGACTAAATTGAAATATTAACTTTAATTTTACACGTCATTTGTACTTGACATTTAACAATAAACATCCGCATATGAATAATGGAGTTACAAACATATCATTAACAAAAGACTAAAATGAATCACGAAATAGAATTAAGAACTGAATTGAAAAAAAAATTAAAGAGTAAAATGAAATAATTTCTAACGTAGAGAATTAAAGTAACGGTTAACTCAATAATTTATTTTACAGAATTGGTGTGAATGTCAAAAATATTAATTAGAAGAAACTAGTTTGAACATAAATCATCTACCACAAAACCTTGACACATCTTTAATTTTAAAACATAAAAAGAAACAAGAGCTAATAAGTCTTCATTCTTTGTTGAATTTTAAGTATGAGAGATGAGAACAAGAACAACATCTAACAAGTTTAGACACCATATTTTGACTGAAAATCTTAAAAGATAATAAGTCTATGATTCACATCTTTTCTTATATATTTTTCATTTACCCAATTTATATACTTGTCCTTTTGTATCTTTCTTTTAATAATCTCTGTCCATAATGTTTATGGAGAGCTACCAAACACAAACTAAGGGATGTTAGATATTGGAGACACATCCCAATAACTATGGCACTAAGTGAGGTCTGTATTACGGAGAAATGATAGACGTATATCATATTTTTATCTATCAAGCATCCATCAGATATTATTTCAATTGGCGGTTGAGAGATATGTGTAAGTTTTTTTGTTTTTATTTAAAATGGTGGGCCCAAAATAGCATAATATGATTGATGGATGGTTGATGGATCAATATATTGATGTACATGTAGTACTAATGCTGTATTTATGTAACTGTGTATTATGAATTGGAGAAAGGATATTTTGTTATTCTCTTCCGTTTCTAACATCATCAGTTCACTTTGTAATTTTCATTTTTTTTTATCAATATATGTCAATTTAGAAATTCTAAATAGTTATTAAATATTTTTTTCATTATATCCTTATTAAATATTAAAAATTTTAAATAAAAAAGAAAATGAAGAGATACTAATATAGTGATATTGTAGTAATTTTTATTAAGAATCCCTTCATTTCAACACAAATTAATCATTTTTTTAATAAGTATAAAAAGTGAAAAGTAGACAAATATTAGAGAATGAAGAGAGTATTTGTCAAGGAATCATCATACGAATGCCTCTCTTGGGCTTGAAGCGTGAACGATGCACGACTCATCTAGTCTTGTGCTTAACTTTTAATTATTTTGATTTTTATCAGGATGGGGGTTTGAACCACTGACCTTTTGGTCAGAAGACTCTGATACCATGTCAATGAACTATCTCACCTAAAAGCTTAAGCTGTTAGGTTGAGGTCTATTAATGATTTTTTATATTCTCAGTATTTAACAAGTAAATTTCTGCTTATTCTTGTGAAAATTTTAATTTATATATGAATCTCAGCTGATTTAAATTACTTTATAGTTTATAACTTTATATAAAGGTAAATCATACTTAATTACCTCCATTCATATTTAGTAAAATTCAGGTCATTTAATTTCTCTTCTATCTGTTCATAAGGCACTAATAACATCCCTAGATGTACTATTAACCTGTTATAGATTGTCATTGTAATTTTCAGAAAAAAAAATCAATATAGTAATTTTATAAATCCAGAATCACATAACAAAAAATTATAAATGATGAAAGAGGTCAATATAATTTATCATTTATATAAAATTTATAACACTGTATACAATTTGGTGATTTCAAAGATTTGTAAGGAGTATGCCTTGTTTCTAAAGGCCCACTAATGTATATTTGCATATTTCAAATTGATTATTGTTACAATAATAACTTGTAAATTGTCAATTAAAGTTGACAATTTCTTTTCAACTAAGGAGGCTATGGTTAGTGGCAATAGGAGGTATGACTTTCTATAAATAGAAGATTTTTAAATCATTAAACTCATCACCACTACTGGCCAATTCATTTCTATTCTAATGAGTGTTTTATATTTTTTTTAGAGAAATATTTGTTCATTTTGAGTTTTTCTATTGTAAGTGTTGAGAGTATATATCATTTGATTTAGTATTTTGAAGTATTTTGAGAATTCGATTAAGTATGATAGGATTCAAATTTTGTATTTATTATATCTTCTCTATAAAATATTTGTTTGTTGGTTTTGTACGTGGGATGTAGCTATTTGTCGAACTATATTAAATTTTTGTGTCAATCTTTTTTTTTTTTTTAATTCAAGTGTCAATCTTGTTACTACGCTTCCGCTTTGTGTTCCTATGTGAGAAATTATTTGTGTACAATCACAAAATCAGTCACTATTAGCCACCATATATAATAATTCAACATTTTGAAACTAGTAATCTAACTTGTAAAAATGTTGGATTGATGTATAATAATAAAAGTTGGATTACTAGTTTCAAAATGTTAAATTATTACACATGGTGGCTGATTTTATAGTGTACATGTAGCATTCCTCCTCCTCTATATATCCTAACAAGGTTAACATAATTCATTAGATAAAACACAAATGCTTGGGGAACAACAAAAAATCAGTCAAAACAGCCAACAAAACCCATTTAACATTTTGTCACTCAAATAACATTTTAATCATGAGTATATTTTTAATGGGCTTAGTGATTGTGGCCCAAAGTCCTATTTATTAGCTGTGTTAACTGATTTTTTTGTTGTACCCCTAACCATACTCTAGATAAAAATCAAGATTATTCTCTTGCTACTGATTCTAATCAATGTTATTTCTGACAAAAAAAAAATCAGTTGGTTTTACATGACTGGAGCGATGAGGAATGTTTGAACATACTGAGAAAGTGCAAAGAATCAATTATGAGCAAAGGAAAAAAAGGGAAAGTGATTATCATTGACATGGTGGTGATGATGGAGGATAGGAAAGGAGATGATGAATCAGTTGAAACTCAATACTTCTTTGACATGTTGATGATGGTATTGGTTACAGGAAAAGAGAGAAATGAGAAAGAATGGGCCAACTTGATCTTATCTGCTGGTTTCAGTGATTACAAGATAATTCCTATTTTGGGTTTAAGGTCTCTCATTGAGATCTATCCATAGTTACTTATTTTCTAATATATGCCAACTCATTAAGGAGATTATGAACATGAAGTGTATTAATGTGTAATACAAATCTTATATATATATATAAATAAAGTTGGGTTATGCAACTATATATTTACTTTTGCTTTATGTTTAATAAGATTGTACAATTTGACTGATTTTATTTTTTTTCTTTTTTTATTTTATTAATATTTATAAATATATATTATAAATATATTATAATAATTGAATAATGTTTATTATGAGAACTTGCCTAGTTGGTCACATGTATTCTTCCTTCAATTTAATTTCATATTCTTATCAATTCAATTTCAGTACGTAATAGTATACGTATAATAGTAATAATATCTAAAAACTATCTAAGATATATGGTATTTGACCCAACCAGCACGAGTAAATACCCAAATCAGTCCCTGGATTTTTTTAGAGGACCCACATTCGTTCCTGAAAAAATTTTATTAGTCTCGCAGTCCCTGAACTCGCATTTCGTTAGACATATCCATCCTTCCGTGAACTCCCTCGTTAGACTAACGGTGGGATCCTATGTGGACAGATAAATATGCCACGTGTCTGTTATCTTCCACATCATCAAAAGAAACTTAAGAAGGGACAAATCAGTCCCTACTGAAACACACTAAACGACGCCGTTTTGTTCATCTTCCTCATTATCTCCTTGTTGTCCCCTTTGTTCTAAACCCTAATCTAAAACCAAATCTGAACTCTCTCAATACGATACGGAACAGAAAGGAAAGCCAAAAGAGAAGTCTGCAAGTGGAAAGGGCAAAAGAAAATAAATGCAGTCTAATACTATTCAAGAGGAGGCTCAGGTCTCTCAATCAGCCCCACGGGTACAATTAATCATTTTGTTTATTTTGATTTGGAGTTTTTTGGTGATTGTATTCTAGTGATTGTATTCTACCTTGACACATATTGTTTTTGACTTTGATGTGGCCATTCAGGAGGGTGTTTATGTATGTTTAATGCCAAGTGCCAAGATGTTTGTTTGCAATTGTTTAGTTTCTGGGAATACAGGTTTTGATGAATTATTATTGTCCTGTTTAGTTTCTGAAAATACAGGTTTTGCTGAGTTATTATTGTCCTGTTTTGATGAGTTTGTTTTGTCACACGATGAATTCCTGTAGGGATTGATCTGTCTCATTTTAAAAAATTCAGGGACTTATTTGTATATTTTTAAAAAAATCCAGGGACTGATTTGTATCTTCTCCAAAGTTCTTGACTTATACAAAATTGCATATACTCCACATCTGCAGTTTGGGTGCTGTCCTCCAATGGTTTCCCTTTTCTCATAACTCTTTACATTATTCACACTACCACCATCACCACTGAATCCTTCATTTAAATTCCTTTGTCTTTGGCGATTCACAATGGGGGTTCCATGACTGCTCTTTCCTTGAATCATCATTGCCTACTTCCTAATGATGGGTTGAAAGCAACATATCGTATTGAGAGAGTTCAAATTTGGTTTTTTAGATTAAGGTTTAGAACAAGGGGACAACAAGGAGATAATGGGGAAGATGAACAAAATGGCGTCGTTTAGTGTGTTTCAGTAGGGACTGATTTGTCCCTTCTTAAGTTTCTTTTGATGACGTGGAAGATAACAGAAATGTAGCATATTTAACTGTCCACGTAGGATCCCACCGTTAGTCATTAACGGGGGGAATTCACGAAGGGACGAATATGTCTAACGGAATGCGAGTTCAGGGACTGCGGGATTAATAAAATTTTTTCAGGGACGGATATGGGTCCTCTAAAAAAATTCAGGGACGGATTTGGGTATTTACTCCAACTAGCACACAAAAAATGAAGAAACGCAAACAAAACACTCACTCTCCATTATTCCTCGCGTGACACACACACACGCTATAGGACGGTTCCCTCCAAATCTTTCCCCTCCGCAAAATACTCCTCCCAAAATCTCGATAATGGTTTAGCAACAACAGAGAAATAACACACAAAACCCTATCACACACAAAAAGCAAAAACAGAAGAGGAACCCTTCCTCAGTAAATGCCCAAGCTGCTGCAATTTATTGGAGACGAAAAATCACACATTGTAGAAGCCTTGAATTGCGAATGAAGAGCACACTATTGGTCGACCTTCGACACCCGCGACGGGCTGATTAAAAAAGCACACATCATCCATGAACCCCCACCGCGGTGAGGCGAGGCGGAGCAGGAGCACCTGTGAACATGGGCGAAGACAAAGGGTTGACGGTAGTGAAATGTGAGAAGAGGGTTTAATCACGTTTCAACTTTTAATCCCATTTTTTGAAATGTAACTAAAATATAGATCAAGTTCAAGACTTGTCTTAAACAACGGAAACGTTAGTTAATTAATATTTAAACGAAACAAGCTTATAGACAAGACTTTTGTGGTTCTTGAAAATATTTTGATTTTCAAGTACTTATATGTGATAAAGGTTAAAACTTTAACCTTCAACACTTAACCAAAATATGAAGAGGTTTGCGCAAACAATGTGGTGTTGTGTGTGTATGATAAATTGTAAAAACAATTAAAATAAAAAGAAAGGGAAGAAGAGAGCACCCACAAAATTTATAGTGGTTCGAAAACTAACCTACTTCAGTCCTCAAGATTCACTTGGGAGTTCACTAGTCACCACCTTCAACCAAGGTGGACTCTCTTGTCTTTGCACACCAAAAAGAACTTCACTTACACCTTCAACAAAGGTGGCTCACTACCATCTCACTCGAGAGGGACTTCAAACCTTGCCTTCAACACCGAAAAACTTTTTATTCTTGCCTTAGTCCCACTAAGGTCTTTTTTCCTTGTAAATTAAGGACTTTGTACAAAAGATGATTATTTTAAACAATCAAGAACTTAGATGCAACTAAGTTTTCCTCTTGATGGCTTTTCTCTCAAGATAACTAGCAAAAGCTATGATATAAAATAAATCTCACTTTTTTTCCTCACAAGGTACAACCTTTTCCAATAAAAATGAAAACTTTAAGGTCTAGAGGTTGAAGATGAAGAGAAATAAGGATTTATTTCAACAGAGTATTGACACTTGTAATTTTCGAATCGCTTGCTTCTTGTAGGGCATAGAGGTCTTCTATTTATAAATGGGAACCTCTAGGATTTTTGAAAATGACGACTTGATTTTCACCCTTGATTTTGAACTTTCAAATCTTGATCTAATTGTGAGAGTATCTTCATTTTGAATCCAAATTGGTCTTGCCATAAATTGCTTGACAAAAAATAAGGAAGCTTCATCTTGGCCTTTGATTCAAACATATACCTCAATCCAAAGGTGTATATTATTTATTTTGAAGGCTTAAATATCATTTTGGTCCACTAGCTTTATTCAAATTCTTATTTTAGTCTACTATCTTTAGATTTGCCACATTTAGTCCACTACTACCTTTAAAAAATTTTCAATTTTAGTCCATTGTGCTGACGTGGACTTAAAGATGCTGACATGACATTTGACTTTGCAGACGTGAACGTTGACTTTGTTGACGTGGACGTTGACTTAGTCGACATGACCATTGACTTTGCTGACATGTCAGTTGACTTTGATGACGTGTCAGTTGACTTTGCTGACATGACTATTGACTTTTGCTGACGTGTCCGTTGACTTACCAGTTGACTAATAGTGGACTAAAAGTGCTCACAATTTGAAAGATAATAGACTCAATGTAATAAATATGAAGATAGTGGACCAAAATCAGAATTTATATGAAGTTAGTGGACTAAAATGTTATTTAAGCCTATTTTGAATCAAGAAAGATTTTGCAATAAATTGCTTGCTCAAATATATGGAACCTTCATCTTGGTCCTTGATTTAAATATGTGCTTTGATCTTGTAGTGTGCATTGTTTCATCTTGTATTGTAAAAGATTTTGCAATAAATGGATGATCTTGGCTCATTTTAGGCGCCACTTTAGGAGGAAGAATTAGGGTTTTCATAGCTTCCCTTGCTCTCATATGCGCCTCCTTGATTTAGCTTTGGTCCACCATAGATCTTACTGTATGGGTCCACCATAGACTTCTGATGGTTCACCGTAGACTTTCACTTGAGGGTCTACCATAGACTTTTTTGTCTACGAGTCCCCTATAGTGATGTAGATGCGCCCGAGAGTCCACCATAGACTTTTTGTATGTGGGTGTACCGTAGACTCATGAGGGTCCACCCTAGACTCTTCTCTTGATAGGTGTGATACCTCGTATCACAGGGTCCCTTAGGAAGGACTCTTCTCAGGACGCGTCAGAAACACGTCACGAAGTTGCTATCAGAGGGGACTCGCTAGCCAGAAGTCAGCTCCCGCTAGCGAGCAGCTGGTCGCTAGCGACAGTATGTCAGTCGCTAGCGACGGGATCAAGTCCCACATCGATCAGATCAAACGTCAAGACGTTGCTGTCAGGAGGTGCTAGCTAGAGAACAACTGTTGCCCGCTAGCGAAGAGCTGGTTGCTAGCGACCATGAGTTAGCTGCTAGCGACGGTACCGAGTCCCACATCGGTCACAACTTGTTATCAACCTCCCCCCCCCCCCCCCCTCACCCTATATATTTGAGAGGATAAAGTAGATTTTCCCTCACACCTCACACTCCCGCCTTTTCAGAGCAGTGCATTAGGCATCCTTTATTATCGAGGATAGTGTGAATTTGACGTCTTGGGGATACTCTGCAAGAGCGAATTCCCGACGGTGAGTTGAAAAGTCTTTTATGTCCTTTTCTGTGTGATGGTCGCTAGTGAGCTAGAGAAGCTCGCCAGCGACCGGCCCTTCGCTAGCGAGATACAGCAGCTCTCTAGCAACGACGTCTTCCGCAGCAGTAGTTCAAAGTTTCGTTTTCTCTTTTTCTAGCGGTTCTAATGTGTCTTTTGCACGCAAGGTGCAAATACGGTGTCGATAGTTGTGGACGGAGCTAACGGTGCTTTTCAGCCTCAGGGTTTACCAGGTGAGTGAAGATCTTGTATGTAGTGTAGTATTCATAGCATATATATATATATGTTTGATAATTAGATAATAGGTTAAGATAATAAATAAATAATGTTGTGTGTGTATGTTTATGTTTATGTTATAGTTGTAGAATTAGTAACATGTTAGGTGGTTAGGAACTTAGTATAGGAACCTAGTATAGGAGATTATAGAAACTTACTTTTCTAAGTTATTTTGTGATTATGTGCCTGTTATGTGTGATTACTGGTTGGGTATTGTAACACCCCGACTTTCATTAAGTCCTAATTAAGTGAGATTAAGGGTAATTGACCTTGGTTAGGATTTAATTAGGTTTGGGTGGATAAGTTTCTTCTAATAATCATTACGTGTTAGGTGATATATATATATATATATATGTTTACTATGTGTTATGTGATCTAAGTGTATCTATATGTGTTATGTGATTTATATGTATGTTCATGTGTATTCATTTTATGTTGGGTGATTTAGGTGCATATATATGTTTTAATTGATGTTTAGATGATGCATGATGTAAGGAATGGATGTTTATAGCACGAGTTGGGATATTTTTTAGGTGCTTTGAGGCTATTTGGTAGCCTTGTAATCGATTACCACGGGATGGTAATCGATTACAGCCATTTGTTCTTCATATTTGGGCATTTTTGCTGTCGGTAATCGATTACATCCTGTCTGTAATCGATTACCGTAATCGATTACCATTTCGTGGTAATCGATTACGACATGCGCAGAGTGCGTTTTTAGTACGTTTTAAGTGTTGTTCGGGCCCCACGATGACTCTAAACCATATATAACTGAGCCACCACATCAGAAACCCTAACCTTCACTTCAGAAACACTCCAAACACTCTCTCTGATCCTTGTGCCTCCATTGTTCTTCCTCTCTCTTAAGAACTCGAAGCCATAACCATTCCAAATCACGAAACTCACATCAAACCTTACCCGTTCACGAAACCGATCACATATTTGTAATTCTCACACAAAGATACACCCTTCTACCTATTGCAATTCATCAATAGGATTCATATTCGTTACCGCACCATTCGTGGGTCTAGAGAGAGAAAGCTAGAACGAGGGTTTCACCGGGGAAGGATCGTCTCCACGTTTTTATTTGAGTTTCTTCAAGAGGTAGGAGTTAGGCATTCTAAACGTTATGTAATTGCATGATTGTTGATAAATTAATGGAGTTTGAATGTTGTACGTTGTTTTTCCCATTAGGGTTCATGAAAGGATTTATTAAATTGGTTTTGAAAAAGAAAAGGGTTTTATGAATTGAGAAGCGTTTTAAAAGTATTTTTATGTTTGTTAATGTATCGGCACATGGCTATGTTTTCTATCGATTGGCACGATGTTGGATTCATATTTTGGCCAATGGCTATTGAAAATCGTGTTTTTGGAACTCCAAAATCGTGTTTCACGACGTCGTAATCGATTACACGGGTTCGTAATCGATTACGATGTCTGAATTTCCAATCGCGAGAAAACGCTGCTCTCTGTTAATCGATTACCAGTCTGTGTAATCGATTACAGTAATCGATTATCAGCCCGCGTAATCGATTACAGCAGTGCTGTTTGTGCGAAAATGAACTGTTTTGACCCTTTATGTACTCTAATGCGTTCTACAACTAGTATGGATGATATATATGAGTTAATTATGAATTGTATGCAAGTTTAAATGTTGTTTGGATGATGTGTTGATATGTTATGTTTATATGAGGTAAATGATGATAATACATGTTTATGTGAATTATGTGATGAATGTATATGTTATGTGTTGTGAACTGAGACGTCACTGGGTGACGCATGTATGTTGTTAAGACGTCACTGAGTGGCGCGAGGTTAATAAAGATGTCACTGGGTGGCGCAAAGATACATAGTAGCCTTCGGCTTGTGATTGAGAGGCTGTAGGAGGGGGTTGGCATCCTCGCCGCAACAGGTCCTTCACTTGCAGTTAGTGAATATTCCCTTTTTCCCCATTTCGTTAGGATGAGTTCATGCCTAGGGGTCGGTGCAGCGGAGGTTACAGGAGGATGGATAGGCCAAAAGAGATAATAAAGAGATAAAATGTTATGAAAGTTTATTACAGTAACGTTTAAGTAAACGTAGTATGATGTATGATTAAGTTTCCTTATATGATTAGATGACACGTAGAGCACACACACGAAAGATATACTTATGTATAATGTATGTATGATGTAAAATGAACAAGAGGCACTTAGGTTAGTCGTTCCGGGAAAGATGGTTTTTGAACTTATAATTGAAATTGAATTCATTCATGCTACACCTATTTAATTAATAAACCCGGAGCGGCTCCCCTACTGAGTTACTTCACAGTACTCACCCCATGTTTTTCCCACCCTTTTAGAGGAGCAGACAGAGCAGGATGTCGGAGCACACGAGAAGCCCGTGCAGACATAGTTTATGATATAGTTCCTTAGATATTAGAGACATGTTTTATTTCCTTATTAGATGTTATGATTTTTATGCTTCCGCTACGTTTATTCATTTATTATGTTTTCTGAGTCCGGACCTTTGTTAGCCGGCAGCTATTTATTTACTCGTTTTTATGGTGGAGTCTCATAGGTCACAATTTTTGGCTTATGGGGTGAGACCTAGTATTTATTTCATGTTTGTTACTTGATGGGAGTTATTTATATGACAAGATATTTTTAGTAGATGTTTGTATCGCTTATATTATCATTGTATTTACGCGCAAGACCCTTATTTCCTATTCCGCGAATGTTTACGAAAAATCTACTCCCGCCTATTTTCCGCGTATTATATTTTAAATATAAAGATAAAACATGATAACATGAGGTAACCCTTATGAAATGGCCTAAAATGACTTAAGCGTTAAGGGCTATCTAGTAGGGTGTTACAGGTATCATTTGTTGTTTACGGTATAACATGTGGCTAATAAGATAAGAGAAATAAATAAATTATGTGTAAGGTTTTATAGTATGTATGATGCATGTTGTTTGTGTTGGTTGCTGACTGTCTTAAGTAATCACGCCACTCTGATTAGTACTATGTCAGATGCTATGTCCCGGATGCAGAATTCCCGGTAGATCTTAGCTGTGGTATGCTAATTAGATTGAGCCGCCCAAGCACGCCAAGCAGTGATGGATCCAGAAAATTTAAACAGCGGGGGCAAAAATATTATATCACTAACATATATAAATATAACATGATGTTTTTTGAATTATTTTTTAGTGTGGGGGCAAATTTAATAATACAATAGGGGCAAAATATATACATCTATATATATTTAAACTAAAAAGTTAAAATTTCAGTGGGGCATAAGCCCCCATACATGGATCCGTCCCTGCCGCCAAGTACGTTCCGATCCCGGTTTTCAAAATATTTGTTAGATTAGTTTTACTTTTGTTTTAATCTTTTGTTTTTCTATGTTTTTAATTTTATTAGTTAAATTATTTCATAACATTAGTTGACTTATTTCAAAATATATTAGTTAGATTATTTTAAACATTAATTGGATTAGTACTGTTTTTAATTTTAACTAGTTCAAAATATTAGTTAGTTTTGTTTTGTTTAGTTTTATTTTTTAGTTTTTAAATTTATTAGTTGGATTATTTCAAAATATTAATTGTATTATTCTATTTTTAGTTTGACTTTAGAATTATTTAATTTTTTACATTTTATTAGTTGAATTATTTCAAAATATTAGAAAGATTATTTCTATTTTAGTTTAATTGAATTTTGAATTTTTGTTAGTTGAATTAATTCAAAAATGTTAGTTGGATTAATTCAAAAACATTAGTTGGATTAGTTTAAAAAATTAGTTTGATTGTGATTGTTTTAGTTTTAACTTTTTTTTTTTTAATTTCAATAGTTGGATTATTTTTTAAAACATTTGTTAGGTTAGTTGTATTTTATTTTAACTTTTTTGTTGCTTTTTACATACTAAATGTTGTTATTTTACTCATATTTATGTCAAATTCACTCACGTATTTTTATAAAATTGCTCATAAAATTTGCACATCTTGCGCACATTGTTATAAAACTAAACAATTTTTAAAATATTTGTGTGATTAATGCATTGTTTAATTACAACAATTAACAAAATATGAACAACTTTTCAAAATAATGAAAGTGAGTCTGAGAATAAAATGTGAGAAACTTTTTCAAAAAAAATGAGTATGTATGAAGAGAAAATATGAGCTCACTTTTTAGAAAATGTGAGCAACTTTTCAAAATAATGTAAATGAGTCTAAACATAAAATGTGAGCTAACTTTTCAAAAGAAAATGTGAGTGTGTATGAAGAGAAAATATGAACAAACTTTTCAAAAAATATGAACAAGTTTTTGAAATAACGTAACTGAGCCCAAAAATAAAATGTAAACAAAATTTTAGAAAAATGTGAGTGCGCATAAAGAAAAAATATGAACAAACTTTTCACAAAATGTAACCAACTTTTTAAAATAGTACGAGTAAATATGAAGATAAAATGTGAGCAAGTATTCAAAAAAAAAAAAGAGTTTGCATGAAGAGAAAAGTTAAACATAATTGATTAATTTCACACTTATTTTAAAGGGGACGAGTGAATATACACACCATATTTATGAGTCGCATATTTTGGGCCTTAATATACAGAGCAAGTATGAAGTATGTATTTTGAGTGTTTGACTCAACATAAAATATGAAATTACATCTTAAAAATGTGGAGTGAAACAAACAAATCCACTAGTTGACAAGACCAAAAACACCCCTCCCACCGAACTAGGTAAATATAGATACTTCAGTTTTCATTAACTCAATACATTAGGCTCTTATCTCTCTAGCCTAAGAATTTTACACAAGAAACTTAAAAAAGAAAAGAAAATAAAATAAAATGAAGAGTAACGTTATTTTAACGAAAAATTGAACTAAAGATGATATTAAAAAAACCACAACTCTATACTTGAATCTGAAGTTCTTCCTATATCCTTTCATAGAAAACTAAGTTTGTTGCAGTTGCTGCAGTTCCCACCTTTACATTGAAGGAAGGCTAGAAAACTGTCCCGCGCATGTAAAATATACAATAATGCTAGTCGTAAAACAAAAATATGTTCAACGAGCATTCAACGTGTGTTATACATGATATAGAATGTGTGCTATATGTATAGCACGCGTACGTATAGCACACATTTCATATAATGTATAGCAGATGCTCGTTGGATGTATTTCTGTTGTACGACTAGTATTATTGTAAAATATATGCACACAAAATCTTCATTCACTCGCAGCAACCAATCACAAAGCTAAAATATCTCATGTTATCAGCAGTAACCCACATCTTGACAATCAAGAGGAAGCATCTTCAAGAAAAACCATAAAACTGGAAGTCGAAACACCAAAGCCGCGCGATTGGAAATAATATAAATCCACTGTAAATGGCAGAGATTCTGGAAGAAACGAAGCATGCCATCATCCATTAAAGATTTCCTTCGGCTGTAATTACTAGGAATGTCTAGATATAGTCAATTTGATTGGCAAGAGATTGCTGCAGGCACCTACATTCCGGTAGTGGGTATGTGTAGATAGAAGTTTTTCTGTTGATTTTTCTAACTCTAGGTACCATGATTCCTTTTCGGTCACTTTCGCTAAGCATATCTTCCATCTGCTCCTTGAAAGTTCCCCAACTGCAAAACCAATGCACAGATATTTTCGATCATCTTATCTTTTTAAAAGATTGGATATTTCAAGTCTATATATAGGCACAAGGATAGGAATTCACCAGAGTCACAACCAAGCTAGGAAGCACGTACAAACCGATGCTAAGGCGTGTCCACGTGTACGATACCCGGTGGACACGCATCCGTACATGTCCGAGAAAAAATATTTTTTTTTAAATCAGACATGAGTTGGACACACGGTGGTCGCTGTCTGACACGCATCGAATACGTTGTGACACACTATAGACACAAGCCGGGTACACCGTGGACATGACACATTTTTTTCTCATCTGATCTTTTCATACTTTATGAAGAAACTTAAGATCAAATCCAACCTAAATTTACTTGACTAAAAAAACTTAAATTAAATATGTATTTTTAACCTAAAGTAAGAGAAGTTTTACTAAAAAATATTTATTATATATTCAAATATATGTCGTGTCCGTGTCCTGCCTCTTAGCAACCAAGGTTATCAAACTTGGAGAGTTTAACTAACCTCATAGAGCCAAGATAAACTCGACTCCGAAACTCAAAAGAGTTTACTATCCTTACAAATATATTACAAAATATTTATAACATCTAAATA
The DNA here is from genome assembly GCA_013621005.1 of Aeschynomene evenia. Taxonomy (NCBI): domain Eukaryota; kingdom Viridiplantae; phylum Streptophyta; class Magnoliopsida; order Fabales; family Fabaceae; genus Aeschynomene; species Aeschynomene evenia. The sequence goes on along the minus strand of CM024269.1, from coordinate 19,264,955 downwards.
CAATAAAATAAGTTTGTGATAAAAACAAAGAAAAATAAAAATTTCAATAACTACAATGTGAAATATAAGTCATGAAATATGAAAAACTAATTAAAATCATAAGAAGTTGAATAGATAAAAGATTAACAAAGTGAAACAATTAATTGATTTATGTCAATATATCATAATTTCAATTTAAATATGTCTAATTATGAGTCTATACTATGAAATTCCATGTTTTGTTAGTTGAAAGTCTAATTACAAAAAGAGTAAACTTGAGTGTTTACCTGAATTTATCCGAATTTATAAGAGTTTACCCGAGTTCACCTGAGTTTACCCAAGTTTACTCAGGTTAGTGTTTGTAAGCAAGTTAACTCGATTTAGAGCTCTAAACTCGTAAGAGTTTAAGAGTTAACTCGAGAATTTGATAACTATGGTCACAACTTTATCTACTTAAAAAAGGTGCATTGCATCTAATCACACAACATAAAACCTGGTAGAGTTGAAGTTGATAAGCACCAGAAACATCCAAAATTATTGAAAAGGGATACACTCAAGTGAAAGGACTAGACTATGTTGATACTTTAGTCCTGTGGTAAAAATGACTACTTCCAGACTGTTCTTAGCCATTACTGCTGCCAAGAACTGGTTTCTATATCAGTTAGATGTTACCACAACATTTTTGCATGGTGATTTAGATGAAGAATATATGAGAGCTCCTCCTGGCCTACCCATTTCTGATCCTAAGCCAATTTGTAAGCTAGAGAAATCCTTGTGTGGACTTAAACAAGCTAGTAAACAATGGATGTAAAGTTAACATTTTTTCTCATTGAATCCGGTTATAAACAATCAAAGTCTGGTTACTCTTTGTTCACTAAGCAGTCACCTAGAGGCTTCCCTGCTATACTAGTACATGTTAATGACCTTGTGCTTTCAGGTGATGACATGCAAGAGATCAACTCAGTTAAGAAGATTTTGGATGATAGATTCAAAATCAAGGACTTAGGGGAATTGAAATTTTTCCTAGGCCTTGAAATAGCCAGAGGAAAGAAAGGAATAGCTCTCGAGGAAATATCCTCTGGACTTTATCAAGAATGCAGGTCTACTAGGCTCCAAACCAGTCACAACTCCAATGGATTATGCCACTAAACTGTCCAAGGATTCAGGTGATATACTACTTGACCCATCTAGTTACAGGAGACTAATTGGAAGGTTGATCTACCTCACAAATACAAGGCCAGATATCTCATTTTCTATGGGGAAATTATCTGTTTTTGGAATGTCCTACTTCTCTCCATGTCCAAGCAAGCTCATAGAGTTTTAAGATATATCAAGCAAGCTCCTGCAAGTGGTATCTTCTTCTCAGCCACTTACAACTTGATGATCAAAGGATATGCAAACTCAGATTGGAGTGCCTACCCAGATAGCAGGTAATTAATTTCAGGACATTGTTTTTTCTTGGGAAATTCTCTTGTATCTTGAAAAATCAAAAAGCAAAAAGCAGGTTACAGTGGCCAGATCTTCTTCAGAAGCTGAATACAGATAATTGGCACATGCTATTTGTGAAGTGCAATGGTTAGGCTATTTACTAGCAGAAATCCCCATTCAGCAACCAATTCCAATTCTGTGACAGTCAATCTCAATATACATTGAATCTAACCCTGTGTTTCATGAAAGAACAAAAACACATAGAGATAGATTGCCATGTGGTTTGAGACAAAGTACAAGGTGGTTTCATCAAGCTCCTAATGTTGTTAATCATCGTATATTTTACGTTGATGTGGCCATATACAATTTAGCTCCAAATTTAGTGTTACATTAGTATTAACTTACTATTAGTGCTTGGCAACATTTATCAAATTCAAACCAAAATCAAGATTGGGCCATGTTTGACGATACATTTATAAGAGACAAAATAATATAAGTAATAGAATATCTCAAAGAACAGAATGCAAGTTGTGACATGGATCTCAAAAAATAAATATAACTCCATAACTTTGGTAAAACTTCTATCTGAGAACATAAAAGAATTAAATATTCCAAAAAATGGTTTCAAATGTCTTAGTGGAGTGTAGAATGCATATAATGATGAGAGGGGAAAAGGATGACGGAGAACATACCTAATATGCACATCATCCAAAAGAACAACAAGCTTGCGCTTGTCAGGGTTAATGGTCTTGGCATGCCCATCATACAGGAATCTTCTATGGCCCATCAGAAAATGAGGGAAGTTACCACCTTGAGTTGTAACAAAAACCTCACTAAACAAACATACTGTGTAGTCTAGTGCTGCCAGTTGAGAGGAATAACCCTAAAAAGGATGAAATTAAGCATCATGGTCATTCGAAAGCCCCAACAATTATTTTAGCACCACCCATTGCAACTGTATAATAGCAACAAAATGAAGACAGAACGACAAAGAAAATCACGTCCGTGATCAATTTAAATATAATATTCATTACCCATCCAGTAAGGCATTCATGATGTATAAGTATTGAACTTAAAAAGGAGTGTTGCAATTGATGTTTAAAGCATCTGATCATGTTTTAAGATGGATTAAAATATAGTTCCCAGGTCCAAACCAAACCCATGAATAAAAATATATATATATTTGTGAAACTAGTGAAGATTGTTACAATTCTGTACCACTGACATCAGCCCAACCGATTAGATATCAAAACTTTTTAATTCAAGCTATAGGTGATACATACATATTCCATATATTGTTAGGATCACATAGATTAGTGAGTTAGTTGGGGGAGTTTAGTTGGTTAGTTAGGGATTGGATTAAGGGGAACTGGGAGTAGTTGAGGTGAGGGAGTCTGGTCATTCTTTTGGTATCTTTGTAGTTGTAGTTGGGATAATTCTCTCTCATTTCAGGAGGTAGTTCCTCCCTTGTTCTTGGTTAGGGATTTGGGGATTTCCCCTCCCTATTATCAATAAAAGAGATTTACCTTTCCTCCATTGGCTGGTTCTAACATATTGGAAGGCAATTATAGTTTTGATTGACATCCTACATATAGTTGTTTTTATCACTTCAAGACTTAAAAGGATGTACTATACTTGCTGCAGAAAATAAAAACAAACTGATGCAGCAGCACAGCTACAAATAGGATGGGTCCATTAGAATGCTTTAGTCTTGGGCACTTGTAATAAGAAAATTAAACTAAAACAATAATGCATGTTAGATGTTGATTATATTGAGGAAAGAATTTTTCTTTTCAAAAGCTACATCAAGAAACTATAGACTATCAAGTATAACTGTATAAGTTGCTTCAAACACAAAATAAACTGATCCAAATACTAACAGAGTCTGAAGGGCTTTGTAGCCATCCAGTTTAATAGAATGGAGCAAAGCATTATTAATGCTCTATTTTTTCAGTTGACAACTATCTTTACCATAAAAGGAGCAAGCTCATCTGATGTTGCAAGAGACTCCTTCGTATGCAGATTAGGAAACATTTGTTTTAAGGGAGCCAAATATCTCTCTGCATGATATATTTTACCAGAAGCCAAATATATTGACGTATTGTTATCAAATCCTATGCCACGTAGCAACATCCCAACCTACATTTTTAAGGAAAACAATATGCAGTAATCATAAGTCAATCTATCATGTAATATCAGTCACCTCAATTTCAATTTGCACACACTACTTTGAATTTCCTCTCATCATGCCACTCTAGCTCAAAAATAAATTAAATAGAAGTGTAAAAAAAGAATGACACATCTCATTAATAAGTAAATAACTTAAGCACATGAAACTAGCAAGATTAAAATTAGGAAGAATAGAAAAGAACACCTCCAAAGGAGTTAGTGGGCATTTTCCATCAACTCGATTGAGGCTAGGTAGAATGATACGATCTTTTCTTTTAAATTTTCCCCTCCACCCCTTTACTCGAACTGAATCCATTTCCAACTTTTCTGCTTCTCCCCCATCATATACACAACAAGAGAATGCTATCATGTCCTGCATATCACGAAGATTTCATCAACATTACATAAAGCTGATTGAATCCCATACTGGTTTGATACATAGTGGATCTAACTAAGCCTTATCTCAATAGGTGGGATCAGTCACATGGATGGATCAAACAACACCATATTGCATACAAAGACACATAAAATTGCACCCATTACTAGTTATAAATTATAATATAATTGAATGAGCATCATTACCTCTTCAAAACGAAGATGTACAGCAATATACTTTCCATTTGATCTTGAGCTCTTCTCAACCATTCGGTTCACCAGCTTCTTAGCTAGTGTTGATATTGTAGAAGAGAACCTCAATGCTTTATAATTAGTAAGGCATCTTAAAAACTGAATATGTGGAGGGACACTCATTGCCAAACGGTTGGCAAATGGAGCTATTCGGATAACACTGCATCATGTTACCAAGTCAACAATAATACTCCTAGTTTCAACAAATAAATGATGTAAACCAAAATTGTGTCCCAGGTCCAATGTGGATTCACAGTCCAGTTTCCCCCAAAAGAGTTTATTTTGAAACTTAAACAATTACCATTTCAAACAATATAAAATAATGAATCAGAAACAAGAAGAAAGTTACCTACCCTTCCTTCTGCAAGATTGGATAAACAACTCTGAGGTAATAACTGACGGGAGCCCAAGCTTGAACTTTGATGTTAGTGATATTACTCATATTGTAATTATGCCTCTCCATGAGTGCCTCGGGCAGTTCTTTAACCACCTTCACATAACCATCAAGTGTGGATATAAAATGATCTTCATCATATATATCCCCAAATTCACTGTAAAAGAAATAGTATTTTTTTTAAATTGAGTTAGGAGATATAAAATCAGGAATAATAGACACCTAAGAAGCACTATGTATGTCAGATTTTCAGTTAACAATCATTTGTGTAATTGTATGGACAGTTTTATAAGGAAAGTGTACATACCCATGAAGGTCCACTTTAATTCCATCACTTCTAGTTGGTTACAAATTTAGTCATGCAATGCTAGACATACCAAAAAGTTAAAACTGTCAATTAATTTGGCACAAATTTCAACAGATGTAGTTGAAGGAGAATCTTCCTCTGGTCCTATAGGTTATACAGGCCATGTAATTGGTTGAATATTTGTAGAATTCAAAGCAATGGGAATTCGGTGCAGTTTATGTGAACACGTTCAATTAAATTAATCAACTTATGGGATATGTTTAAAGTAAATAATTTATGGAGGGAAAAATGCAGGTATGACTTTTACATAATTGGAAACATTAGCACAATAATCAGAATGTTTCTTCAGAACTACAGAATAAAATTTGTTTGTTTTGTTTTAACTGTATGGAATGAATTGTCTCAAAAGAGGCATATGCTTTGTTTGTTTTAGATTCAAAATTTTTTTAGACTGCTTTTTGACAGACATAAGACAATGCACTTTGTATAAAAGTGCATTCACATTTCACAGCATGTTGACAGGGAATGAGAACCAAACACGCTAATTAAATTAAGTGATGAAGAAATTCATTTTTCCCCACCAGCCACATATTACTGTGATATTTAATTTTTTTTTTAAAATAATTACAATTTAAAAACCAAACAAAGAAATTGGGCAAGGTCACAATGTTTGTGTGAAATTTCACAAAGAAATCGGCTAAGACATATCTTTTAAGCTTCAATTATAAAAGATATCATGTCCACTACGACTTGTCTAGACATTAGGAGTGTAAAGTTCGCAAAGCTTTACGTCTGCAGGGTGGCCCAACATCAAGCATAGGATTGGCTCTAACTCTAATACTATCTTGTAAAGAAAAATGATAGTAAAAATTGGTCACCTTGGATCTTTCCACACATTGTGGAATTCAAAGTGAGGTATAACTAGTATTGCATTCAAGAGCCCTGCCACAGCCACAGCATTGCAAATCTACAGAATCACAATTTGAAAGCACAACGGTAAAAAACAGTTCATTCCTAAAATAAATCAAAAACTGCTGAAAGTCACAGAAATTTTAAAATTTTGTCATACTGCCGAGCGTTGCTGGTTAAGACCACCATTAGCCTCCACAATTAAAAAGCCATTGAGACCACGGGATGCTGAAATCAAGAAAAGCATAATTTTAATGTTCTACATGAAATTTAGTTCATTCTTATGTCAAATTTCACATCAGCAGCATATCTGATGCAGTGCGATAACAGATACGTGTGACAAAGGCAATTGTTTGGACAAGTAGAGTAAATAGCTCAAATATCCTAAATTAGCAAAATCCATGCCAACCAGAGACTAAGTGCATACCAAAATGTTCGTGATGCAAAGAGGTCAAATTTTGACAAGGTTTATGCTCTCTCAACTTCCTTTTGTACTTCCACACAGAAGATAACTGCAAAAAACAAAACAAAAAATAAATAAGTGCTTGTAATGGGTAAAATAGACTCATAGGCTCAATTAGGATAGTATCATTAGTTATAGTAGTATTTTACTATAAATAGGTAAATTGTACAAGTGCAAATCATGCATAATCATAATTGTGATGTCATTTTCCCCTTTTGGCTCTTAATTGAGATTCGCTCTGCATCTCTTTTCTCTCTAATTGGCCCTAATTGGGATTTCTTCCATATTTCTCTCTAATTGGCCGTAATTGGGAATTCTTCCATATTTCTCTCCATCTCTAATTTCTTACTCATTACAGTGCTCTTCGTGGAAGAGAATGATTCTCGTGTGTTGAGCATCAAATAGTAGTTAATCATGGGGCACTCATGACAAATGTGAAAATTTTCACTTCTACAGGACTCAGAATCGAAGGGTATTCGTCATGGACAAGGAAAATGCTAAACAAGAAAAACATGTTTGATAACAAAATATATTACCTCATCAACTATACATAACTCTACCTTCCTCAACTTGTCCAAAAAAGAATGCGTTAAATTGAATAAAATAATGGAGAAGCAAACAAAAAGACATAAAATAAATCATCAACTGAAAATAACCTCTCATTCCCCTCTTCATCTTTAGTTTTGTCACAAGACAAATATTGTTCTGATCTCACCTAATCCGCACGTCATTTTCCTAATCCTAACAAAGTTCAGGTAATTTACAAATAGAATAAAATACTCCCAAACCCACACTTTTCTTACACTCTCCCCCATTTTTCGCAAACGAGACAGGAACCACAAAAAATAGAGCGAGATCAAGAGAGAATCATCACAAAAACGAACCTCAACAGCCGAGGAATTATCGGACTCCATGTCATGCCAGAGGTTCTGGAAGACCTCATGGCTCCGATAGACGGAGCCGGGAAGGGGAGGACCGCCGATGAGGGCGGAGAATGGGCCGACACACATGAGAAGGCCGGAAATGTACAGAACCGGCAGCAGGAAGAAGTACCGGAGGCTCCGGCGAGTCATTATGCCGGCGGCCAAAGTTCCAAGGCTGCTGGTCGTCTGAGACAGAGCCTTGGCCGGGCGGAGCCGCCGACGGCACCGGGAGATGTTGCCGGAGTGACGCGGCGACGGTGGCGGACTTGGAGAGCTGCTGGTTCCGCCGGCATCGGTGTCGTGGCCATTCCCACCTGAGTGGGAGTGGGTTTTGGATTTCATGGCAAGGGTAGTGACATGGAGGGAATTAGTGAACAATGAATTTAAAAATAGGAAAAGAATGATTTGATTTGGGTGAAAGTGATGGGTGTGATTGTTCTAAATGTGCAGTGTGAAGAGTGAAGGTCTTAAGAAAAGAGAGAGAGTGAGGGGAGAGAAAATGAAAGGGGCAGAGGTAAAGGAAAGAGAAGGAAATTAACGGGACGAGAACAGTATGGTATGGTTACTGTGATCGCCAGCTGCTAGTAGTACAGTCCATTGTCGGAGAAGTAGGATCTAATTATAATGTATTTTTAGAAATTAAAATGTTAAGAAGAAATCACATCTTCCATTCCCTTTTCCTACCAAACTTTATACATATTCATAGGAATATATACCCATTTAAAATATGGGTTTTTTAATTTTTACTCATAAAAATAATCAATATCATCAAATAAGTCTATATTATATCAATATCTATACAGATGTATTGTTTTTTGCATTTGTAAGTGATATTCGATTAGGGGGCGAATGTCACAAACAACCGTCCAATATTAGTGATATTCGCCCATGGACGAATGCGAGGTATTTTGCATCTCATTTTCGCCCAATCAAATATCCAATTATTCGGTGACCCGTCTCGCGAACCGGTAAATGTATCGTATATCTAAGTTAGTTTTTAAATCATTTGTATATGATAGTTTGATCTGTTGTAATTTATCAATGAATGATGTGCAATCTATTATTGTATGTCTGACTAGGATATATCACTATTGTGTGACCCACATCAGGGACTCGTAAAACATATCTCACAAAAACAAATGAATTATGTAAAATATTTACACACAATATAAACATTGTCAAATAAAAAAGATACATTAAATATACAATATAAATATATTAAATATGATACATACACTAAAAGTACAATATAAAAATATGAATATATAAATATACAAATATTATATTGTGCATTTATATAAATATTTATCACATTATAATAAACGCTACAATTTTATGTTGCGTTGATGGATCGGGGTTGACTCTTTTATTTTTTTAAATTAATATTAAATCACTTAACTAATAAAAAATATTCTTTTGGAGAAAATTTTTAAAACAATTATTAAACTTTAAAAATTATAATATTTACTCCGAAATTTGGACAAGAAGTATTCCAAATAAACTCAAATTTAAAAATCATTATCTTTATACGAGTTGATAAAAAACGAGGCGACACGAGTTGATCTGCCTTTAATTTGAAAAGTGCATTGTATATCTCAACTCGTCCAGTCAAAATTAGCATTAACATGGTTGGTTGACCAACTCATTTTACCACCCCAAATAGTTTTTGTAAAAAATAAATAATTTAAAATTATTATAGATCAAAAAATTATTAAATTTTATCATCATACTAAAATTATTTGTATGAATAAAATTAATTCTATAATAAATTTATGAAATCAATATATTATAATTCAATTCATTTTTAATTTTAATATATATTTAGTTATTTATATTATTAATATTTTAATAATTCTTGTGTATTGCATGAATACATTAGTTAAGCCTAAAAGAAAGTGTGTGTAATGTAAGTAGATTATGTATTTTTGAACCATAAAAATAAATAAATTAATTAATTTTAAAATTAATTATTTAAAATATAAAAATAAAAAGTAAATTAATTTATAATTCTCATCAAATATAATTATGTATTTTTAAATTCTGTATATTTTAAAAGGATCTTACATATATGCAACTCCTCACATTATTTTCAGAGCTTTTGCTAACATGAATTTGTTACAACGGACGGACAAAAATGTAAGGATAATAAGCTCACGTCCATATCATCGTTTTACTTGGGTCGAAGGAAAAGAATATGAATACATTGTTCAAATATCGCAGCAAACTTTAACAGCTTCTCGTAGAGGCGTAGACGCGAGGAATAACTATGTCCACGAGTAATATAGTCAGCCTTCAAGATTCTCCATCGAAAAGATTAAAAAAAAAAAACTAAATACCCCAAATGCTACTCCAAAAATACATCACGGATAAATTAGTCTCTCAGAATTTAAAAGCTCAATTTGATTCTTTACATATTGTACGGACATGTACGGAATGATAATTTATCATTCTTTTTAAGATGTGAATGATCAAATTGGACTTTTCAATTCTGAGGAACTAATTTGTCCCACAATAATATTTCGGAACTAAAATGGGTATTTAGTAAAAAAAAAAAAGAATGGAGAGAAAGAAAGAGAGAGAGAGAAAACATCCCATATGGTTCAACATATACAACAAACCCTTCAAATTCATTGAGTTTAGCTGAATTGGATTATACTGGACTCTCACTTTGGACTGACTTTAATTTTAGCATGGTACGGTCTAGAATAAAATCCAGGAACTAAGCATTGAAAATCCTGCTAGCATCACGATCTCCCATCCTCCAATCAATGACTTTAAGCCTTTAGATCCACTGCAGTGGAGCTTGTTATTATGGTAAGTGCATACCTGTCGTTTCCTGAAGCCCAATAGTAGACAAGAGTTACTTCAATTAACTTTGCATTTGCATTAAAAGTTGTTTCATTATGTTCAACAGTCACAATCTCTAGAAAAAATAAAGTTATGCCGATAGTAAGGAACATTTACTGCATGCTTTAAGAAATATTGTCATTTATTTATATATATTCCTAACTAGTAGTGTCTTTAAAGAATTAAAAGTGATAAATCTTTTATTAAAATGCATTATAAATTTTCAATACATTAAATATATTAAAAATTAAAATCAGTAAAGTATGTTTTATAATAGAAAAACTTTATTAAAAGTCACATTTTATAATACCTTATTGGTACACTCTATTCCATCACATATTGTATTGACACATTCTTATCTATCATTCAGTCTTATATTAGGTGATCTACCTCTCATTCAACTTAGGGTCATTGCATGATTAGAAAATCAATCAAATGAGTTAACTCATATTGACCACATCAAATTAAGAGAAATGTTAAATTTATATAACACTTGTTCAGTATTAATCCATGTCATTAGATTTTAACATATATTTATGAGCATTACTAGAGGCACAACAAAAAATCAGGTAAAACAGTCAACAAATAGGAATTTGGGTCACAATCACTCAGCCTATTAAAAATATACTCATGATTAAAAGTGCTAACTGGGTCATAAAGTGTTAAATGGGCTTTGTTGGCTGTTTTGATTGGTTTTTTATTTTGTTCCAAACATTTGTGTATATTCATTATTATATTTAAACTCTTAAAATATAACGGTTAGGATGATTGTTGTAAAGTGTTATATTGTATACAAAACATTTTTCCAACCTCTACAAGCCAAATTAAAAGGTTTCCTTATTGAAAGAAACATAGAATAACAATCAAAAGTAGTTGTTCAATGCACAAACCTGGATGAGCAGAAGGCTATAACATAATCTGTCCCTGAGCAAGTGAAAATGCTAGTTGGATCATCATACGCATAACTATATGAAGTTGGGCATGCCTCCTTAAACTTCTTGGAATAATACGTAGGTTTACAAGTAACTGGGTTCCCATATACCCCTCTACAACAATACTCATCCGCATTAAACACATCACAGGCACTCCGGCACCCAACGGTCTTGCCGTTCGACTTAACGGCAAGTTCGTTGGGACAATTGGACCTAAGATCAGAGTCACAGCCAGCAGTGGAGCAATTTCCCTTTCCATTAATAGGCTTAACTGACAAAGGCACATTGAAGCCATCAACAAGACTAACATCATAGAAGTCCAATTGTGCAAGTGTAAACTCTGCTAGTGAAGCAGGGGTTTTTCCTGATGCTGAACATTTTAGAGTGGTGCCACAAGATCCTGTTTGGCATTGGCCATTGCCATTTTGGTCAAAATTGCAGCCTGTTCGAGCCCAAATTCGACCACTCCAGCTAACTGGTGCTGTGAATACCCTCGATTGGCCTGGCTTTAGAACAAAACCTCCACCATCGAAGTTGTCTCCGGGTGTTATTGCTGGCCATAGTGTCTCTTTGCAGTGGTTCACTATGGTGAAAACTCTAGCTGACTCGCACGATCGTTGCCCTGTCCGTCAAGTTAATTTAGTTTAGATTTTGATAGAATTATTTTTAAAATAATTGGTCATGTTATTTTAAAAATAATTTACATAGAAAAAATTGATTTATGGTTGTAAAAGAGCTTGTTTGTTTATACATTAGAATTGATTTTATTCAACACAATAATTTGTAGCTTCTCATAGAAGTTGTCTTGGAGAGCCTCAATATTGTTTTGGAAAGCCACAAAATGAAATAACCAAACTGAAAATAGTTAGAAAATAAGCATTGCTAGAGACACAATAAAAAAACTAGCAAAAACAGCAAACAATAGGAAATTTGGCCTAAATCACTCATCTCATTAAAAAAATACACATGGTTAATAATATTATTTGGCCAAAAGTGTTAAAATAGATTTTGTTGGCTGTTTTGGCTGGAAAAATATTATTCTCCAAGCATTTAGGTTAGAAAAGTAAATAGTAAAAACAAAAGTTAATACTTTTAACTTTTATTAGAATAAAATATTTTTTAAAGTTGAACACTTATTTAGAAGTGAAAATATAAAATAAATAACTTTATTTTCTCTCAAATTAATTATTTTCAATGCAAACGTGATTTTGACGTTAACCAAACAGTAAATTGATTTCAAAGTTTGAAAACTCTAGGGATGATGATCAAACTAACTATTAGCAAAGAAGTACATTATAACATAAATGCTAGTGCAAAATAATTTGAATATGAGCATGATAAATAATTATTTAGTATAAAAATGATAGGTTGACATCCATATAGAATATATAGGATGATAAATATTCATAATTGATGTCAAATAATGATATTGTGATGCCAAAATAATGATTCTTGATGTCAAGTTATCGTGGATGTTCACCCCATATATCCTATATGGATGTCAATATATCATTACCCGTATAAGAAAATGAGACTTGTGTTTCCTTTTTATATCAATAATGTAAAGAGAGACATAAAAAGCAAGTACTTTAAATGGGAAGAATTTGTTAAAATTTATAAAATCCAATAATTAAATCACTTGTGCCTTCTTTTCTTTTAATTTGACATGATCCAGGATTCCTAGAACAAGGCTAATGCACAGTGGCGGATCAAGAAAATTTTAAAAGAATGGACGAAAATATTACATTACTAATATATATAAATATAAGATATTTTTTGAAAATTTTCAAGTGTGGGGACAAATTTAATAATATAATGAGGGCAAAATATATACATTTATATATATTTAAACTACAATTAAAAAAATTCAGTAGAGGCATAAGCCCCCATACATTTACATATGGATCCACCACTGCTAGTGCATATATATATTTTGCTATGTTACAATAATCTCAATGAAGAATGACCATGTGAAGACAGTGTTACCTGATAAAATAATTGCTAGAACCAAAGAGATCGGTAAAATCATTTGAAGATGCAATGCCATCTCTGTTTTTTGAAGAACAAAAAAGGAAAAAGATACACATGATGGAAGGTTGGGTGATAGGAGCTGCGGATATAAAGGGACGAGACTGAAAAAAGAATACGTGCGGAAAAGAAGGTAAGTAAATTGAAGCAACAAAAGGTATGAATTTTGAGAAAAGAATGAATTATTCTTTTCCTAGTACATAGCTGCAAGTTTAACAAGGTTCCATACTTCATAGTTCAACATTTTCAAATGTCACAGTAGACATACGAATGTGACGTGTGGTAAAACGCTTCCACTTAGTTGTCCTACTCATCACATCAATAAATCTTGAATAAAAATAAACATTTGACTATCTGATCGTTGATCAATGAAAAATAATAATATAGTCTCAAGTTTATGGTGAATCTTACATGTAGCAACATATCAATTAAGAGTTTCATAATATTATTATAGTTATAATTTTAATTATGTTTTGAATGGCTGGTAGTTGTCACGTATAAGATTCATCATGAATCCGAGTCTATATTAACACTACTCTTGATTAATAATGTAATGTCTTAAATTATTATTAACTTCAAGATCATTTATGTTAAATTGTCTAGAAGATATAAAAATCAATATAGAAGCGTATTTGACTCTATAAGAATCAATTGATGTTCAGGTCTTTGATTTTTGATCTATAAGGTTGATATGATTCTTGATCTTTTAAACTAGTGCATGCCTATGGAAAAAAAAAATAGGATTCTACCTTTCTGCACAAGGGATGACAGAGATGGAGGCACGTGTACAGTTTCGAGGACCATAATCTTTTTATATGATCATTATAATTCTAGTTTTTAATTCAGTCCATCATAAGATTAATAACTCGATAATTTAGTATCTACACATAATAAACGCATACTCAATAATAGAATATTTAAGTCTAAATAACTTTAACTTTACTCAATCGTTTTAGTATTAAGTCAAACTTTATAATAACATACACTAGTATAATAACTTGTGCGGATCACACAAAATTATATGCTTTTAAAATATTATAAAAAGAATGAAATAAAAATAATTTTATTAAAAATAAATTAAGTAAAAATAAGTTATTGTTATAAAATTAATAGTGAATGTCAATAAAATCTAAATAATTTTAGTGGAGCATCTAAGAATTATTCATCAGTCATCACATAACACAAATATGTAGTTTTCAATAATAAAATGGAGAAGGTGATAAGTTGCATTTTGTATAAAATGACTACAACATGTATTTATTGATACCAACATCAAGTTATTTGTAAAATAAAAAAATGATTATAAAATAATCAGGTAAAGGATAACATGGTCCCAATTCTCACATGAATTATTAATTTTATTACAAATTATCTCTCCTTCCCATATATATATATATATATATATATATATATATATATATATATATATTATTAAAATAGCTACTAATAAGTCCTCAATTATTTTATTAAGAAGTCTTCTCTTTATTATCAAACACTAATCCTAAACTCATAAGCCACGCATTCATAATATTCCAAACCAGCGCGCCGCAATGCAAGAAAATCTCTCAAATAAAAAAGTTGTGCATAGAGTACTCTTATGTTGTGTTTTTAACATAATATTAAAAGGGGAATGCTCACATATAGTCCACCATAAAGGTTGTATGTACAGTCTCCACATAAAAAATACTACAAGACAAATAATAGTATAAGTGTTTGTGGGTCCTTCTATAATACATTACTTGTTTAACTAGTAATTAATTTAATAATATGATTTAGATTAAAATTAAAAACATCTTTTGTAAATTATAATATTTTTCATTAAATAGAGTTACTGTACAGGTTAAAAAGTTACTGGAGTTAAAAATTATCAAATCTCTAACATCAAATCCCTAATTAGAAACACAAAATTAGGGATTGCTATTGTGGGAGTGGGTTGCAGCCACCACCGCGCCGTCCAGGGACCACCACGCCGTCAAGGGACCACCACACCATCGAGGGAAGGACACCTGTGACGGAACTGTTCCTGTTGCCTCTGTGTCGTGCGTTCTCTGTCGCGATTTGTTCCTGCCGCTGTCTTCGCGAGTGCTGCACAGCGACGACGATGGAGTGCCGCACAGTCACGGAGACAGAGTCCTGCACAGTTGGAGGAGTGCTGCAAGCGGCGGCGGAGTGGCTCCCTCGCGGCGACCTGGCGCGACGCGATGCACAGGGATTTGATATTGGGGAGATATTAGGAAAGGGAATTAAACTTGAGCACAGAGAAGAGAAGGAACGACGATGGCAGCAGTTTTGGAAGCCCCAATCTGATATTAGGGATTTGACGTTATGTGATGTTAGGGATTTGATAATTTTAACTCAAATAACTTTTTAATCTGTAACTCTATTTAATAAAATAATATTATAATTTATAAAATATGTTTTTAATTTAATTTAAATTATATTATTAAACCAATTGCTAGGTAAACAAGTAATGTATTATAAGAGGACCTCACAAACACTCACTATTATTTATCCTGTAGTGTTTTTAATGTACATACTGTACATACAGTCTCTTTGATGGACTGTATGTGAGCATCCCCATATTAAAAATGCTAAATGAAAAAGTTCTGCACAGAAAAAAATAAAAAGAAAATACAAAAAAATATACCATATGAGATGTAATCTAATTAACATGATATTGGTCTATAAATGAATTAAAGAAACTAATACTATATCGATGGGGAATGAAACAACTTTTTAGACCAAATACTATCTATGTATGCGATTTGTGCAAAAATTTAGACGATGTTCTTATCAATGTACTCTCTCTGAATTTTCAAGTGTGTTGTTTTTGAACCATATCAGAATAACAGTGCAAGAAATGATGAAGTCATTACAGTCATATCAGTTCAGATTTTGAAGTTTTTGTAAAAGAATATGGTGTGCAGCACCCGATTGAAATGATGAATGAGTGTGTTATAAGTTTAGGATTAGTGTTTGCTAACAAAGAACAAGGACTTCTTAATAAAATAACAAAATAATTGGGGACTTAATAGCTATTGTAATAAAATATATACATATAGAAATGAGGAATGATTTTATAATAAAATTAATAATTCATGTGACATGTTATCCATGACCGAAAAAATATAGAATAAAAGCGTTTAGCTAATTTTGGCGGAACAAAATTGCTATAATCGATTTCACTTAGGAGTTCCCATCTGATACTTAAAGATAGTTGATTTATATATATATATAGAGAGAGAGAATACATAATAGATTTTACAGTTCAATATGTTATTGATAAGATATGTGCTATTAAAATTTTCTACATCACATCACTCATATAGTAAAATATGGCAAAAACACACTACATTGGCTATCATCCTTATTTAGTTTTAGAAAAAGCAAAACATCCAAAGATTAGCTAAAAATCTCAATTAAACAAGCAAGAATTCAATTTTGTGCAATACAACCCGAAATGTCTATGATATTTATCTAGTAGAAAGCACTGTGCTTAATTTATTACTGGGGAATCTTATTGAGCTTACAGTAGGCATAATCCTTGTATTTCTTGGTCTTGTATTTTGGTGGATTGTCTTGGTTAACCAACTTTGGGTGAGGCCCTACTACGTGCTCTCCTTGGGGCTCTATGAACACTGGCCATGACATTCTTGTCTCGTTTTTGTTCACTGTTGTTCTGTGCAATACTGCCTTATACTTCCCATTACTAAGTATCTAAATATCACCATAAAACAAAATCACTTCAGTATTTGCCCATCAAAACATACAAAACGCCTAAATTCAATCCTATAAAATCATTATTAATCAAAGTTGTCTCTTCAAAAATAAAAATACAAAATATATTTCTTTAAAAGTAAAATACAAGACAAATTGATTCGATAAAAAAAAAAAGATAAATGAGTCTTTCAAAATTTACGAAAATAATAAAATTAGTCGCTACATACGAAGAACTAATTTTTTCAATATCTTTAATTAGTATGGATTGATTTAGCTTTTGTCACAATACTCAAAGAATTAATATGTTTGATATTTTCTTAAGAAACTAATTTATTCGACTTTTTAATTTAGAATAGATGTATTTTAAATTTCTGAAAGTGCCATTTTGATTGATGATAATTTTGTTGGAAAGAATTTTTTTTTTCAAATATTCTACTTGTTTTTCTGTAAGAAATTAATCTTCAACCGAAGAATCATGCGAGAAAAAAATAGTAAAACATTTAAATTGTTCCTCAAAAATAATCGTTGACGAACATCAATTTGATCCTTAAAATATTAGTACCACTAATTTGTTCCCTTGAAAAGTTCGTGCAACATAAAAGTTAGACCAATTCGTTTTTCATCTTTTGGACCGACTTGAAATAAATTTTAACCTTTAAAGGATTAAATTGATGTCATAAATCTTTCAAAAAATCAAATTGACATTACAACCTTTTAGAGTATGCATGTGCAAAATTGATGTTTAAATACTGTTTTAAGAACCAATTTAATTAAGAATTTACTCACAATTGTTGAATTCAATAAAATAAGATATATCTATACATATTATCTATACATCTATATATATTATAAAGAGAATTGGAAAAATTTGGTTACTTTTAATCTTTAAACATAAGTTAAAAAAATAAATTAAAAAAATAACTATTCTCTTCATTTAAATCATTTTAATATTTTTTTTAAAAAAATTATCATTCTTCTTATAATTATCTTCAGTACTATTTACTTTTTTTTACCTAACATCATAAGAAAAAATTCAAAATAAAATATAAATTAACAGAAAAATAAAATTTAATTTGACAAGACACAATGGGTGTGTTTGAAAGTTTAAATTATAGGAAATGAAATGAATTGGAAAGAAATGAAATGCATTTGATGAAAATGAAATAAACTCTTTCCATATCCAATCAAAATTTGCAAGATTTAAAAATACAAAGGAATAGAATTCCAAGAAATTTCATAGGATTCTAAATGGAATTATTTTTCATTTTTTTTCATTTCAAACAATATAATTCATTCTCAACTCAAATCAATTCTCATAGTTTAAGCTTCCAAAAACATCAAATAAGGTACTAGTTATAGAAGAATATACATACCTCCATTTGGTCACCAATGTGAATGACGAGGGCATTAGGGACATATTTAACATCGTACCAATGGCCATCTCTAGAGGCTTGAAGCCCCTGCACCTCGTTGGGGACCAGAATGGTGATATAGGACATGTCTGTGTGTTGTGGTACGCCCAGAACAAGATCAGGGCATGGACAAGGTGGGTAGTAGTTTATCTTTAAAAGGTATATCATCTCATCTCCTCCAGCAACCTCCTTTAGCTCATGTTCTTCAAGTCCCAACCCTATTGACAAACTCTTGAACAGCTTGTCCCCCACTGCACGTAGGTATTTGCTGTATTCCTCATTCACCTCCCTGCACCCACAACATCCATAAACTCTCATTATTCATTCATTGTTTCATTACGTATAAGTACGTGTCCTATACATATAGCCACGGACGGAGCCACTTACATTCCTATGGGGGCTTATGACTTATGCCTCCACTGAAATATTTTATTTTTTACAAATACTTAGGACACAACAAAAAATCAGCCAAAATAGTCATCAAAGCCCATTTAACACTTTATTTCCCACATAGCACTTTCACTCATGAGTTTATTTTTAATGGGCTAAGTGATTGTGACTCAAATCCCTATTTGTTGACTATTTTAGCTGGTTTTTTTTTTGTGCCTCTAGCAATACTTTTTATTTTTAGTTTGACTATATATAAATGTATATATATTTTGCCCCCATTGTATCATTAAATTTGCCCCCACACTTAAAAAAATTCAAAAAACATCATCTTATGTTTATATATATATATTAACGATGTGATATTTTCGCTCCACTATTAAAATTTTCTGGATTCGTCACTGCATATAGCACACATTACGTCTTATGTATAGCACATATTGAATACTCCTTAGACTTATTTATGATGTACAAACATTGTTATATGCATAAATATTATAACTCAATCCAGTTTGAATGTCAAATTAGTGATGATTAGCGAAAATTTCTAAGCGACAAAACAATTCATTGTGTGTTTAATCAAACGCAGTCATAGTGTGCTATTGATTACAAAAGTGGTACATAATAGGCCCTATTTATTGAATAGTATAAAATCCGAATAGTATAAGGCCTGATTGTATAAGTTACAAAAAGGTGGATATCTCGATCCATTTCTGTATTCTTAAATATGGTGGTGTCCTCATTACTCATTAGCACATATTTTAATTATATTCAAGAATAATGATGTAAATATATATTTATTTTTTAATTCACAAATATTATTTTTTTTTAGTTTTTCAATAAATAAACATAAAAATTCAAAATTCAAAGGAATGTTTATTATGAGTAGGAGACACGTCATTATTCCTTTGATTATAATTGTTTCTTTTACCATCTCATAATAAAAAATTATATTATTTATACAATTTTTTTAAATTTTTATACTAATAATATTTCATTTAGTATTGAATAAAGTTTAAATTTCATTTAAATGGTACTCATATTTATTTCTCACGCTAAATGAAAATATTCATGGTATGGAGACAAAATACGCAGAGATCAATAATTAGCTGAAAATTTTGTGCCACACACGGTCACGGACATGAGTATTTCTAATATTCTTTTTAGTTTCTGGTTTAAAAATAATAATAATTAAAACTACTTCTGAAAAACTAAGATAATTAAATAATTTTAAACTGAAATCGAAATAAATAAATATTTTTTAAAATAAATGGAACATAATTTTTCAGAAGAGAAATTAAAAAAGTTAAACCAGTTATGTCAGAAAATATGCATCTACATAAATTTTTAATATAAAAAACAACATTATACGATGTAGCTATAGCCAAAGATTTAAACATTTATAATATACCTACTTATTTAAAAGTTTTCACATCAGTCTCGTGTGCCACACAAATCTGGATTATTCATTATATTCCTTCTGCTTAATTTTTAATTCATTATACTTGGTTATGATTTTTATTTTTGATAATTGTATGCCAACAAGGTTATCACTATTCTTCTGTTTTGAGCGCTGGATTTTGCCAAAAAATTTAAAATATAAAATTAATTTTATAGCAACATTTTTTTTAAAAAATTCTCAAATTCTTTTCAAAATAATTATCCTTCTTTTATTAATTACCTCCATCTTACCATAAAAGAATTATTGTTTTCTCTTTCATTCTTTTTAATTTTTAAATTATAAAAAATTATTAGAATTTTAGAAAAATTAAAAATGATTGATAAAATAAATTAAATAATAATACTATGAAGTCGCTAGTATAATGATAAAATAAATTAAATAATTTACACCGACAGATTTAAACATTAATCTTAAATTTTCTGTTTACTCCCTCCAATTTTTTTATTTATCCACTTTCACTTTTCACGATATTTTAGATAATAATTTATTTTATCTAAAAATTAATAAAAGGCTAATGCATTTTATTATATTGTTCTTAATTAAAGTGAATATATTATTTTAAGTAATTTAATTTATTTAGTAAAAATTTAATTATATAAGGATAAAACAGAAAATACATATTAAATATTTTCTAGTTAACTGGACAAATTAAAAAAATAAGATTAAAATGTAAAGATGATAATTAAAAAAAAACAAGGGAGGCAGTACCGCAGTAGCACTTAAGGAAAGGGCCCCTGTTCAGTATTCCTTATTTATTGCTTAAAGGGGCCACTTGCAAAACGTAACCCCGGTCAAATTCAATATATATATAGAAAATATAAATAAAAATAATATATTATATAAATTCATAATATATTATAAAAATATAAATAAAAAATGTGATTAAATAGACATTTGAGTAATTATCAGATCGCTGGAGTATATAGTACTTTTAATTGGAACTAGTGACTCGATAGGTACTGTGGAATATATAATGCTTTACATTAAAACTTACTACTTGAGTATAAGTCGACTTTTTTAAATTTTTAGTGAATATTTTATAAAGTGATATTATTTAACTTAATTTTATTGATGCATTTTATAAAAAAAATAATATTATTTAATATAATTACATTCTTCTCCGTCTCATTTTAATGTTTTAAATTTTTTTAAAAAACATAATAAAATATAAGAGAAATAATTTTAAAAATAAAAAATTTTAAGATTTTTATAAAAAGACATATTATAGAAGAAAAAAATTTGAGACAATTAAAATAGTAAAAGTTACAAATGGTGATTATATTTTAATTTATTCTTTATTTTTATTAACTCTATTTTTAATATTAAAAATAACTTTTTATAATCTTCTCTACATATGTATAGATAATGCATATTCAAACAATATTAAATATTATTAATGGTAATCGAACCACCACTATTAAAAAAATGAGCATAACATTAAATGTGTCAATAAAAGTAATATTGACAATTAATGATTATAAAAAATACTTAAAACTAGTTTATATATATATTTTCAACAGTAATTAATTATTAAAAAATAATTTATAACTATTTTTAATAACTAACAAATATAAATATATCTTTTTTCAATACTACTTTTATTAATACAAGTAGTAGACCAATTCACATATAGGTGCTAATGTGCTATCAATATTAATGCTGCACTGTACTGTATATAATGGTCTCAAAGTGGGCATTTTCTATTTTTCTTGATCCAAATTAAAACCCGTCATAGTAAGCTGGTTCGGTCATCAAATTCAATTCAATCACCATCGCAAAAATCAATTCATTCCAAATAAAATATCAACCACAAAAAATTGGAATGAATAGGATCTCCGTTTTATAAATCATTTTGACGAATACTTGATTGGATGTCTTAAGTTGTATAATATTATATTATTATATTTATAAAAAAAATATTATATTATTATGTAATATATATTATTTTATTGTTAACTTCATATATTTGTGATTTTATCTGCTATTATAAGTAAGGATTGAAATTTGAAGATTGACTCTACGGACAGTAAAAATTAATTTTTTTTTTTACACAAATGCTTTAGAAATATTTTTCAGTCAAAACAGTCAACAAAGATTATTTAACATTTTATGGCCCACATATCATTTTAATCATGAATATATTTTTAAGAGCATTGCTAGAGGTACAATAAAAAATCAGTCAAAACAGTCAACAATAAGAAATTGAGTCTAAATCACTCAGCCCAATTAAAGTATACAAATAGTTAATAATGCTATTTGGACTAAAAATCTTAAAATAGACTTTGTTGACAGTTTTGACTCGAAAAATGTTATTCCTCACGTATTCATGTATTTATAATGAGTAGGATAATTGTGATAGAAGGCGATAATCATGTTATAGCTACTAAATCGATATCCATCCATAAATTTATCGAGTAGCTCCGAAATCACTAGCTGTGACTGTATTGACCACTAGTTGAAAAAATTAAAGACCAAACCACCAAGGCATTGAATCCAAACCGAAATATGGCAATGCTTATGAGATAGTTGCATTATATGCATGCCGAAAGCGGGAACACAATTAAGAAGAGAGAGTCAAATAACATTAATTTACATATTACAAATGGTCGGGAAACAAAAAAAAAAACCCGCCAAAACAGTCAACAAAGTCCATTTAACATTTTATGGCCCAAATAGCATTTTAATTATGAGTATATTTTTAATGGGCCGGATGATTGTGGCCCAAATTCTTATTTGTTGACTATTTTGGTTGTGTCTCTAGCAATACTCTTTACATATTTAGAACTAACCTGTAAGAAGGAGGATTCTTTGGCCAGAAACGGTAGTTAACAGAAGAAGGCGGTGAAATGACATGAAACAAATGGTCCACCCAACCCTTCTTTCCATTCACCTCTTTCTGAAGCTTTGTCCCATAACCTTCCAAAGAATCAGACCCAGGAGGCTTAGCATACACCTCCTTCTCCTCTTGTGCCAACTCAAAGAACCCCTTCCCAACACTTTGCAATTTGCTTATAACATCACTTGGTATCTCATGGTTCACAATTTGAAACATACCCCAATCCCTACTTGCCTCCATAATCTCATTTATGACTTTTCCTTCATCAGGATTGCTGAAATCGATTATGGGTACCTCAAGTTTCACACCTTGAACGGTTGTGATACCTGGTTGTTCTGTTTCTGGCCTAACAAATATGGCAGGGATTGAAGCATCTTTGGATTGGGAAGCTACGGTTTGAACCCTTAGTACCTCCATTTTTTATTTTCTTTGTGGCTAGCTATAGTCTCAACTAAATATTTGTAAAGAAATGGACCTTTATGGTTTATTGTTTTTGTGCTGATCTCTATAGCTTTATAGAGGTGATATGCCTCTATAGCGCTACCTACCACTAGAAGAAAAGATGCATATGTGCGCAATAAATGAAGGATGTGTGAGAGAAATGGATCTAGTAATTTCAATTTGTTAATTCTTTTTTTTCAACACCTAAATATGAGATCTGCATCTCCTTTATTCTTTACTAATTACTGCTTCATATCTCTTTCATAATTTTCTGTTAGGACGATGGATATCCCGTTTTTTAGTGGATGTACAATGTAAAATCAGTCAATAAAATGAGATTTTAGGCCATAGTCCATTACAATTTTAATGATTATTTGGGCCCAAACTAAAGCCAAAATTTTTAGGCCATAATTTCAGTGTTTATTTCATTGTACATCTAGCATTATTGAGTTTTTTTAGGTATTAAAATAATAATAAAACTATTTCTCAAATTTTTGAGTAATAAAATTTTTTCAGGTATAAAAAAATTTATTTAATATTTTTAGTTCAAATAATATTTTTAATCATACGTAATTTTTCTAATGGATTGATTAATTTTGACCCATACTCCTATTTTTAGCTGTTTTGACAGGTTCAATTTTCTACCCCTAGCAAAATTCAAACTATTTTAACATCAATTATTTTGTACTCTATATATACATCTAATTTATCATATTTTATTTTTACAAAAATTTTATTTACATATTATTTATTTTACTCCCCATTCTAAATTTAAATAAATATTTAAAAATTTCACTTTGATGTCAATATTTTATCACTCTTAAATAATTTCAACCTTACATAAATCGGTGCAATCAATGCAACGTGGTGCTGTAACTAAAATACGTACGTGGAACGCTTTTTCTCCGTAAAAAAGGTCTTATCTGCATGAAGGTGCAAAGATGACAATATATTTTCCTTATTAATGACATAATTCCGTGCTGGATAACCGGTTTAAAAATCGAATTGGATTATATGTGACTGAACTAATTAGGCTGTAAATTAGTAATATTTTTTATTTGAAATATATATTTTACTTTAAATAATTACATCACAAATAGAATTTTTGTCAGTTTTCAATTTTAAAATATATGCCTTTCTTAACCAAAAAAAAAAAAAGACACCATGCTTTTTTAAAATATAGTGATGGACTTGTCATACTAAAGTTTAATTTCAATTCACTCTCAGTTTAAATTAATTATGGATTGACATATTAATAAAAGTCTTTAACTCAACCATCAATTAACTAAAAAGTCATACAAATCAATAAATGTAATTGAACAAATTCATCATAATTAAACTAATCATAATCACAAAAAAACTTTAACAATAAGACCTAGTAGAGATAATAGTTTTATGAACTTCTTAATCATGTAGTCGAATATTTTTTTTGGTACTGGACCAACGGTATCCCCCAGCCCGATAGGCCAAGGATTAAGCCGCCGCAGTGTGGAGCTCCATTTAAGGGTTTAACCACTGGCCAACGGGTTGCTACATACACAAGGCGGGGATCGAACCCCCGACCCTTGCTTAAGCGACCAAGTGAGTTAACCACTTGACCAACCCAACCCAAGTTGATTATGTAGTCGAATATTTGATTCTTAATAACGTAGACGAAGAGAATTTTGTAGTACAAAGTTATCTCTTATGAGAGAATTTTCATCTCAAAAGGACTAAACCTTTAAATAATTTACGATGATCGAAATCATTATAAATAGTTATTTTAACATAAATAATAAAGTCAAACTATGGGTAGCAACGTTTATATTTTAACCATATAGTAGTCAAATTGCCGTTTAAATTAACGATTATATTTGTATAGTAGTTTTATACTACGTTATTGGGTTGATCTTATTTTTTAAAAAAGAAAAAAATAAAAGATATATGGGGTAGAGCATTGATAGAGGTAAAACAAAAAAAATCAGTCAAAACAATCAATAAATAGGAATTTGGGTCACAATCACCCAACCTATTAAAAATATACCTATGGCTAAAAGTGTTATTTGGATTATAAAGTGTTAAATGAGTTTTGTTGACTGTTTTGACTGGTTTTTTTACTGTGTGCCAATTATTTGTATAGGGGTATAGTTTGTCCAAAATTGTCAATATTAATTAAACCTTTGATCTTGAAATGGTAGTTGGGATGTGTGGTTCTAATCTTGACACAGATGATGGGGTCTTAGAATTAAAGATATATACATTCTAGAAGCTTTTCATTTAAGGGCAGTTTTATAATGAATTCTTTTATGTTCTGAAAATTATTTAACGTGTCTTCACTCTTCACATACATGATGCAGTACTCATTTTAAATATTTTATGCAATATTTTAAATATTATAAATTAAAAAGTAACGTTTAAAATTTTTCTATATTTTTTCATTATATTACTCTTAAACTCGATGAACTTCTCTTAATTAACGTATTAAATAATTATTATACCCTTGTGTTATATATTACGTGTTGTGTTCTACCTTATTATATTTTACATTTTAATCTTTTTAACAACTCTTTGTAATATTTGGTTTGATGAATGAAGATTTCTTTGCTATCTTGTTTGATTTGCAGTTCTAGGAAAAATTTCAATTCTCCCATCATGCTCATTTCAAATTCACTTTTCATAAGCTCTTCAAAATACTTGCATAATGACAAAGCAGTGGATCTAAAGATAATCATCCACATAAACTTGTACAATAAGCAATTCCTTCTTTTGAAACAAAGTGAAAAGAGTGGTATCAACAAGTCCTCTTTTGAATCCATTTTTAGCGAAAAATGAACTCAATCTGTAATACCAAGCTCTAGGAGCTTATTTAAGTCCATATAAAACTTTGGACAGTTTTAAGACATGATTAGGAAATTTCTGATTTTCAAAATCAGGAGGTTGCTTCACATAAACCTCTTCTGAAATGAAACCATTTAAACATGATGATTTCACATCCATTTGAAAGAGAGTTATGTTCTTGTGTGCTGCAAAAGCCAGCAATAATCTGATGCCTTCCAATCTTGCCACAGGTGCAAAGGTTTCATCATAATCAATTTCTTCTTGTTGACTATAACCTTGAGCTACAAATCTTGCTTTGTTTCTAACAACTTTTCCAGATTCATCAAGCTTGTTTCTAAAAACCCATCTAGTTCCAACAATTGATTTTCTTTTTGGTTTCTCAACTAGATGTCATGCTTTGTTTTTATCAAACTGATCTAGCTCTTCTTTCATTGCTAGAATGCAATTTTCATCTTCTAATGCTTCTGAAATATTTTCTGGTTCAATTTCAGAAATTAGAGCATAGTTGCTTCTGAATGAAGCTCTGGTTCTTACTCTTTCTTGAGGACTTCCAAGGATTGTGTTGTCTTGGATGGCTTTAAGATCATTCTTCCCTCAGTAGCCTCCTTGAGTATCTTTTGGTGTGATTTCAGAAACTTCTTATGTCATATCAGGTTTTTCTTCTATTGTTTTTGCAGATTCTGCATTCTGCAGAATTGATGCTTCTGAAGTTACTTTTGTAACTTCTGATGTAGCTGCAGTAGGTTCTGGAGCTGACAATTCTTCATCTTTGTCATTTGAGATGTTTAGATTCTCAAAATCATATTCTAGTGACTTCAGATCCAATATCAGATCCTTCACTTGCTCCTTGAACTTTACATGTATTGTTTCTTCAACACATAAAGTTCTCTTGTTGTATACCCTGTAAGCTTTTGAAATAGAGGAATATCTAAGGAATACTCCATCATCTGAATTAGGATCAAACTTGGCTAGTTTGTCCTTTATGTTAAGAATAAAACAATTACATCCAAATACATGAAAGTATGAAATATTGGGTTTTCTATTCTTCCATAGCTAATAAGGTGTAAGTTTGAGAATTGGTCTTATGAAAACTCTGTTTTGAATATAACAAGTTGTGTTTACAGCTTCAGCCCAAAATGGTTTTGATAAATCACTTTCTAATAGCATGGTTCTGGCCATTTCTTGGAAGCTTCTGTTCTTTCTTTCCACAACCCGATTTTGTTGAGGAGTTCTAGAAGATGAGAAGTTATGAGAAATTCCAAAATTTTCACAAAAATTTTCAAAAGATGAATTTACAAACTCACCACCATGATCTGATCTAATGAACGATATTGCAAGTCCTTTTTCATTTTAACTTTCTTAGCAAAGGAAGAAAACTTTTCAAGTGTCTCATCCTTAGAAGCTAGGAAGATAACCCATGTAAATCTAGAGTAATCATCTACAATGACAAAAACATACTTCTTTCCATCAATGCTATTAGTTTTAGAAGTTCCAAAAAGATCCATATGTAAAAGTTCTAGTGGTCTTGAAGTTGTGACATCATTGATACTATGAAATGAGGTTTTGGTTTGTTTTCCCTTTTCACATAAATCACAAGTAGAATCTTTATCAAACCTGATTTTGGGAAGACCTTTAACCAAATCTTTCTGAGATATTTCAGAAATCAATTTCATATGTGCATGTCCAAGCTTTTTGGGCCATAACCATTTGTCATCCATAATGGAGCTAGACATTTTATATTTTGATCTTTTAGATCTTTTAAAAACAACACATAAGTGTTTCCAACTCTTTGAGTTGTAAGAACAACTTTGTCATCCTTAGAAATTACTTCACAACACTTAGCATCAAATATAACTTTGTAACATTTGTCACGAAATTGACTAATGCTAAGAAGATTGTGAGATAAACCATAAACCAATAATACTTCAGAGATAGTGTGTGAAGTTGATTTACCAATTTCTCCAATGCCTATGATCTTTCCAGATACTCCATTGGCAAATTTGACTGATCCTGCATTCTTCTTTTTTAGAGAGATGAAACTTTTCTTCCTTCCAGTCATATGCCTTGACCATCCACTATCCATGTACCATTTACTTCCTTTAGAAGCCTTATTTGGATGTTCCTGTAATGTTTACATTTGTTTTCTTAGGTACCCACATCTTTTTGGGTCCTTTGTTGTTAGTTGTATTAGGAATCTTCTTATCCCTTTTTACTTTCAAATCCTTTCCTTTTGAAGATGCTTTTCCTTTAAAAACCTTCATCCAAGACAACGGTGACACTGGTCTGACGTGTTTGGGGTTGAGTGGCCTGAAACAGATTATAGCAGATGGTTAGAACAAATTAGAGAAAAAGAAGGGTGAAGAAACTACCTTGATCTGTGATCGAACTCGACTGCTGAATCTGCGACGGGGTTGAAGATTGGAGTCTTGAGTTTTGGTTTCTTCAACTTTTTCCTCCTCGTCTTCTTTGGCCTTTTCTTGCTTAGCAGGGGTCCAGCTAGTTGCTTGTTCTGCTGGTTTAGTTGAACCTTCAAAAGAATGCAGGTTACAAATTAACAGATGATGATAAGAAAATTATAAAATAGTGAGTAAATGGGATATACCTTTAGCTTTCTTTTTCTTCGGCTGGCTAGATTCACCTAATTTTCTCTTGGTGGATGAAGGCTCTTCGTCAGCCAGAAATTTAGTCATATAAAAATCTGACTCCTCAGCAAAAATGAAGTTACGAAGGTTGGACCACCAGTTGTCATAGTCAGCTTCCGAAGAAGGAGAAAGATTGAACAAAGACAGTCGAAAGGATGAACGGATGTCTTCTAAGGTTGATGCTAGCTGACCCAAGTCTTCTGCTGTCAGTATTGGCCTTATTCCATGAATGACGAATGACTCGATCAGAGTTGGAACACTTTGGATAAGGCCAAACTGACGAGCAAACCAATGAGGATTGTATAGCTCGACAGACGACTTGTTGTTGCGGGAGGTTGGCCTAATTCTTGTGGGGAGATCACAGGCCACCAACACCAAAGGTAGGAAAGACTCAAGGAGGGCGATTTATGAAGCATCAGCTGAAGAGGGATCAATCTGAACCCAATCAGGGCCGCTCTCGCGGCTGTGGTAAGGAAAAAAGGAAATGGAATCTGAACGAGTGGTGCAAAAGAGAGTATTGATGTAATCAAAATCTGATAGGGAAAAATTGGTTAAAACTTGATATTTTCAACCATATACAGAAAAAAGAGTGTGTTTTGAGAGATTAGGAGGAAGAAGCTCAGGAAGATAGAGGGAGGCCTAGAGATTAAGGAACCATAAAGGTCCTTGGACATTGTTGAAAGAAGTATTGGAGTTAAGACAGTTCACTATATCATTCAAGGATTTGTACAAACAGGAAAGGAAATATGAGGCTAAATCAGTGCTACGATCAGACATGATAGCATCAACCAGGAAAGAATAATCTAAAACTATTGTAGAAGAGTTGGTACAAACGAAGTACTTACAAATCCAGTAGAGAAGCAAAGCCTTGTGCTTTGCCGCTCTCGGCTGACGATGTTGGACTTGCAGGTTAGCCGAAATGAAGGATGAGTAGGAGGCTTGAGCTTTTTGAAAGATGACTGCCAAAGAAACAGCCGTAGAGGTGTAGAGAAGAGGGATTTCTGCGCTGTGACACGGGAGTCCAAGGATGGCCGCTACATCTATCACCGTCGGTGTTAACATCCCGAAAGGAAAAATATACCCATTCACTCTAGGGTTCCAGAATTGAGCCAATGCATAAATCAAGGAAGGAGAACAAGGGTTGGAAAGCAAGCTCAACTTCAACATATCATGGATTTTCCAGGTAGCCCATTGAGCACTATAATGGAACTCATGACGATTGTACCATTCATGGTAATCGTTAGCGTAACAGGGCCAGGAACGAAGGGTAGCAGGTCAGAGAGCCAAAGTGGAAGAGGATGAGTGAATAGGAAGATCGATGTGAAGAAGGAAGAGGAAAGCGAAGATGTCTTAAGGACTTTGGGGTGGTTCTTCGGAGCCGGGTCTGAGAGTAAAAAGTTTTTTGTCGAGATCGAGAGATCGAAAAATCGCCATGGAAAGGAGAAGAAGAAAAGCGCCGAAGGAAAGGTGTTTTGTGGAAGAAATATGGAGGGAAGCAAGATATATAAAGCAAGAAAATTACAAGAATGTGAAGAGAAAGGAAATGGTAAAGTCGATGATGTGATAGATCTGACATACCATTTAAGGGAAGTGAGTGCTGATGTGACTAACGATCATTTCTTGCGAAAGAAAAGAAACGAATCGACAAATGGATAGGAATAATTATATTAAACACCTGAAAAGATTACGGCTGATTAATATAAAGGGGGCAATATGTTATCCCAAAAAATTAGCGGATACGAAGAAAGAAGTCGAGTTAGTCTAGCCGAAGTGACGTAGCCGAATTGGATGCAGCTGAAGGAACTCTTAGCTGACTTCAGCTGATTGACAGATAGCCGTAGTTGAATGATTGTAGGATTTCAGGTACGGCTAGGGAGAGAATCAGCTGAGGGAAAAACGGCTGCAAAGCGGTTGCGATATTCGTGGGAGTAAGCGAAAAAAGTGGAGATTGGGGAATGGATGATCACAAAGAGTCGAAAATTAAGGTCAGAAAGGCACTAGAGGAACGTGAGACGTGGAACCGAGGAAAACGCGAGTAAGGATCAAATGCGAAGAGCTATATAAGGGGAGAAAGTTGACGAAGATAGGGACCGGAACTAGCACAATTCTCAAGTTATTTTCTTAGTTTTTCTTAGTCGTTTTCTTACTGTCATTTCAGATTCCTTAGGAGTAGATGTAGGTAATTTCAAAATCCTAATCTCGGTGTATTTTGCAAGTTTGTTGATAGCAATCCAATTTCGCATTCTTGTCTTCCAAATCTCTTTTCTTAATCTTTTCCCACCTAAATTCTCGCCCTGTTCATTGAGATATTTAGGGAACTTATAGCTGAGAATAAGATTCTCATTCTCGGCGAAATCGCCTCAGTTGAAAGGGATCATTAAGTTGTTGTCTTCGGCTGATAGTCATTGCTGAATTAGTCGAAGGAATTCTCCACGACAACAGATTTAGATTTAGATATTTAGATTTGTCAATTGTTATATTAATTTAAACATTTAAAATGTAAAATAATTTACTTATGCAAAACAAACATATATTAATAAAAGATTATATTTTGTTGTTATTAGTAACAATTTATTTTTTATTGAAAATTAAAATATATAATATAATTATTAATTTACTCAAAATAAGATTAAAATATAAACTAATAAGAAAAAACAAAACATTTAATAAATCACATAAGATATAGGGGTATAATTTGGTAATTGAATAAAGGCAAAAATATTATTTTGGTCCTGTAACTTTTACTTGATTTTGATTTTGGTCCGGTATCTTTTATTTTTTTGATTTTGGTACCATATCTTTGCAAACGTCAATCATTTTGGTCATCCGTCTAAACTCCGTTACTGAGGCGCTGACGTGGCACTAACGGTGCTGACGTGGATGTCACGTGACGTTGACATGGATGTCACATGGTGCTGACATGGACGCCACATGACGTTGACATGGAAACAAGACCAAATTCACCTTGTTAAAAAAAGGTACAGGACCAAATTTAAAATTGGATGAAAGTTACATGACCAAATTCTACTAACTAAAAAGGAAACAGGATCAAAATGAGCTTACTAGAAAATGAAATAGGACCTGCATGAAATTGGATATAACAAATAACTTGTCTAATCTAGACAATATATAATATTATTCAAATGTGCTTTAAATTTGTTTGAAACACATAACTTGCTTAATTGCTATAGCAATATTCATATAAAACATGACGAATAAGTTCAATAAAGGTTATCTAAGATTCGACTACATCCGAAAATCAACTAGTGTGCACATAAACACCAACTAATTACATTCCAAAAAGTTATTAATAAGTTCATATATAAGAACAAATGTGCAAGCTTACAACAAGCATGCAAGCCAAAAATTATATTTGCACACTATTTGGCTTTGTTTTGCACTCTTGTTGCTATCATATATGAAGTTTTCAGTAACTTTTTGGATGTATTAAGTTGGAGTTCATAATTCATGTGCGCAATATTCGATTTTTAATTTTTGATTTTTTGATGTAGTCAAATCTTATATAACCTTTGGTGAACTTATTGATGATGTGAGGGTCTCTTTAGAAACACCTCCAAGCTATGCTCACACAACCCAAGAGGGGGGTGAATTGGTTGTGTATACTTTTTGCAAATCTTCTTTATTATTCTAACACTTGTGAAAATCTCAAAGATTGATCAAGTCTTTGATACTTGTCAAGAATTAGTCAAAACAATAAGAATCAAAAATATAATTTGTGATATCAGAATCTAAATCAATTATGTAACATACACAGAAATCAATATGTCAATAACAAAGATTTAATTTGCACAGCGGATTATTAATCACAAATATCACAACACTTAAAATATCAAGCTTTCTCAATCAATCAAATGATCAATATCCCGAAATAAACTTTCAGAGCCTCTTTCCGATACAGTTTCTGATCTAGCTTCTGAACTCCCTTCAGAATCTGATCCAAACTCTGTTTCAAAAACACTTAGCTTCTGAACAATTATTTCACGATGAATCACACAAACAACAAGCAATACGATATTCTTTAATTGAAATCAAAAATCAAAACAACACTTATGCAAAGAACAACAACAGCTTCTAAAGATAATGTTCTTCGATAAAACTAATTACACTTTCAGATTCTAATTTCTCTTTCTATAATGTGTTCTTTAAATTGTTTATTTCAGATTCCAAATACCCAAATAACAAATATCATATATCAAAAAGTTAAACACATAAAGATTCCTATTACTTTGGTTTCTTTAACTTTCAGATGCTATTTCGAGTTTGTGTTTGTTCTTGAGATATTCACCAGAAATAAAAAACAATCAATTAAAATCACAGTTTCTGAGCAATCAAACAATTAATGCACGAAGAGTAGAGTTAGAGAGATTGGACCAATTTATACTGGTTCAGCCAATTGTGCCTACATCCAGTTCTTCAATCTTTCGAGGATTGAGTTCCACTAGAAATGCATCAAGATACACAGGTATCAATACAACGATATATTTTGCAACCTTCTCAGGTTCGACACTCTAGAATATCCCTTATAAAGATTTTCCACTCTCCAGATATCCCCTCTAGAAAGATTTTCCGCCTTGATATGTCATCAAGGATTTTTCAGAACCTTGTATCTGATCACACTTTCCACGAACCAATTCTTGAGAAATTGAACTCATAGCTTCTGGTCTTGTTACTCTCAGCCTCAAACTCTTTTAACTTGATCAGCTTCTGAAATCTTTAACTTCAGAAACTCCTTTTCTTCTTTACGATCAAAACATTATTCTGATCACTCTTCTTTCTTGAGCCTTTTTTTTCTCTTTTCTTTTCTCTTCTTAGCTCACAGCTCTTTTCTTTCTTCTCAATGTATCTGAGCCTCTCTCAGATTTTTCTTTTCTTTTAAGTTCTTTTTCTCTTTTCTCTCATAATGATTTTTCTATCACTCTGATCACTTCTCTATATGTGTTACAATTCTAATTCTCTCTATCATCTTTACAACTCGAGACTCCTCTTTTTATAGAGAGCTCTTTCAAATTGAAAACACACAGCTGTCATTAACAGCTCTAAAATTTGGCGGGAAAACAAAAAATAAAATAGAATGTTATTCATTTACACATTTAAACTAATTCCCTTTTCAGAAACTCGTTAAGTTTCTGTAGCAGCTTCTGAACTATGATTCGAAACTCATTAAGCTTCGAAAGCAGCTTCTGAACAGGCTTCTGGACTAGCTTCTTAACTAGCTTCTGAACCAGCTTCTTAACTAGCTTCTGAGCCATGCTTCTGAGTCATGCTTCTGAACATGCTTCTGAGCCATGCTTCTGAACATGCTTCTGAGCCATGCTTCTGGACATGCTTCTGAGCTCGTTCCTGTACCAGTTTCTGATCATACGTTCTTCTGAAGCTCTTCTAAGACTTTCTTACATGTATATTACAAGATCATACATTCTATAATCCTAATACACATCTAGTCCTATACTCTATGCTTCTATTATAAATGTTACAATTATTACAATACAGTACCCGAAGCATATACAACTTTACATACTCAATAGGTTTCTCGATACTAAGAAGCTCTAATTAATGGTATTTAAGAGCAGTTTAATGAAAAATATAAAAAAAATTAAATTATAGCCTTCTCTTATAATTGAAGAGAAAAAAATATAAATTTTAAAAATAAAAAAATGGGTGTAACTGTAATGTTAATATATTTTAGAAAAATAAATTGTACATCACTATAAAATTCACTTATTTTCATTTCTTTTTCAATATGTTTTCTTTTAATTTCTTTCGTAACATAGCCTAGCTGCCTCGGGTCCACGAAGGAAAGTTTATGTGCATACTGATAAATTCTTGGTGGTTATTCCAGTCATTGCAGCTAGGATCGCGAGAACGATCCTACAAAGCACTAGTGATATCCGAGTGAAACTTAAAACAATAAATAATGTTTGACGTATACAAACTTGTATTCAACATGTACTATCCATATTACAGAATGTGTGCTATATGTATAGTACATATACGTATAGCACACATCTTGTAAGACGTATTGTAACATGGATAACACATGTTGGATATAAATAAGACGTATTTTTATTGTGCATCAAACATTATTGAACTTAAAATGCTGCGGTGTGTGAATCGATGGGATTGTCCGGAAAAATCGCGATAATTGTAAGATCGGACGATCCGCATGATAAGAGCCCGTTTTGTCAAAAACCCGTTCGACCCGAGCCAGACCCAGACCCAGACCCAGACCCGACCGAAATTCTAAAAAATTTCGCAAACCCTATCCAACCCATTCATTCGGCGGTTTCCACTATCAAACCCTGCTCTCTATCTCTGTGTCTCTCTGTCTTCAACCTCGCCCGCCGGTGCCGCCCTTCCATTACAGAGGAGGAACTGCGTCGCTGCCTGCGGCCGGCCACTCGCGCTCTCGGCGTCGGCTGTGGAGGGAGAATCGCGGCCTGTCACAAGCTTCTTCTTCTCTTGTACTATTGTCAGGGCCGGGGTCTACCTAGCTGTCACTTCCACAACTCCATTGGAAAACCCTCCCAATTCATCCACAAATCTACGGTGCAAAAAGCCATTACAAGAAAATGGCAAGCGAGGAAAATGTGAAGCATCTCGAAGACTGCTCCGTTTCCAAGTTAGTCTCAACTCATCTTTCTGT
Source organism: Aeschynomene evenia (assembly GCA_013621005.1). NCBI lineage: Eukaryota > Viridiplantae > Streptophyta > Magnoliopsida > Fabales > Fabaceae > Aeschynomene > Aeschynomene evenia. Next base: position 19,229,568 of record CM024269.1, on the reverse strand, counting down.
TGCCGTTTTCTTTGTTTTTTTAACTCTCTTTGCTCATTTTTTTTGTTTTTGATATTTCCCACAATTGATGACTTAATAAACACATCTTCACCAGCTTCTTGAACGTCCTTTTAATAACTTAATAACAAAATCAAATCAATTTCTAAGGGCTGGCGTGAAAATTAGGCTATTATTTCGCAATCTTGTAATGGGTCGATGAGTCATGAGACTGAGTGTACTGGGATAGTGTGTTTGTATTAAAGGATGTGTATTGGTGTTACTACAGTATTACAATGTTATCTAATGATAGTCTTCTATTTATAAGACTTGCAAAGCCATGAGTGGATGATTAAGTTAAACACTTTTGTTGACGTAAGAATACATGATTATATGTTTGTTCAAAACTTCATTTTTTATATTGGTAGTGCATGTAAGTTAAATTCATGAGGATGTTTGGCACATGAAATGAAATTAGTACTGTAAACAGTATTTTGGGAGAATTATTCCTAGGAATAGCTTTCACGATATTATAATATGAAGTGTTTATCGTTAGCGAAATAATATTAACGGGAGTATATTTTTTCCAACAAAATACATGCTCGACAAGTTCCAGCAATGGGTTGATGGGCCTTGGTGTTAGGGCATTTGGTACTGTGTGATGGGCCCATGGGCCTTGATGACTGGGTGATAGGTTCTAGTGGTGGTCTGACCAAGATCCAACATTCCATTCCCATGAGAAACAAACAATCCCATGTGGGAACTGGGAGGTGAGAATAAAAATGAGGCATTTTTCATTCCCATGAATGTAATATTCCTAGACACGTTTCTTTAAAATTTGAACCAAACATGTGAATACTCATTTTCATCCTCACATTCTCGGGAATGTCAAAAGATTCCGCAAACCAAACAACCCCTAAGATATTAGTGATCGAATATTGAAAATTCATTAAGGAATTTATACCTAGGAACATTGAGAATATTAGGTGGATTGTATGCTTCATTGAATTGAATTATTGTCTGTCAGGGACCAAGCACCTGACGGTATTAAAACGTATAAGAGGATGCGCTTCAGCGGCATTAAAGGAAGTGGACCTAGAATTATAAGGATGAGCACTAGTCCTTTCTCAAGTCTAGTGATTCTAGTGAAGAAGAAGGATGAGGGCTGTCCGTTTTGTGTAGATTATAGGCCCCTAAACCACATCATTGTTCCTGATAGATTCCCAATTCCAGTTATTGAAGAGTTGCTTGACGAGTCGGGGAGAGCTGAGATATTTTCGGAATTGGACCTCAAATCTGGGTACAACCAGATCCAAAAAAGGGAGGAAGATGTGGGGAAGACTGCCTACAGAATGCATGAAGGACATTATGAGTTCTGTAATGCCTTTGGGTCTAACCAACACACCTTCAACGTTCCAAGCTCTCATGAATGAAGTGCTGCACCTGTACTTGGGAAAATTCTACCTGGTATTTTTTGATTGTATATTAATATATAGCAAGCCTGGGGGACTGTGGGGGAACATTTGACTCATGTAGAGAGGATACTGGAGTTATTAAGGGATAATAGCCTATTCATTTACAAAAAGGTGCAGTTTTGGGCTAAGGTGTGTGGCATATTTGGATCACATTATTTTAAGAGACGGAGTTTTTGCATATCCTTAAAAGATTGCAGCGATGATAGGGTGGCCAGTTCCAAGGGACTTAAAAGGGTTGAGAGGGTTCCTTGGACTAACAGGCTATTACAGAGGTTTGTTAAGGAATATGGACGGGTTGCTTGCCCACTTACTCAATTTCTCAAGAAGGATCAGTTTTGCTGGAATGAGACAACCCAATTAGCTTTTTTAAGCCATCAAGAGAATCATGACGTCCTTACCGGTTGGCAGTTCCTGATTTTGATAAAACCTTCATCATTGAGGCAGATGAATCGGGATAGGGGGTCGGAGCAATTTCGATGCAGGAGGGGCATCCGATTACATTTATGAGCCATACACTTCCTGATAGAGCCCAGAAGAAGTCCGTATATGAGCACGGACTAATGGCCATTGTGTTCGTGGTACAAAAATGGTGCCACTACCTGATTAGGATACAATTCATAGTACATAGTGATAAAAAAAGTTTGACATTTCTAGTGGAACAGAGATTAATGGGACCAGAACATCAGAAGTGGATAGCCAAACTTATGGGGTTTGACTTTGAAATCAAATACAAGGCGGGAAAGGATAACCAAGTGGCTGATGCTTTATCAAGGCAACTCAATTTTAGTGCTATTTCTTCGGTTACCCAAGGCACATGGGTTAGATACAATCCTAGTGATGGTGGATCGCTTGATGAAGTATGCCCATTTTCTAGCCGTGTCACATCCTTTTACAGCCAAGGAGATTGCTGACTGTTTTGTAAAAGAGATGGTGAAACTGCATGAATTTCATTTCCTTCATCCATTATCACAGACAGGGACCGTGTATTTATGTGCCATTTCAGGGCTGAAATGTTCAAGCATTCGGATATCACATTGAAGTATAGCTCGACTTATCACCCTCAAACCGACCGCCAAACGGATGTCGTCAATAGATGCCTCGAGACTTGTGGTGCATTGTTAGTAACAAGAGCAAGCTTTGGCCTTAGTGGTTGTGTAGGGCAGAGCTATGGGTTAAATTACAACATTTCTATCACCATGTCCCCATTTAAGGCACCCTATAGGAGGGACCCTCCGCAACTCATTAGATGGGATAAAGGGCCTTCAGTAGTGGAGGAAGTGAATAGGCTTCTGGAGGAGCGGAATGAAGTGCTGGATGATCTGAAGTGGCACTTGAATCAAGCCCAAAATCACATGAAAATGATGGCTGACAAGAAACATAGAGAGGTGTAGTATGCGGTTGGAGATTTGGTCTATTTGAAAATCCAACTTATAGACTGAAGTCTTTGGCAGCGAGAAGCAATCATAAAATGAGCTCAAGGTTCTACAGTCCCTTTGAGGTGCCGGAAAGGATAGGAACTGTAGCTTATAGACTTAAACTACCGACTGAGTTTTTGGTGCATCCCATGTTTCATGTGTCCTTGTTGAAGAAATGTGTGGCTGAAGGGTTGACCTCTCAACCCCTACCAAAGGGACTTTCTGATGGTTGGAAGTTAAACATGCAACCAGCAGAAGTTCTTGACCCTAGAAGGAATCAACAAGGAGAGTTGGAGGTTCTGATGAAGTGGGAAGATGTGCCCGACTTTGAGAACCCGTGGGAGGTAGCAACCGATATAAAACTGAGCTTTCCTAAGTTCCACCATGAGGACAAGCTGGTTGTCCTAGGGGAGGGTATTGTTAGGGACCAAGCACCTAAAGGCATTAAAATGTATATGTTAGAAAGGGTCGTTTTGGGCTGGTCTACGCTAGAAAAGGGAGGGGCGCAACAGAAAAGTGCCAGGTCAGCAGTTAGTTAGGCTTGGTGCAAGGTATAAATAGGAAATAAAGTGTGTAGTGTAGTATTATTGAAATTGCATCTGAAATATTGTAGTTGTAGAGGAAAAATTCTCTGTAGGGAGTTACTACTTCTTTGTGTAATTGTTTATGATAAGACATTATGAGTTCATTCAATCATGTAGCCAACCTGATCTAATAGAAAAAGTCTCTTAACATTCTGCAATGATGCCTTTGACCCTTTCTTTGCTTCTCGCCAGCAATCTCCATTGTATATCTTTTTCTTTATAATTGTTATATCCCTTAATCAGTTCAGCTTTACTCAATTGTTGAGAGTTCTTCATTCTTCATGGCATTGTTTCCTTTATTCACTCCGGACTAGTTTGTGTTTTTCTGCATATTTTGGAAATATTAATTCAAAATGTCACTGAACCGGTAAGTTTGCAGTGCATTGGGCACTTGGGTATTCTCGGTGGCAGGAGCTTTGCTGGCGATTCCGGTTGGAATAAAGCGCAAATCGCTGGCACCCCTTGTGTTTTTTGGTACCACTGGTACTATGCTGGATATTATTATGGGAATAAGCGCTTGTGAAAGGGAACATGCAGAGCGCCAAATGAAGTTACTTGAAGCTCAAAATGCTGCAGCTGAGACTTCTTTGGGGGAGACACAAGCTGATTCATAGCATTTTTATTTGGTAGTGATTGTAACTTCTATTTGTCCATGGTCAAATGTTATAATTGATTCTTTGTTGTTGGTGTTCTCTCTAGCTTTGTAGACAAAAGAAGTTCAATAAGAAAAGATTTCTTTGATAGAGATAATCATCCTTTAGTCCTCCACATTACATATTTGTCTCACTTAGTTCTTCATTTTACTTTTTGTTCAAGTTAGTCCTCCCATTGCATTCCGTGATTCACTTTAGTCCTTTGTTAATGTTCTGTTTCTAATGCCATTATCTCTTGCTTATGTGTACTGTTAAGTGCCTGATGGCAAATAACGTGTACAACCAAAGTTGATATGTCAATTTCGTCTTTCACATTACACTATTTGTCCTTCACATTACACTATCTGTATTAAATTAGTCTTTATGCACTTTTTATATTATGAAACAACCCATCTTCTCTCTTCCTTCTCCTCCTCATTCTTGCTTCTGTTTTCCTCCAAAATTAAAATCTATCATGATGACCGGTGGTGATAGTGTTTGAAGTAATGTATATGTGTTTTGATTTGATGCAAGATGTGTAATTATGTAATGTATTTTAAATTTTAATGAAAATCTGCTTTCATATTATCTCTTGCTTAAAGTAAACAAAATATTTAAAGGTCAAATGCTCTATATACCTGCCAATTGCCAATTCATGAATACATGAGTAGCAAATAGGGTCCATTGTCCTTGCCACATAAAAGCAAGGGGCATAAATCAAAACAGCCCTGGATAAAAACAAAACATCCATGGATAAAAATAAAGTAACCCAAAATTGATACATAGAATATCAACTATTGATCTCTAAATTAACCCTAGATAAAAATAAGACAACCCAAAATCAACTTGAATTTACACCCATCAGAAACTTCCCCATCCACATTCAGCCTCTTTACTACCTATTAATATAAAAATAGGACAACAATGTCCACAAGGCAATGTTTGATTGATGAGTAAAGTACAGAAAATATAATACACAAAATACAGAAATTTTAGAGTGTTTGTTTATCAATACAATACAGAAAATTTTTGTATCAATACAAAAAATATATGTATTTTTTGTCTTCTCTCAAAGTAGGTACAGAAATATAGAAATATATTACAGAAAACTTCAATTAAATTTTGTTCCCCATTTATCCCTACTATATTAACATTAGTTCAACTATATCCTCAACATCACCACTACTTCGCCACTTTCCTCCACCACCACCACCACTCATCACCACCACCACCTTCCTGCTGTAGCCACCACCGCCGCTGCTCCTGTTGCTCAAAGACGTCACCATTGCTACTGCTCGAAGACCCGCTGCTGCTGCTCGAAAACCTGCTGCTGCTGCTGCTAGACCCCGACACTGTCATTCTATTGGTTATTCACTGAGTCACTGTGATTCTATTCTCATCTCCACTTGACCCTGGCACCAAATGGTTAAAATAGTCATTTTTAACTGACTCATTGACTCAGTCACCAAAGTCAGTGAAAATAAACACTGCCCATAAATATACTGAGTTTGCTTAATGCTATTGGTTATTTTTTTTTTTTTGCAACCATTATTGTTCATTTTTAAATTGTCACCAATTGTAAATATATGTTCCTTGCTAGAATAGATTGTTGTATGAAGTTTCTGAAATTGTTAAAAATAGTTTGTCAGTGAGGATGAAGATCTTCGATGAAGGGATATGGGGATAGTGGTGTGAAGGGTTAGGTTATGTTTGTAGTCGAGGGGTAGTTTGAGGTAATTTTGAAAGTGTTCCCACTTTTGTTTCACTGAAACAAACATCATACAAGTACATTGTGACTCTAACTCTGAGTTTTTACCAAACATAAAACTTAGACAATAGTCATTATGTCTCTGCCTCTTGTACCAATGATTACAATGACTCCATTGACTCTGTCACCAGAGTCAGAAAAAACAAACACTATCTAACTGTTTGAGGAAATTCCTTATGTCATGGTTCACTGAAAATTGGAGATTTTGGTTCAAATCGTTGAGGTGTGATTCTCATATTTGGATTTGTTATGATCTCTAATTATTTGTATTAGAAATTCAAGATTTGGTTTGGAATTTTCAAATGCCAGTGGCTTGTTTCTCATACTCTTTTTATTTCTATTAGTGTTGTTTTTTTTAGTGAAGTACTAAAAAGGAACGCGAAAGATTTAGTTGATGACAAATCCAACCTTCAAAGATAGTTTTGACAAAATAATCCATGAAAGATTGTTTAAGTGTGACAAACTACACCAGTCGTGAGATGAAGTCAAAAGACATTTTGTTACATGACTGATGTATTTTGTCACACTTAAACATCTTCTATGAGTTATTTTGTTAAAAACATCTTTGGTGGTTGGATTTGTTAGCGATAAAACCTTTCGTGTTCCTTTTTAGTACTTTACCAGTTTTTGGTTGTTGGTTGGGATGATGTTAGCCTTGATTTGTTGGTTGTTAGTTTATGATGATGGTTCATATTAGTTCTTATATTTGAGGAGGATTGTTGATTTAGCCTGAATTGGATTTGATTATGCTTTTGCCTTTAATTGAGGGTGCTTAAGCTTTTGGATTTGCTTTTTCCAAGTGGTCGTCATATGACGTTAATCTCATTTGTAATGAATGCCATGAAGATATCAATAGATAGATTGAGGAGACCGAAAAGAAGGTTGAAGACTTCATGAGGATCAAAGAGGCCTAAGAAATTGTCGAAGACTTCATACAAAGATTGAGGAGGTCTAGACGGTCAAAAACCTCATCGAACTAGGAAGCGACACCATTGTATCACAATTTTCATTTAATTTGATTGTAATTTTAATCTTGTTTAAGCTTAAAGGTAGTATTTGTTTTCAATGACTCTGAAGTCAGAGTCAAGGAAGTCATAGAGTTAGTGTCACAAGAGTCAGAGTCACAATGACTCCAAAATTGATTCTGAACACACTCTTACATATTTGTGTCTCTCTTCCAACACACAGTGACTCCAAAATTGGAGTGAACAAAAAAATGACAGTTTTGTTCATTGAGTCACCGTGACTCTGTTCCCATCTGCATTGTGACTCTCGTACCAAACACTTGACAGAATCATTTTTTCACTGACTCCTTGACTCTGACTCTTGAGTCAGAAAAATCAAACGCAGCCGAAGTGTTTAATATCTGTCACATTTAAGGTTGAGGGGGCTATTAAGGAATATAGAATATAATAATAATGATGAAATTAAGTTTGTTAAGATAATATCAAATTTGTTAATATTAGCTATTCTTTCTAGAATATTTTATAAAAAAGTGTTTATTTGATGGATTCAATTTTCATCAACTGATAATGTATAAATTTTTTACACAATCATCCAATCATGTAATGTCACATCAACCATGATTAATTTTTTCTTCTCATACTCTCCATTTTTTTATTTTTAGGCTTAAATATCATTTTGGTCCACTAGCTTTATACAAATTCTGATTTTAGTCCACTATCTTTAGATTTGTCACATTTAGTCCACTAGCTTTCACAAATTTTCAATTTTAGTCCACTGTGCTGATGTGGACTTAATGATGCTGACATGGCAGTTGGCTTTGCTGACATGACAATTGACTTTGCTGACATGGTCATTGACTTTGTTGACGTGAACGTTGACTTAGCTGACGTGGCCGTTGACTTGCTGACATGTTGGTTGACTTTGCTGACATGACTGTTGACTTTTGCTGACGTGTTTGTTGACTTACCAATTGACTAATAGTGGACCAAAAGTGCTCACAATTTGAAAGCTAGTGGACTAAATGTGATAAATCATAAATCTAAAGATAGTGGACCAAAATCAGAATTTATGTAAAGTTAGTGGACTAAAATGACATTTAAGCCTTATTTTTACTTTGCTCTACCATTAATTTCAACAAAATAAATTTTATACTCTAATATATCTCAAATAACATATGATATGTCAATGTGTCACTTAATGTTATACATGATTGTTTAATTGACAAAATATTAAATAAAAATAGGCATAATTGAATAAAGACTAATTTGATTCAACTTTTACAGTATAAGAGAATGACTTGATCAATGTTTAAAGTGAGTAATCAAAATGACTCATATAATGTGAAGGAATCAATTGAATATTTACTTCTACCAAAAGTATATGTTGGGATAGTTGATGAAGTTGATATAAAGAAAGATATTTACTTATAAAAAAGGAAAAAGGTATTTTGTAATCAATAAGATCCTTTAATTACTAAAATGAACATCAAAACACACTCCATAGAAACTATCTACGACACCATAAAACTTTCTAATATTTCTTTTTGGTTACATAAAACTTAACGTCGTACTGACATTTACATATTCCAACAGTTCAACGGCAAATACAAATTTAGACAAACAAGCAAACAATCAAATGGGATCTCTATCATTTAGCCACAGCAGGAGCCACAGGCTGGAAGGGAAGCTGAAAGTTCAACATAAGACAGAAAATAAATAATTAGCAAGGAGGAAAAACTAGAAAAGCAAAAGAGAGATCAAAATAACCAAAACTTGAGAGCAACACAGACAATGCAAACTTACCATGGTCACGCCCCCTAATACTATCTAGGCCGCGAACGTTGTCAAGACCACCACGAGGACGAGGAGGGCCACGTGGACCACCACCACCACCACCATAAGGTCCCCCACCACCTCCACTAGGGCCTCCAGGAGCACCGCCATCCCATTTCTTACCCGAAGCAGAGCCTTTCCTGTAGGCGTCTGATTTTTCCATCTGCGGGGACGCAAGCATCATTAGCAAACATCAGTTTGGTAGCAACAGAATCCCATGATTGCAACAGTAGGAATCAAGAAACATAATATTACCGAAAACATTGTTGCAAAGAAGACACCAATGATGTTAACAATGGCCCAGAAAAAGTCGGTAATTGTTTCAAGTCGCCACAGTGATCGCTTGGATTTCACTTGACCTGGCACAAAATTGCATCAAATTCCTGTTAACCAACAGTATTCCACATAATCATTTTGTTACATCAAGCAAGAAAGTATCTAACACAGAATTTGGTTGGTGTTTTGGCAATGATTTAATAACATCAACAACCAAAAATCTTTTCCCATTTGGTGGGGGTTAGTTACATAGATCAAATGACGCCATGGTATCCTATCGTAAACCATGCATAAAGACAAACAATTTGACTATAAATTCATCTTAGGGGTTTCAACTGTAGCTGTTATTTGGTTTCCCACTACCTCTAACTATCAAGCTACCCACCATCTGGTCTTCCCATTTATATGTCGTACAAAAGGGAATATAATTAGGAAATATTAACAAAATTTAGAAGATAGCAAGAAAGATATTAACTTCCCAATATCTCTGTCCTGTATATTCATGGCTTACCACATATTTGATCATTTTGTAGCAAAGACTATTTTGCAATAAATCAGCCTTGTAGGAGAAAACTTTGTACTTCAGCTAACCATTAATGGCTAAGGTAAGATCAAAACTAATAATTATTATCAAAGAAAATATCAAAGATATTGGATGTTGTTAGGATCACATTAGTAATAGATTAGTTAGTTAGTTGGAACACATCCTAGAGATATCAAGGTTCTAACATTGGTATCAACGGCTCATGGATCCTGGGAAAGGCTTCTAATCGGTGCAACAAGCATGGAGGCATTTCCAACATTTCAAATGCAAGAAAAAGAACAACAAAGGGAAGCTACCGAGAACTATCATCGTCAGGTTGTGGAAAACTGGGTAAATGAGCGGAACCAATGCATCAAGAGAGAAGAGTATCGGAAGGCAGAAAGGGTTGCCCAAGAACAGAGTCAGAAGGCAGCAAGATCCTTCGAAACCACCTTGCATTCCATCGAGGAAACGCTGAAGCAGATGAACGCACGATGGGACGAAATGGATGTAGTGCGCGCTCAGCGTTACATCACTGCTCCAACACTTTCACCTTGCGTGGACGATTGGGGATGAGGGTGGAATGACCCAACATGGTTACTGGCGAAAGCAGGTCAAGAGGTTGGAAGCATCGAAGAAGAAGAAAAGGGTAGAGATTTGCACAAGGGCACCAGAAGCAAGACAGAGAAATTTTTGAAGGCACAAGAATCATAGAGAATGAGGAAGGTGAGGCATGTGCTTATCGACCACCACTACAAGACCCACCAGCTTTGGGTCCTTGCAAGAAGGCAAACAGACCTGGAGGAGCAGTCGCTGACTCCAAAATGGCTATCACAGAGGCGACCCATGTAGAGGCGGTGACACTTGCTGAGGCAGCGGCGTCACAAGCAGTGGGTGCAACGAGGCGCATGGACCATGTGACGAAACGACAGCATGATGAAGGAGAGATGACAAGCGACGCGCGAGATGAAGAAGACACCACCAGAATGGGCCTGCAATGGGTAGACGTTATGTCTCTCCGAGCAGCGACGGCGGCTCAACTCAGTGTAGGCATGACAGTGGATGAAGACTCTTGGAGAAGTGCTGGTCTGCTGGAGGCGCAACAAGAGATTAGGGATGAGTCAGTGGGTGTACAAGCTGCGTTTGTTTTTTCTGACTCCAGGGTCAGAGTCAGGGAGTCAGTAAAAAATTGACTTTGTCAAGTGTTTGGTGCGAGGGTCACTGTGACTCTGTTCACTGAGTCACTGTCTGTTGGAAGGGAGTCACTGTGTGCAGGAAGGGAGACACAAATATGTGAGGAGGTGTTCGGAGCCAATTTTAGAGTCACTATGACTCTGACTCCAGAATCACTGAAAACAAACACTACCTAAGTGTTTCCCTAAATCCTAATGAGTCAGGCCCAAGTCCATAGGGGTAAAAGTGCAGAGTTTGGTATGGGAATGTATATGCCATGTTTTGTGTACCACACCCAAATCCTAAAAGGAAGGAACTGGAATGTTAGACCAAGGGATTTTGTTCAGGGCCCAACTCAAATACGTTGTCACTTGCTACATGGTTCTATAAAGCCAGCCTAGGGAATCAGAATGGGGCCTACAAAATCCAGCCCAAATCAATGCAAAAAAAATGGAAATAGTATTAGTCCCAAATGAAGCAGTTAAGTTCAGAACATTAATTTTCAAGACACGGGATGCCAGTGGCTTTTTATTGAAATTTTCTTTGTAACCCACCTTGAGGACAAGGTGGATTTTTAGCAGGGGAGTAGTGTTAGGATCACATTAGTAATAGATTAGTTAGTTAGTTGGAGGAGTTGGTTAGTTAGGGATTTGATTAGCTATAAATAAAGGAAATTGGGAATAGTTTAGGGGTCTTTTGGAGAATTAATTAGAAAGTATTAGATTTGTAGAGAGTTGAGGAGCTCTTACTCTTCCTCACCCCTTGTATCATTCTAGGGATTCTTGGTGAGTTACCAAGAATCCCCATTGGTTATCAATAAACACATCCTAGATGTCAGGGTTCTAGATGTCCTTGTAAATATCACTAATCAATTCATCACTCAAAGCAGGATAAAAAGAGAAGGTTCAGCCCAAAAAGAGAAAGGGAGGAGGGAAAAACTACCATGAAGAAAAAAGGATAAGATTAGGATGCAATAAGGGAAAGGAGGGTAGGGTTCATGGGAATAGGCAAAATCAAGAAAAGAAAGATACATTAACACTCAACAGTAACTGAAAAAAGAAGAAGAAAGACAAAGGAATCGAAGAGCCCATGCAGGTATGAAGAAACTACAACTGTGTATTAACCTAAAAAGATCACATGGATGAGAAACTTATCCTAATTTTCATCTAATTAAAGGAGAGTAGAAAACAGGTAGTGTTTTATTACTTTTACATTACCAATTTACCATACAGTATTCCTTTAGTAAATCAACCTACACAAATCGTCTATGTTGTACCTTGATCATTGAATATCATACATTGACAATTTTAATCAGTCCTCCCCCACCCTCACAAACTATTTGAGAAAAAATAAGTGCCAATCCAACAGCTAAAGTTTTATGCTGATTTTTCTGAGTTTGCAGCGACTAGTTTGCAATATTGAGGAAGAATTAACATTCGATGTTAAGACTTATGGCATAGAAAACTGGAAAATAAGGGAGCAAGGGATAAACACGCTTTTTCCAAAGGGAAAAAAAGGATAAATTTTAATTTAAAAAAAAATCGAAAAGGGAAGAAAGAATTCAAAGAAACATCATCGGTAAAATTATCAGAATATAAGGTTGTTTTCAATCAGGTTGCGGATCGAAGGTTTTGGATTCCGAAATTGGAAGCTTATTTTGAAAATTAATACGCTAAACATGAAATTTGAAAAGATCGAATCTGAAAGCACCAGACAAAAGGTCTTAAAATCAGAGGCGCACCGAGCGAATCATAACCTGAGCCTAAACGATTAAGGAAAAAGAAAAAGAAATCAATACGAAGTTTAATAGAGAAAAGGAAAGACGAAGATACCTCGCTCAATGTAAGCCATAGGAGAAAGGAGATTCCTGCAACAGAAACTGGAATTGTTGAATATCGCGACCGAAAGACTTGAATTCATTCATATACGCGTCTTCCATTGAGCGTTGGTTCTAGACTCCAAGTCCATTGCAATTGCTGACGTCAATTTTCCACCTAATTACGCGTGTCATGATGCTATTGGATAATGGAGTTTCATTGATCTGACGTGGATTCAGTCTATTGTCATTTCTAAGATTCTTAAAAGTTTGGTGTTTGCTTCTGTACTCCTAATAATTAGATAGTACCCACATATATCATTATGTGACACATTTTGATTGATTGTATCATCTAAATCAGCGCCTAGTCATCACTTATTATCCCCAATCAATCAGAAGTTGTCACATAATGATATGTATGGGTACTATCTAATTATTGGAAGTGCCCAATCAAACACCAAGTTAATTTGGTCCATTTTCTTTTATTTATAATTTAATTTTCATTCACAGAAACAATGTATTATTTTTTTTACACAGTCATCCAATTATATGCTGTCACATCAGTCATGATTATGTTTTTCCACTCCCACTAATTAAAAAGTCATACAAACGGAGCATTTTAATTGAACAACAGTACATTTACAATGTCATTGTATCAAAATTAAACTATTTTATTTATTATTTTTTAAATTGATCCTACATCTGAATCTTCATTATAACTCATAAAGTTAATATTGATATATTGTTAAGTGTCTACGTAGTAAATAACATATACAGTGCAATATAACTAACTCATTTAGATTATTTACTTTAGTATTTTTATTCAAAATGTAATAGTCCTTCATGGTTTATTTTATAAAAGTTCTTCAAAAAATTTCAAATTAAACTCTTAAATTCCAAATCCATATATTAATAAGACTCTCAAATTAAAAATTTTAATTTTAATTATAAATAAATAAAACCACCAAATTCTAATTCTAACTTTTCACTAACCCTTACATACTTAATAAAATCACCCATCACCCAAGGGTCTAATATGGGAATTTTTTTTGGGAAAATTTTTTATTAACTTAATACATACATACATACCCTTACATACATACCCCTTTTTTTTATTGGTATGTGTAATTCATTTTGATTAGTATGTGTATGTGTAATTCATTTAAATTAGTACAGTAATTCACTTTAATTGTACATGTGTAATTCAATTTAAGTGTATGTGTAATTCACTTAAATTATGTGTAATTCACTTTAGGTGATATGCGTAATTCCCTTTAAGTGGTATGTGTAATTTGTTTAAATTGGTAGGTGTAATTCATTTTAATAAGTGGTATATGTAATTCTAATATCGGGACGTCATATAGGTCACCAATCGTGGCAAGGTTAATATCCCCACTATGGTGAGATTAGCCACTTAAACCACCTTGGTTGGCCAAGCCAAGGATATTTAACTAGACCTCTTACTCTTAATTAAGAGCTTAGAGGAAATAAGCACAAAGTTTATATAAAGCAAATAACACTTTCAATTCAACTTGACAAACAAAAGGGGTACATAGAGTTATTTATACTAGTGCTAAGGAGGGATAACTTTCAAAATTAAGCAATGTGGGACTTCTAAGGGAGTAGTTTTATAACTTAAGCAATGTGGGATTTATTACAATGGCTTAACACACTTAATCTATTTTGCTCCAGCATCATTCTCCCTAAGTTGGAAGAGCGGTGGTGTCAACGTTGGACGGATCTTCATCTTCGCCATAGTAAAGTGATAGATAAACTGCATTGAAAGTGGATGACACATCATAATCTACTGGAAGCTCGATCTTGTACGCATTCTCATTTTTATGCTCCAAGACTCTGAACGGTCCATCAACTCGAGGAGATAGCTTGGTATGAGACTTGGGAAATAATTCCTTGCACAAGTGAACCCACACCGAATCTCCTTCCTTAAAACTTGCTAGCCTTTGATGCTTGTTGGCTTGTTGTTAACGAGTAGTCTCACGAATTATCTTCTGTCGGACTTCCTCATGAAGCTCCTTGATCTGCTTAGCTCTTTTTCATGCATTTGCAATGTACTCTAGAGTAGTAGGTAATGATGGAAGGTATAAGGGAGTAAGTGGATGCTTATGTAACACCCCGCTACTGAGGGGTGTCCGTGCGAAGGACTCTATCCCAACGTACACGCTACTAGGGCATAACATAAGGGCTAAACAACATGCATAAACTATTAAATAAACTGAATAACTGAAAATAACTGAAATAACTGTTTAACTGATAATCATATATCATATATATAACTGTATTAATCTGAAACATACATACTAGTTCAGTATACTGAAACATAACTTGACTGATAAGGGAATCCTACCTCTAAAGTCTGGAGCAAAACTATACATGATTGATTTGACTCTGAAATATAAACTAGACATAAACTAAACATAGACTGCTAAGACTCCACGGAAAATGCGGAGCTCACCAAGGAAATCAACTGCAACCGACCTCTACTGGATCAACGGTTCCTCGCCTGCCTCCTGATCGAACTCTGGAACAAAATGCGGGGAGTGAGTCGCAGCTCAGTGATGGGGTATCATGCATGTCATGCAACACATACTGTCATGTTATCAATCACATATACTTGTCCTATCTACGTAGCTGCACCTCTCTGACGAGGGACGCGTACCGTCGGAGATATCCGCACTCGAGCCCCCATGCTAAACTGATAAATGACGGAACACGAGCCGCCCTGCTGTAACTTATAACTGTGACTCGCTACCACGAGGGTGCGGCCATATGACGGAACACGAGCCGCCCTGCTGTAACTTATAACTGTGACTCGCTACCACGAGGGTGCGGCCATATGACGGAACACGAGCCGCCCTGTGATCTGGACCTCTACAGCCACGCAGGTGAGGCCAGTCATACTGTATCTGGGGTGGGACTCGAGGCGCTTCGTGGCAGTATGTCACGGCTAAACTCGACCGGGAGCTACATCCGGGCTATAGCGTTGAAATACATACTACGACGGTTCGCAGTCTACGTAAACAGTCATCACACAATTCTACAATCATTCTACTCATACACTGCATGTTATCATACTGATCATATATCATAGGATTCTAACTTGCTTCATATCATGGCGTAGCATAGCATAAATCATTCAAGCTTATAGGAATCATCATAACGTTTATAATAATTATAATCATAGCGCATATAATAAATATAATCATAATGCATAACATCATAACGCATAACATAAATACAAATGGATCTAGAAGTCATCCACTCATTCCTGTCATGTTATCTATTAGGGAACTTATCTATCTGAGCATTATCCTCCATTAAAATCTGTTATCCTCTAAGGCACGTTTCTATTACGGTATGTTATCTTACTAAAGTATATTATCTGTTTAAGACGTGTCATCTTACTGGGGCTTACTAGGTCACGTTATTCTTCTAAGTTATATTATCTTACTGAGTTACGTTATCTTATTATGTTATATTATCATAATACGTTATGGTGTTTTACTAGGTTACATTGTCTCACTAGGTTGTATTAATTATTAGGTTATAATTAACTCACTAAGTGGTATTAATTACTTGATATTAATTTCTAGATCATATTAATTACTAGATTATATTATCTTATCATGTTATCTTACCATGTCATGTTATCTTATCACGTGAGGTTATCTTGCTAGGTTATGCTATGTTACTATGTTATATTATCTTACTATATTATATTATCTTACTAGGTGATGCATGTGATCTATCTAAGCAGATTATTTTCCTAATCATATCATCTACCTAAGCACGTTATAGACCTATCATATTAACTACCTAAGCATGTTATCTGTCTATCATATTATTTACCTAAACATAAATATAAACATAAACAAAAATATATATATATATATAACTATAAACATAAACATAAATATAAACATATATAACATCAACATATAAACATATAAACATATAAACATATACAAATGCTAATATGTGGCAGCCACGACACATCCACCCTAAAACCTCCACTCACCTGGAAAGTCCTGAGACTGGAAGGCACCGCTAGCTCCGGCTCCAGCTATCAGCACCGCGTTTGCACCTGGCGTGCAAAAGACCCATCAGGACCGCACAAAAGAAAAGAAAAACTTGAACTAGGCTGCGCACTGAACCTTCGCTAGCGAGCAACACCTTCTCGCTAGCGACGGCACACTCGCCAGCGAGCTCTCACAGCTCGCTAGCGACCAGCACGCTGACAGGGGCAAAAACGTCTTTTCACTCACCGTCGGGAACTTGCTCTAGCAGAGTATCCCCAAGACGTCGAGCTCACATTATCCTCAACAACGAAGGATGCCCCAAAGCACTGTTTTGAAAAAGGCTGAGTGTGAGATGTGAGGTGTGAGGTAACATAACCTCTCATATATATAGGGTGAGGGGGGGAAAGGTTGAACAAGCTGTGACCGATGTGGGACTTCGGTCCGGTCGCTAGCGACTAACACATGGTCGCTAGCGACAAGCTCTTCGCTAGCGGGCAGTGGCTGCTCGCTAGCTAGCACCTTCTGTCAGCAACGTCTTGACGTCCATTTTGAACGATGTGGGACTTGATCCCATCGCTAGCGACTTGACTTCGGTCGCTGGCGACCAACGGCTCGCTAGCGAGTCCCTTCTGACAGGAACTTGCTGACGTGTTTCTGACGCGTCTTGAGAAAAGTCCTTCCTAAGGGACACTATGATACGGGGTATCATAGCTTACCATATACAATCTCGAATGGGCATTTTCCAGTCGTTTGGCTGACAGAGTTGTTGTAGGAAAATTCACTTTTGTAGCATCACAAGATCCCATTGGCGAATATGCTCCCATCAAAGCTTCGCATTAAATTTCCTAGACTTTTATTAACTACCTTTGTTTGACCATCTATTTGGGGATGACTGGAAGAATTAAATTGTATACGTGTACCCTTTTTCCTCCACAAAGTTCGCCAAAAGTGACTCATGAAATCGACATCTCGGTCTTAAGTAATGGTTTGTGGGATACCATGGAGACGTACGATCTCTTTTATGTATAAGTCAGCTATATGTTATGCATCACCAGTCTTGTGACAGGGTATGAAATGAGTCATTTTTGAGAAACTATCAACAACCACTGTTACAACATCCTTTTGTCTTTGGGTCCTTGGCAATCCCAAGACAAAATCCATGCCGACGTCCTCCCAAGGAGCCTTGGGAATTGGTAAAGGTTTGTACAACCCAGTATTTTGATTACTACTTTTAGCAATATGAAAGATTCGACACCTTTGAATGTCTCAGATGATGTCTCGCTCCAATTTTGGCCAATAAAAATTCTCTTTTATGACGACTAATGTTTTGTCTCTCCCAAAATGACCAAATAACCCTCCATTATGAACCTCCCAAATGATAGATTTTCACAGAGAACATTGAGGAATGCATAATTGATTACCTTTAAAAAGATAACCATCCATGTGGTAAAACTATTTGTGTGGTTGTTGAGAGCTTAATTTCCAAACTTTTCCAAAGTCAGGGTCATCCATGTACAACTCTTTAATACTTCAAAGCCAACCACATTATAGTGTAAAGTAGCTAGAAGTTCATGTCATTGACTCAAGGCGTCGGCTACCTTGTATTGAGTTCCCGATTTATGCTTGAGTAGAAATGGAAATGATTGAAGGAATTCACTCCATGATACATGGTGCTGGTTCAACTTCTGTTGGGAGTTAAGATGCTTAAGAACTTAATGATTAGAATAGGACAAACTCTTTTGGCAGCAAATAGTGACTCCAATAATTCAATGCTCTGCAATGACATAAAACTCCTTATCATAAGTCGAATACTTCATCTTTGCATCATTAAGTTTTTCACTAAAGAATGAAATGGGTCGACCTTCCTATGATAGGACAACAATTCCAACATTTGAAGCATCACAATCAACTTCAAACATCAAATCGAAGTTGGGAAGTGCAAGTACCGGAGTAGAAGATATTCTCTCCTTCAATATCTTGAAACTTTTTTGTGCCTTAGAATTCCATGAGAAAGTATCTCTTTAAGGTACTCAATGAGAGGTGCAAGAATTTAGCTAAAATTCTTGATGAATCGCCTATAGAAAGAAGCCAAACTATGAAACTCCTAATGTCATGTAGAGTTTTTGGAATTGGCTACTTAACGATAGCCTCAACCTTGCTTTGGTCCACCTTAATCCCTTGGCTAGAGACAATATACCCCAAAAAGATAACTTTATTTGACAAAAACTCATACTTATTTAGATTAGCATAAAGTTTTTGTTCTCGAAGAACTTCAAAGATTTGACGCAAATGCATCAATGTCCCTATGATCTTTGCTATATATTAAAATGTTGTCAAAGTAGACAACAACAAATTTTCCAATGAAAGGACGAAATACTTGGTTAGGCGCATGATGGTGCTACGGGAATTTGACAAGTCGAAGGGCATAACGGTCCACTCGTACAACCTATCTCATGTCTTGAAAGCTGTCTGATATTCATCTCTAGGCCGCATTCGAATTTGGTGGTAACCGCTACACAAATATATTTTGGAAAAGACAACAGAACCATGCAACTGGTCCAACAAATCATCAAGTCGAGGTATGAGAAATCGATACTTTATTGTTATTTTATTCACAACCCATTTGTCAATGCACATTCTCCATGAGCCATTCTTCTTTGGAACTAGCAGAGCAGGAACGACACACGGACTGACATTGTCCCTTACCAAGCATTTGTCTAACAGTTGCTTGACTTGGTGCTGCAGTACTTCATGCTCTTGTGGACTCATGTGATAAACAAGTTTATTTGGTATGATGGAACCGAGGGAAAAATCGATGGCATGTTGAATGTCATGCATCGGTGGAAACCCACTTGGAATCTCTTCATGAACTACATCGGAATATTCTTCTATTAAGGGTCAGATAGCATCTGGTACTGAGAAAGACCCCTTATTTTCTTCACTAATCAACAAAAGATACATGAAATTGGATTCTTGATAAACTTTACTGAATTCTAACCTGGTGATGAGAGATGACTCAACTTGTTGTCTTCCATGCTCTTGATGATTCAATGGGGTCAATATGATCTTCACGCCTTCTCTGATGAATGAGTAAGTATTGTTAAATCCGACATGGATAGTTCAACGATCATATTGCCAAGGTCTACCCAAAAGTAGGTAACATGCATCCATTGGAATGACGTCACACCATACTTCATCCATCTATTTAGTTTCAATGGAGAATTGAACCCAACAACGCTTTGTCACCTTAACTTCATTTCCTTTCCTTAGCCACCATAATTTGTAAGGGTGAGGATGATCAACTGTTGGAAGCTTTAATTACTTCACCATGTAGGTAGCAACAATGTAACATTTTCACAACTCTCATTGTCAATGATGACATTGCAAATCTTTCCTTGGGCAGTGCACCTTATTTGGAAGATATCATGACAGAGCCAGGCCTCCTCTTTGGTATGTAGGGCAATGTTCAAAATGCGGCGAACTACCAGAGCTTCTCTAGAATCAGCAGAAACTTCCTCCACGTCACTATCATCGGATGCTTCTTGCTTCTTCAATGACAATGATAACCCTACGATTTGGACAATCAGAAGCAATGTGCCCAAATCCTTGACACTTGACGCACCTCCTCTTGGATGATCCACGCTCTTTGTCACTTGTTGGAGTTTTTGAAGAACTGGCCTTAGTGTCTTGTTGGGTTGTCAACCTATGCTTTTGGGGATCTGAGATGACTGCCTTACTCTTGGAAGATTGAGTGCTACTCCACCATCCTTGTTGCTTTTCAATCATAAGTGCTAACCTGGTGACAACATCCAAGGTCTATCGCTAAGGATTGATGTCATCCTCTTCGTTAAAGTTGCTATCGCAACTTATCCTGCCACAACCATGTTAAGCAACTGCAATTCACTATTTTAAAGGCTATAGTTTTTACTTTTCGAGTGTATTTAGAAAAATAGTGAAACCTCACATTTTTAAGTTTATATCCTTCAATTTCTACTAACTTTTAAAAATTATGTAATTCACTATTATAAAGACTATAGTCTTTACTTTTCGAGTGTTTTTAGAAAAATAGTGAAATATCACTTTTTCAAGCCTATAACCTTCAATTTCTACTA
This sequence comes from Aeschynomene evenia, assembly GCA_013621005.1. NCBI lineage: Eukaryota > Viridiplantae > Streptophyta > Magnoliopsida > Fabales > Fabaceae > Aeschynomene > Aeschynomene evenia. The sequence goes on along the minus strand of CM024269.1, from coordinate 19,208,983 downwards.
ACTTTTAAAAATTATGTAATTCAGTGTTTTAAAGACTATAGTCTTTAGTTTAATAGTGTTTCTCAAAAAATAGTGAAACCTCACTTTTTAAAGTCTATAGCCTTTAATTTCTACTCCATTTAAAAAATTATGCAATTCACTATTTTAAAGGCTATAGTCTTTAGTTTTCTAGTGTTTTTAGAAAAATAGAGAAATTTCACCTTTTAAAGCCTATAGCCTTCAATTTCTACTCACTTTTAAAAATTATGTAATTCACTATTTTAAAGACTATACTCTTTACTTTTTTGAGTGTTTTTAGAAAAATAGTCTATAGCCTTCAATTTCTACTAACTTTTAAAAATTATGTAATTCACTATTTTTAAGACTATAGTCTTTACTTTTCGAGTGTTTTTAAAAAAATAGGGAAATCTCATTTTTTAAAGTCTATAGCCTTCAATTACTACAAACTTTTAAAAATTATGTAATTCAATGTTTTAAAGACTATAGTCTTTACTTTTATAGTGTTTCTCGAAAAATAGTGAAATCTCACTTTTTAAAGTCAAATAGCCTTCAATTTCTGCTTTGTTAAAAAAATTATGCAATTTACTATTTTAAAGGCTATAGTCTTTACTTTTCGAGTATTTTTAGAAAAATAGGGAAATATCACCTTTAAAATTCTATAGCCTTCAATTTCTACTAACTTTTAACAATTATATAATTCACTATTTTAAAGACTATAGTCTTTACTTTTCGTGTGTTTTTAGAAAAATAGTGAAATCTCACTTTTTAAAACCTATAGCCTCCGATCCATTTCTACTAACTTTTAAAAATTATGTAATTCAGTGTTTTAAAAACTATAGTCTTTAGTTTTATAGTGTTTTTTGAAAAATTGTGAAATCTCACTTTTTAAAGTACATAGCCTTTAGTTTCTACTTTGTTTAAAAAATTATGCAATTCACTATTTTAAAGACTATAGTCTTTACTTTTCGAGTGTTTTTGGAAAAATAGGAAAATCTCACATTTTAAAGTCTATTGCCTTCAATTTCTGCGAACTTTTAAAAATTATGTAATTCACTATTTTAAAGGCTATAGTTTGTATTTCTCGAGTGTTTTTAGAAAAATAGTGAAATCTAACTTTTTAAATCCTATAGCCTTCAATTTTTACTAACTTTTAAAAATTATACAATTCACTATTTTAAAGGCTATAGTCTTTACTTTTCTAGTATTTTTAGTAAAATAGGGAAACCACACCTTTTAAAGCCTATATAGCCTTCAATTTCTACTAACATTTAAAAATTATGCAATTCACTATTTTAAAGGCTATAGTCTTTACTTTTCGAGTGTTTTTAGAAAAATCGGGATATCTCACCTTTTAAAGTCTATATCTTTTAATTTTTGTTAACTTTTAAAAATTATGTAATTCACTATTTAAAAGGCTATAGTCTTAATTTTTCGAGTGTTTTTAGAAAAATAGTAAAATCTAACTTTTTAAAGTCTATAGCCTTCAATTTCTACTAACTTTTAAAAATTATGTAATTTAGTGTTTTAAAGATTATAGTCTTTACTTTTATAGTTTTTCTCCAAAAATAGTGAAATCTCACTTTTTAAAGTCTATAGCCTTCAATTTCTACTTTGTTTAAAAAATTATGCAATTCACTATTTTAAAGGCTATAGTCTTTACTTTTCTAGTGTATTTAGAAAAATGGGAAAATCTCACATTTTAAAGTCTATAGCATTCAATTTCTACTAACTTTTAAAAATTATGTAATTCACTATTTTTAAGACTATAGTCTTTACTTTTCGAGTGTTTTTAAAAAGATAGTGAAATCTTTCTTTTTAAAGCATATAGCCTTCAGTTTCTTCTGAGTTTTAAAAATTATATAATTCAGTGTTTTATAGACAATAGTCTATAGTTTTATATTGTTTCTTGAAAAATAGAGAAATCTCACTTTTTAAAGTCTATAGCCTTTAATTTCTACTTTGTTTAAAAAATTATGCAATTCACTATTTTAAAGGCTATCGTCTTTACTTTTCGATTGTTTTTAGAAAAGTAGGAAAATCTAACTTTTTAAAGCCTATAGCCTTCAGTTTCCACTCACTCTTAAAAATTATGAAATTCACTATTTTAAAGACTATACTCTTTACTTTTTGAGTGGTTTTAGAAAAATAGGGAAATCTCACATTTTAAAGTTTATAGCCTTCAATTTCTATTAACTTTTAAAAATTATGCAATTCAGTGTTTTAAAGACTATAGTCTTTCCTTTTCAAGTGTTTTTAGAAAAATAGTGAAATCTAACTTTTTAAAGCCATAGTCGTCAATTTCTACTAACTTTTAAAAATTATGCAATTCACTATTTTAATGGCTGTAATCTTTACTTTTCGAGTGTTTTTAGAAAAATAAGGAAATCTCATCTTTTAAAGTCTATAGCCTTCAACTTCTATTAACCTTTAAAATTTAAGCAATTCACTATTTTAAAGGCTATAGTCTTTACTTTTCGAGTGTTTTTAGTAAAATAGTGAAATCTCACTTTTTAATGTCTATAGCCTTCAATTTATACTAACAATTAAAAACTATGTAATTCACTATTTTAAAGACTATAGTATTTACTTTTTGAGTGTTTTTATAAACATAAGGAAATCTCATATTTTAAAGCCTATAGCCTTCAATTTGTACTCACATTTAAAAATAATGTAATTCACTATTTTAAAGACTATACTCTTTATTTTTCGAGTATTTTTAGAAATATAGGGAAATCTCACATTTCAAAGTCTATAGCCTTCAATTTCTGCTAACTTTTAACAATTATATAATTCAATATTTTAAAGGCTATAGTCTTTACTTTTCGAGTGTTTTTAGAAAAATAGAGAAATCTAACCTTTTAAAGTCTATAACCTTCAATTTCTACTAACTTTTAAAAATTATGTAATTTAGTGTTTTAAAGACTATAATCTTTACTTTTAATGTGTAAATTGAAAAATAGTGAAATCTCACTAAGGAAATTTCAGCTTTTAAAGTCTATAGCCTTCAATTTCTACTAACTTTTAAAAATTATGTAATTTACTCTTTTAAAGACTATAGTCTTTATTTTTCGAGTGTTTTTAGAAAAATAGTGAAAACTCACTTTTTTAAAGCCTATAGCCTTCAATTTCTATTATCTTTTAAAAATTATGTAATTCTGTGTTTTAAAGACTATAGTCTTTAGTTTTATAGTGTTTCTCGAAGAAAAAAAAGTGAAATCTTACTTTTTAAAGTCAATAGCCGTTAATTTCTACTTTGTTTAAAAAATTAAGCAATTCACTATTTTAAAGGCTATAGTCTTTACTTTTCGAGTGTTTTTAGAAAAATAGGGAAATCTCACATTTTAAAGCCTATAGTCTTCACTTTCTACTCACTTTTAAAAATTATGTAATTCAATATTTTAAAGACTATACTCTTTACTTTTCGAGTATTTTTAGAAAAATAGGGAAATCTCACCTTTTAAAATTATAGCCTTCAATTTCTGCTAACTTTTAAAAATTATGTAATTCACTATTTTAAACGCTATAGTCTTTACTTTTCGAGTGTTTTTAAAAAAATAGGGAAATCTTATTTTTTAAAGTCTATAGCCTTCAATTTCTACAAACTTTTTGAAAAATTATTTAATTTAGTGTTTTAAAGACTATAGTCTTTACTTTTATAGTGTTTCTCGAAAAATAGTGAAATCTCACTTTTTATAGTCTATAGCCTTCAAATTCTACTTTGTTTAAAAAATTATATAATTCACTATTTTAAATGTTATAGCCTTTACTTTTCGAGTGTTTTTATAAAAATAGGGAAATCTCACCTTTTAAAGCCTATAGCCTTCAATTTCTACTCACTTTTTTAAAATTATGTAACTCACTATTTTAAAGATTATACTCTTTACTTTTCGAGTATTTTTAGAAAAATAGGGAAATCTCACCTTTTAAAGTCTATAGCCTTCAATTTCTGCTAACTTTTTAAAATTATGTAATTCATTATTTCAAAGGCTATAGTCTTTACTTTTCGAGTGCTTTTAGAAAAGCAGGGAAATCTCATTTTTTAAAATCTATAATCTTCAATTTCTACAAACTTTTGAAAATTATGTAATTTAGTGTTTTAAAGAGTATAATCTTTACTTTTAATGTGTATTTTGAAAAATAGTGAAATCTCACTTTTTAAAGTCTATAGCCTTCAATTTCTATTTTGTTTAAAAAATTATGCAATTCACTATTTTACAGGTTATAGTCTTTACTTTTCGAGTGTTTTTAGAAAATAGGAAAATTTCACCTTTTAAAGTCTATAGCTTTCAATTTCTACTAACTTCTAAAAATTATGTAACTTACTATTTTAAAGACTATAGTTTTTACTTTTCGAGTGTTTTTAGAAAAATAGTGAAAACTCACTTTTTAAAGCCTATAGCCTTCAATATCTACTAACTTTTAAAAATTATGTAATTCAGTGTTTTAAAGACTATAGTCTTTAGTTTTATAGTGTTTCTCGAAAAAAAGTGAAATCTCAATTTTTAAAGTCTATAGCCTTTAATTTCTACTTTGTTTAAAAAATTATGCAATTCACTATTTTAAATGCTATAGTCTTTACTTTTCGAGTGTTTTTAGAAAAATAGGGAAATCTCACCTTTTAAAGCCTATAGTCTTCACTTTTAAAAATTATTTAATTCAATATTTTAAAGACTGTACTCTTTACTTTTCGAATGTTTTTAGAAAAATAGAGAAATCTCACCTTTTAAAGTCTATAGCCTTCAATTTCAACTAACTTTTAAAAATTATGTAATTCACTATTTTAAACGCTATAGTCTTTACTGTTCGAGTGTTTTTTTTAAAAATAGTGAAATCTCATTTTTTTAAAGTCTATAGAATTCAATTTCTAAAACTTTTAAAAAATCATGTAATTCAGTGTTTTAAAGACTATAGTCTTTACTTTTATAGTGTTTCTTGAAAAATTGTGAAATCTCACTTTTTAAAGTCTATAGCATTCATTTTCTACTTTGTTAAAAAAATTATGCAATTCACTATTTTAAAGGCTATAGTCTTTTATTTCTGTGCATAGTGAAATTTTATTAAAAGAACCCTAGCATTTAAAAGAAAATTCGAAGAGGAAGAAATTTAATAATATTATAGGCAGCAAATTGAAAGAACCCTAACTATTTTGGATGAAGTTCTAGATGTTGTTTTTGTTCGTTCTTGCAAATCATGATGATGAAGACAATTTCAAAGATGAAGAAATAATGTACAATGCCACCATTGTCATTCAAGTTTGAGAACATAATCGAAGAGAAAGAAACCACAATTGAAGAGGAAGAGGATGAGAACTAACCTGTGCACACCAGGGTTTTTGCACGAAGAGGAAGAGGGGCATTGTCGGCGGAGGAAGGGCTTCTTTTCGGCACTGAGAGGGAGGTTGTTCTGCACGGACAAAGCTTAAGGGAGGCGGGAGTCGAATAGGAAGAGGATGAGAACCCTTCTCAAATATAGATGATTTTATTTGGTTATTTAATCAAGGGTAAGTTTTGGTGATTTTGGTAGTCACATCATTTTCTGTTTTATCAAAATAAATATAATATAAGATACTAATGACTCTGACTATATGTATTTATTAAACAGAAACAACCCGTTTGAAATTTTTAAAGATCTAGAATTAAATTGAATTTCAACGAAGATTTGAATTGAAATCTATCTTAGTTGTTTGGAATGTTTTAAGGATTTAATTTTCATCCACTGATAGTGTACCATTTTTTTACAAAGTCATCCAATAATGTATTGTCACATCAGCCATAATTGTGTTTTCTCTCTCTCACTACCTAAAAAGTCATACAAACGGAACGTTTTGATTGGACGACAGTTTAAAATACCTTTACACTGTCAGTGCATCAAAATTAAACTCATGTTTTAATGAGATAGAATTGAATTCAATTTATGATGGAATTGAAATTCAATCCCTCTATGATTTGAATTCTTTATTGTTCATTTTTTATATCAAATATTAGAATTCAATTCTATTCTTTCTATGATTTCAATTCTTAGATTTTTTAAACAAAAAATTAATACCAAATTAAAAAATTTAATTCAATTCCATAAAAAAAATCTAATTCCTTAGCTTTCCAAATATCCATGACTTCATTAACATGTGACTCCGTTAACTCTATTATCGAAATAAGTACAAATAAATGCACCCTTATAATAAGTGGGGATCAAATAAAATGAGTATTGTTAGAGACATAACAAAAAATCAGTTAAAACAATTAATAAATAGGAATTTGGGTCATAATCACCCAGTCCATTAAAAATATACTCATGATTAAAAGTGATATTTGAACCATAAAGTATTAAATAAACTTTTGTGATTTTTTTTTTTTTTCCCTTAACATTTGTGCATCAAAATTGGTGCCTCCGTTGAGTTAACAAACCAGGTACAAGGGATCCGGACCCAAATGTAAAAGAAGAGCGGGAAGATTATTGAACTCTACTAACCGAAGATGGCTTCAGCTTTTGGATGGTACGGTCCTCTCATCGACCTGGGGGCAGCCTCTTCCCATGTCGGCGATTTCGTTCAACTCCTCGTCTTCGTTCACCGCTCCTTCCCCGTTCCGGTTTCTCACTCCTCCCCTTCTTCACTTTCCCCATTTTATTTATTTTTTCTTTTATTTCCTCTCAACTCGCAATCCACGATTCTTCCCTTCACGTCCGCTTCTCTTTCGCAGTGCAAATCATCTAAACGCGGAGACGTAATGCGAACCGACATTCAGGTCGGCGACGATACGACGCCGTATTTCGGAGTGGCTCTTTGGCAGAAGCTCATGGGTTCCAAAGTGGTTGCTGGAGATGTTATATTCTTACAGAGTATGTATAATTAACAATCTATTAACAGTCTTAACTTCAAAATTACAGAGTATGTATAATTAACAATGATGATCATTCTTGTAATAATATCAATTAAAAGTTCAGATAGATGGACCCTATTACATATCTCCCCTGTGTTACCAAATAGTAAGGTAGTGTTTGTTTTCAGCGACTTTGAAGTAAGAGTCAAGGGAGTCATGGAGTGTGTGTGCTAGGAGTCAGAGTCACAGTTCAAAATTGGCTCCGAACATACCCTCATATATTTGTGCCTCCCTTCCAGCATACAGTAACTCTCTTCCAATATGCAGTGACTCCAAAATTGGAGTGAACAAAAAAATGACAATTTTATTCGCTAAGTCACTGTGACTCTGTTCACGACTCTCATACCAAACACTTGACATAGTCTATTTTTCGCTGACTTCCTAACTCTGACCCATAGTCAGAAAAAATAAACGAAACCTAATAATATTTATTAATAAATAAATAACTATAGTATGCTATTAAGCTTTAACTATTGAGTATTGATACCATTAATGCTGACTCTGAACTTTGCAGATGTCAAGATTGCGAAATATGCTGATGTTATTGAGGCCAGAACCGTTCAGTGGTCTTCGCTATGTTGCTTAGTTCACCCTTACGAATCACTTATCTCGAAGGGTCTGTTGTTATCTGTTACCTTGTAACTTCACTTGCTACAATCTTGGAACTGCCTTTTGTAATTTGTGCAATCGATTTTGCTGCTATTAGACTAAAATGTCAATACAATGAGTTGTTCTTGCTTGACAAGTTTCAACTTTTGCAATTTCATTCTGTGCAGGTGTGGACGAGTTGATAACAGGTTGCCGTGTTGGGAAAACAGCAAAGGACAAGCTCAGGAGGGTCATCAAGTGGGTGCAGCAGTCTCGGTCCACCTTCTGTAACATCAAGTTTCAGTCTGATAAAGTACGCTCTTTGCCATCAAAGGTTCATACTTAGTTGTGTGTTGATTCATCAGGCTGTTTGCTTTGTTGAAGTTCTCTAAGTTGTTGAAGCTTCTGAGCAGGTTTTTTTGTCTTAATTTTTCTCTTTAACTGGTTATTTTTAAAGCTATCAAGTCATATTCAGTCAGGTTACACTCACTGCCTTCATAATGCTTGATGCTTATCTCTGTTTTCTATGCTAGTCATGTCTATTGTTCACCAAAGCCATATGTCTGATCAAGTTAATCTTTATGATTTCCTTAAAAATGAGAATAAATGATTCTTAATTGTACTTTAGAAAATTAACACATTAATAGAAAAAAGTAAGTACAAGTTTCATATATGTTCACTTCTCTTGTCTGATTGTCATTTCTTGTCCTAAATTTGTAGAGTGTGTGGGGTCCTGCCTATTAAAATCAAAGCCATAAATTCAGGGGTTTTCTTATTTGTACGAAAATTTCTTCATGTCAACAAAATTGTATACACTATCAGATAAAGTGTGGGACCACATTCAAGTAGAACCCACACTCCATCCAATGATTGATACAATTGCATCGTTACTGAGGCCGAAAAATTTGTAGCCCACATTCCTCTAAATTCAGACTTGTTTTCAAAATAATAACAACAAAATTAAAAGAGAGTGCTTCTTGCTTCTATAGCGTATTAAGCAGAGAAGAGGCATTGAAGGCAGAGAAGCATTGAAAGCTTTGGAGAGTTAGAGAGATAGAGTGCATTATTTTCTCAGTGAGAGTAAATAAAGAGTGTGGGTTGTGAGTAAACACTGAGTATATTTTTAGGTACTATCTCTATTGCTCTTCGGAAATGCAAATGGGTAGTATTTGAATAGGAGGGGTGTCATTAAGATATACTATATTTACCTCTTAGGTTTGAATCAGTTTAAGCCCAACAAAGTGTGCTGCATGCGTGCCTGTCATCTACTGCTGTTTGAATTATCGTATTCCATTTTTGCTCGGTCCTCTTGAGGCAAAATTTAAAGTTTATAGACGAGCCAATCCTTTTTTTCCCATGGAAAGTGAATATCAATTTGTAGGATGTCCTTAATATAATATACCTATCTAGTTTTCTAGTTACTCTATTTCCCAAGGAAAGTAAACATGTGTATCAAAAAGTCTCACAAATAAAAATAGGTAAAAGTGAAGAGTTTATGAGTGATTGGAGACATAAAACCTACTCAATTAATGTTTTTGGTTGAGATGTGGTGTCAGCCCACTATTGTTTCTCTTGAAACCTTTTGCTCAGATCTATCTGGTTGTCTGGCTCCTAGGTTTCTAACTCATAATGTATAAATGACCATGGTTATTGAGATAATTATACCTCGTTCATTTTACACTTCTGGATAAAACGTTTATCACAAATGTTTTCTTTTCTATGTTGGTTTCCTTCCCTGTGGAATGATACTTTGATTAATATGTTTCATCCCATACTGCATTGGTTTATATATACCTACTAATTTACTGAATGTGAAATATAAAGCAATTAGAGTATCTGCCTAGAAACTGGAAAGTGCATGAGGAGAGAATGCCTCAGAACTGTTTTTCTCTTTTGGAAGTCTCTCAGCTGACAATGTCTTGCAAGGCTGTAGTCTGTGCATATATTGGTGAAATGATTCCACTTACACCAACGAGCCTTGGTGATACTAAACAAGAGAAGATTTTTATCAGCAGAAGATTTAATAAAACTGAGGATAAAAACTTAGTGGAAGATCTATTATGCATTGGCTGTCAGCTATGTGGTTCACCCTTAAATTCAGAGTACGAGTTTAGATGATTTCTGAAGCCTTGTTATTGTGCCTGCCATTATGATAATTGATACGTGATGATTCTACCTTTCTTTCAGATCTGAGAAAAATGCTTCTCCATTAATCTGTTCAAAAAGTTCAAGCCGCCTTCATTCAGTATGCACGATTTATAGACCTTTCATGGTAAATATATATATTCATACTCATTGTATCATACTTGACTGTGCTCACCAAGGTCTTATGTAATCATTTATTGACTTTGAGCATTAATGAACCTGCTGCATTTAGTTTCACATGAAACTAGAAGGATAGCTTTTTATTGTCAATTCCATATACCTCAGTCAATCAGTTATGTAAATGAAGCATAATATAGCCAAATTGATGAATTGCTATGCATACTCAAAGCAATAATATTTGTTGTACAACAAAAATACGTCCAACTAGCATCCAATGTGTGCTATACATGATACAGAATGTGTGCTATACATATAGCACACATTACATATTATGTAATAGCACATGTTGGATGATAGTTGGACGTATTTCTGCTGTACGATAAGCATTGTTGTATTTAAAGTGTCTCATCTTTTGAAGTAAATGTGAAATGTGGTTTCTGCTCTTGTTTCATAATTATTATCTCATGATATAAAAGGAGAAATAAACCTTGTTATGCACTGGATTCTTAATTGAGTTAATTCTTAGAGTTATGTAATCTTACACGTACCTAATATTGCCTTTTGATGCAATTATTTTCAGCTATACGTTTGGGATGAATCAGATTACATGCCAGTTCTAGTTAAAAACAGCGCTGCAGTTATTTTGTTTGGGAACATAAAGGCCGAAAAAGTCCATTCAAGTTATTTAGAACAAATGCTTAACCACAAAACCCCTCCTACAGATAAATGCAAGGATAAAGATGCTGTGGAGACACATACTAAGCTTTCTGGTGAAGGATTTCTTGAGAAGTTCAACTTTTATGATGTCTGGTTAATATTTCTGAAAATGTTGCTGCAACAAGGAAATAACAGCTCACTGAAATTTGAAATCATTGTTGATCCCAGCTTAAATGTTGAAAATGGGAGATTTGAAATGGTTTCTGTAACAATGCCCTGCTTTGGGCTCAAATGACATATGTTTTTTCTTCGTCCAAAGTTGTTTGAGTGCCTTCACTGATCACTTGATCCACGTTAATGTCTGGTTTAAACAAAAGTCAAACCTTAGAATATATCCCTTAATCCAATAACTCTCGGTGCTTTTGACACAAACAATGCTATTTGTTCATCCATTCATCTCAAACATCAAAATGTCCTATTAAAAATAATATGGGTTCTATAGTTAACTTTTTCTTTTAACTTATTCTCTCATCACTCTTATCACACTTTGATGGATGTATACCTCTAAATGAATGCCAAAAGAGTTTTTTTATTGTTTTCTTCTGACACTTAGGGTGTGTTTGGTTTAGTGTATGAGACGCTAGACACCGGACATATTTACCCACGTCCAGTGTTTGGTTAGTGTCTCAGAACACAAAGTGGGACACGTTTACCCACTTGTGTCTAATATTGTTAGTACTATTGTGTCCCTTAAAAAAGCTGAGACACTCCTACCCATTAATTAAAGACACTAGTAGTGTCTCGTTCTTGTACATGATAATCCAAACACAAGACAGGACACGACACAATTGTCCTGTCTTTAATTACCAAACGCAATACATAGACATAGACACTAGTGTCTATATCCCATTGTGTCTAGATGGACATGTCCATTGTGTTTGTGTTTTACAACCAAACACCCCCTTAGAGATCATATGGCAAATGAAAACCTCTTCAACACTCTTTGAATAACAAAAAATCAAATAAAATTTTAAGAGCTATTCTGCATGAAAATTCTAATACTCTTAGCCTCTTATTTTGCAATCTTGTAATGAGTCAATGAGTTACACATATGGTACTTGATGATGCACTACTTCCTCTTCAGAATCGAGCTTGTAAAAGTTGCATTAGAAACTTCATGCTTCTTCAGAAAGTTGTTTCAAAATTGTACACTATAATTAACTCATATTCTTATATTTTTAATTTTATAGGAACATGTGTGACCATGTATATATGAATTAATTATGGTAATGTAGTCTTCTAATGATTCCTTAATCTGAAACACTTAAGCATACGTCAAATGATTCTAACAAAATATAATTCAACATTAATTTTTCTCATCAAATCTTTAGAGTTATGCCAAATTAATTTCTTAATTTGACTTAGGTGGTTCTGGAGCTAATAAGAGAAAAATATGTAACTATGAAGGAAATGACTGAAGAAAGGCGAAGTATGCTTAATTCATGTGTTAGTTTTATGCTTTGATTGTTATTTAAATTTATTTGTTGAATATATTTTTATATGAAATTTCCTAGATAATTTGATTTGTGTGTTGATTGTAATCTTTATTTTACTTGTTGCATGTATTGTTATACGTGGTTAAGTTATATAATATTTGATTATGTAATATTTTTATTTTATTTAATAATAAATTTTTGTTTTTAAAATATGATATATTAAAATTGATATTTTTAATTTCACGTGAGATTAAAGGTAAGGCTGAATTTGAATCTCACTATATTGAAGTGTTCGATCCTTCTCCAATCTCTTTAGTGCTTTTATGATATAATGTTGATGCAATATTCTATGGGGCAAATGAAGAGATTTAATTGTGTTCTTTCTATTAGAGATTCTGTTAGAGAAACTCCTGTCACACAAAAATGAGATAAGAAGATGAGTAATATTAAACATAGAGAAAAAACTAGAATGCACTTTGTTAATTTTGAATATATGAAGTTAAGTTATAACGTTATTATTAAAGAGATTAATTACAATGCACTGTCTTACAATATCAGCTAATGATATTGTGACACATCATCTACAGAAGATGGTTTTTTATAATTTTTTATTGACTGACAGTATAAAAACAGTGAATGATAATTATTCTTATTATTAAATAATATAAAGATGAATTATTAAGCAAAGTTATTTTTATATGATCGTGTGTGTAGAATTGGGTCCCGCTAGTATTGTACAAGTGTACATTTTTTAACGTAAGCCAATAATTTTGGATTAATAATAGAGCCTACACAGCTTTTCTAAATTTTAATCACAAACAAATGAGTTTCTGGACCTGCGTGTCTCTTTCTCCGACTGTTTCTTCTTTCTCTCTCATTCACGCTATCTCTCTCTCTCCCCTCGCATCGCTTGTATATGCACTAATAATTTTTCATCTAAACCATAAATACTTATGTACTCTAAATATATATATATATATATATATGAATAAATAAGTTTTCAGCCAAAACAGTTAACAAAGTCTATTTTAACACTTTTAACATAAATAATATTATTAATTATGTATATTTTTTTAATGAGCTGACTAATTTAAACCCAATTTCTTATTATTAATTGTTTTTGCCTATTTTTTTTTTTATACATATAGTATTACTCTATATATTATTGGAATACAAATTCCAATCTATCCGCACCACTTGGTGCTACACTTAACAATATAAATACTCTCCTCTCTCTCTCTCTCGCCATGACTATGGACATGGAGATGATAACGGATAGTGTCCCTGACCTCCTCGACTTCTCCGGCTACAGCACCACCACACCCACTTCCGATGAGGACTCTAACTGGAACCACTGGTCCCCACTCCTCAACTGGGACGATTCCCTCACCAACGACAAAGACAACTTTCACAACCTCATCGAGTCCATCACTGACGCCGCCGGAGGTGACATCTTGAGCTCAGATCACGGCGGCGGATTTGAGGAAGACTACAACAGCGCAGACCACTGCATCTCTGCCTTAACAGCAACAACGGAGGATAAAGGCGGCGGCGGAGGCGACGATCTTAAGGGCCTACGGCTGGTCCACCTTCTCATGGCGGCGGCGGAAGCCCTCACCGGCGCCACCAAGAGCCACGACCTGGCTCAAGTGATATTGATTCGGCTCAAGGAGTTGGTGTCACCCACTCACGGCACCATCATGGAGAGGCTTGCGGCGCATTTTAGCAACGCCCTCCAAAGTCTGCTAGAAGACGCAGGGTGTGCGCACAACACAGCAAAGCACCAACAACAATGCGTCATCGGTGGGGTCCACACCCGTGAGGACCACCAGCAAACAGAATTGCTGGCGGCCTTCCAGCTTCTTCAGGACATGTCCCCTTGCGTCAAGTTTGGGCACTTCACTGCCAACCAGGCAATTTTTGAGGCCGTGGCCCACGAAAGAAGGGTCCACATCGTCGATTATGATGTCATGGAGGGGACCCAATGGGCCTCTTTAATACAGGTACTAAGTAAGGTTAGATATTGTTTATTTTATAATTGATACAATATAGTATAATACAATGAGTCCTCAGAGTGGTCTCGACCAGCATAGTTTGGACTTTGGAGAGGTGAATGTGTCTGGCATGGGCCAAGCCCTGTAAGTTCTTATCACCATATCTGGCTGGATCCCCAGATCGAGGCACTAGCGCCCTGCCCGCTGGTAATGGGATGCATCTCTTACATTTTTATCAAAAAAAAAAATAATACAATGAATTTGTGTATTTTATTTTGTATTTGTTTTAGTGTGTAGACAATAAATTTGTACATGTATTTATACAAATTTTTGTTTTGAGACTTTGGTAAAAAAATGATAAGGGCAAAGGATGAAATTATGGATTAATAATAGGGATAAGCGTTGAACAAAATTTTCATTAAAATTTATGTACAACACATATATTTTGTGTGCCTACTCTGAGAGTGTGGACACAAAATACAAAAAAAAATTGTTTAGATACAATATGTCTTGTATGTGTCTATACGAAACAAACATGTCATTTTCTGTTTTGTATTGTATTTTGTGTCAGGTACATAGTAAACAAACGCTACCATAAGGAATAATTTCACTCATATTAAGTCGTTATGTTGAGGACACTAATGTTATATATTTTGTCATTAGGCATTCTCCTCTCGCAAGGAAGGCCCTCACCTTCGAATTACTGCATTGTCTCGAGGAGCCAGCGGACGAAAATCTTTGGCTACTGTCAAGGAAACAGGGCGAAGGTTGACCGCTTTTGCTGCCTCTTTGGGTCAACCTTTCTCATTTCATCAGTGCAGGTTGGACCCTGATGAAATTTTTCGACCGTCTTCTCTAAAACTGGTTCGTGGTGAGGTTTTAGTCTTCAATTGTATGATGCACCTACCTCATCTAAATTACCGCTCTGAAGACTCTGTTGCCTCATTTCTAAGTGGAGCCAAGACACTGAATCCAAGACTAGTAACTCTGGTTGAGGAAGAGGTGGGGCCCGTTGGGGATGCGGGCTTTGTGGGCCGATTCATGGACTTGTTGCACCATTACTCGGCGATGTATGATTCGTTTGAGGATGGGTTTCCTATGCACAGTCAGGCCCGGTATTTGGTGGAGCGTGTGTTCTTGGGCCCGAGAATAGCGGAATCGTTGGCCCAGATATATTGGATGGGTGGGGAGGAGAAAAGAGGGTCGTGGGGGGAATGGTTGGGTGTGGTAGGGTTCACAGGAGTGGCTATAAGCTTTTCTAACCATTGTCAGGCGAAGTTATTGGTGGGTCTATTTAATGATGGATATAGAGTTCAGGAATTGGGTAACAATAAGTTGATGTTGTGTTGGAAATCAAGGCGATTGCTTTCAGCCTCTATTTGGACTTCTAGTAGTTCAGACTCTGATTTTTAATTTAGTGGATAATTATGAGAAATAATTGATGTAGTTAAAACTTAAACAATTATTAGTTAATATTCATCATCTCCAATTTTAACATTTGAATATCTAAAACTTAATAAAATATGGAAGAATGTTAATTAAGTGTTGATTTAGGTGTAAATTAATCATTTCTCTGTTATTATTAAATGTTATTATCTTTCATGTAACGAGCGTTACCTAGAGGGTCCTCTCCGAGATGGATTGGTGGTGTTCCGAGTTGGTTAGCAAGGGAGGCGCCTCCTCCGACTCCGTCTACTCCGACCTCGTCAGCTCCGACTCCGCCTAGTCCGACTCCGAGGGACGGGGGGTGGTGACCTGCAAGGGCCTCCGATGCTTAAGTTAGTAATGGCTCAAGATAGAGAGAGTGAGTGAAGGATTGAAGATTACCCTGGGAACAGTGCCATCCACCCCTATTTATAGTAATTTATTATGGGCCAGGGCTGCCCCCATTTAGGAGTGTCTGGCCCATCCAGAATCTCCCTTGCTAACTCAGCCCTAGTTCTTGGGTGATTCTAGAGGGGGGATTGGTGGGCCCTCCATGATAAACTCTCTTGCTGACTCAGCCCTAGTCCCTGGATGATTCTAGAAGGTGGGCCATCCAGGGTGAAGTGGGGCCAGGGGAGTGCTCAGGGTTGTGACTAACCCCAAGGTCCCTGAGTAACTCCGACCTCGTGGAGGTGCTAGAGGTCCTAGTTCGTGGGCGAGCTGGGCTCCGAGGGGAGCAGATGTTCTACTTCGAGGGGATGCCCTTGGTCTAGTCAAGAGCTTGCCCCCAGGTCCTTACTAGCTCTGAGGTGGAGCGGGATCCGACCTCAGAGGTGCTACTGTCGAAGTCGGGCGTCCCGGCGATGAGTTTGGTCATTGCAGGAGCCCTTGGCCATGGCGGAGTTAGATGTCTACAGGTCACCAGCTCCGAGGTGGAGCGGGATCCGACCTCGGAGGTGTTGTTGTCGAAGTCAGGCGTCCCGGCGATGAATTTGGTCATCGCGGGAGCCTTCGATCCTGACGGAGTTGGAGGTCTAGAAGTTTATCCCGTAACACTTGCCCCCAACTCAGCATGGGTCAATTAATGTCGGATGTTGAGTTTAAACCCTTATTAATTTTCAAGATCAATATTTGTTATTTTTTGTTCTCCGCTTTCGTCCAATGGTCCTAGCTCATCGCTTTTACCTGTTAGTCTTTGCCCCCCTTGTTTTAATAATATTTTAATTTTCCTTTTATTGTAAAGCTATTTTGGATTTGCATATAGGCTCATGGGCCCTTATGAGTTTCTTGGCCCATCCTTTCCCCTCTTTTAAAATTTTCCTGCTGCTGCTTTCTCTCTTGGGGGAACTCGGTCCGAGTTCACGCCCCTCACCACAGTCCGAGAATGCTTCCGAGATCCGAGTCCGCGCTGCTGAGGTTCGAGCTGCCAACTTCCGAGGTCGCAGTGCTGCCATTCCGAGTTCCGAGTTCAGCGCTGCTGCGAGATCCGTGTTGGCGCCTCCGAGGCTCCTGCTGTCAACGCACGAGACTGGGCTGCTCGAGCTTTGCTGCGAGATCCGAGTTCGAGCTTCTGCCTTCCGCGGCCCGTTGCTGTTCGAGTTTCTGCTTCTGCTGCCCGAGCTCGTTGCAGGCTCCTCCGAGGTGGTGCGCTACTGCTGCTTGTTTCTGCTGCAGGTCCGAGGTCGAGGCTTGCTGGTTCGTGCGGGGCGCTGAGTTCCGAGGGCGCGAGGATCCGAGACCGCTGCATAGCAAAGGGTCCGAGGTCGCGTCCAGCTGCTTCTGAGTTCCGAGTTCCGAGCTGCTGCCGAGACCGCGCCCAGCTACCTTCGAATTCCGTTTCCGAGTTCGGTTGTGGCTGTCTGCGTTTCGTTTCCGAGATCGCGCCCAGCCGTTTTCGAGTTCGCCGCCCGCTGCTCCGAAATTGATCCGTGGTGCTGTTGAGGTGGAGACGAGACCCGCACGCTTCTGAGTTCGAACGGCTGTCTTCCGAGGTCATAGGTGCTGGTCCGCTGACTTGAGCTCTCTCCGAGTTCCGAGGTAGCTGCTGTCACCCTGTTCCGAGTTCATTGTTTGAGTTCGGGGTCACTTGTGATTTCATTGTTTCCAACTTCATCGCGGGTGAGTGATAAAGTTGTGCTTCTTTTTCTATTTTTCTTTAACTTGTAAGGATCTGCTTTACTTTAATTATTTGGTCCTGCACCCTTTTTTGTTTTTAGGAATTTGGTTGTGCACTTTGAACTTTATAGTTGAGTCGGAGATTGCATCTTGTGCCGAGCTCGTGTTCTCCCGGTTCGAGGTGAATTTTATACATCCGGTTGCTTTTAGAAATTTTGGTTAATGAACCTTTAATTTCCTTGGCCTTGTGCAAGTACCTACCTTGTAACTTCAATATTCGTATTGCCTTTGTGTAGGAGCTTCCTGGTTGAACTCGGAGTTTGTCTTCAACTCATGCGAGGTCCAGTTTCCTTGCTTCAAAGAGAGGTGTGTTCTATTTTTCTTTACTTTTATTTGTTGTAGTTGTTGAACCATCTTGCTAGTTTAGAACTCAAGGGCTCTATGTGTTTAGGGTAGTTGTTGAACTTGTAGAATAAGGGAACCACCTTTAGGTTGCTCTAGGTAGTTGTTTGCTTAGGATAGTTTCTTTTTCTTGTACCTTTGACCTTAGTTGTCTGTGGTGGTTTCCCTTTGTAGGTTATGGAGGACCCGGAGTTAGAGGTTCCCCCTTCCTTGGATCCTTCTCTGGTTGCCCACTATAGTGACGTGGTGGTGGGGACCCCATCTCGGATCGGGGTCCGATATCTCCGAGCGTATGCTAAGCTTCCTTTGTTCCCTGATCCCGATATGGCTTCCCGGCATGTCTACTACATTCCCACTAGGCATGAGAGGATCTGTTCCGATCCTCCCAGGGGGAGTGCCCATTTTATGTTCATGTGCCATGAGGTGATTAGGCGAGTGGGGGTGAGGCTCCCCTTTACTCCCTTTGAATTTGAGGTACTCAATCGGTTGATAGTGGCCCCCTCCCAGCTACATCCTAATAGTTGGGCTATGATTCGGGGTTTTGAGGTCGTGTGCGGGACATTAGGGCTTCCCCTCTTTCCTATGAGTTTTCTCCGCCTCTTCCATCTCACCAGGGCTCCCGACGGGGCTGGGCCTCGTTGAAGGCGGCACCAAACTGCAAATTCTTTGAGGCACCGGAGTCCTCATGGCATCACTTTCAGGATAAGTACTTCAAAGTGGTGGCCTCTTCTGACTCTCAGGCGTTCTTCACGGATCCTAATGGGTTTCCCCTCTTTCCTCTTTACTGGGTGTCTGAACCCAGTACCACCCGTTACGGAGACAGTGATCTCTCCCCCGAAGAGCTCAGCGTCGTGGAGTTCATTAGGCGTGTTTGGGGGTCGAAGTCAGGAAAATTTTTGTTGTTGAAGACTGTTTTAGAGGCCACCCCCGAGAAGTCGGAGGCCCACATCCTAGGTTGCTTTTGATTTGATATCTCGCTTTGTCTTAGTTTTTATTCTTCTTCTCCTTATGTCTTATACCATGCGTTCCTAATTCGATTCATTCTTTTTTGCAGATATGAGCATGCAGAGTCTGGCAATGCTTCGGGCCTTGAGGGGGAAGGCCTCGGGAGATGGCACTGAGACTTCCCCTCGGAAGGAGGTTGCCTCTTCCGGTACTGCCCATGTTCCAGCTGCTAGTGGTGCCTCCTCTCCTCTGGCTTCTCCTCCTCCACCTCCGCCTCGACCTTCTTCATCCTCGAAGTCTAAGAAGGGGAAATATAAGGGCAAGGAGAAGGGGAAGGGGAAGAGGAAGGCTACGGAGCCGAGTTTCGAGACTCGGTCCCCCCCCCCCCCCCCCCCCCCCGCCTCAAAGGGCGAGCTCCCCTGCTCCCGAAGCTAGGTTTTTAGACATGGACGACCAATCCTTGACTGACCCAGATTTTCCACTTACTGACTTCATTGGTGGGGCCATTACTACTCCTCTCTTTCGTCGCTGGGTGAGGGAGCAAGACCATGATTCTCTTTTGCATGGAGTCTCTCATTACCTTTTGAGGGCGGTTGGACTGATTCACCTGCATCGGGAAGCTTTGCCTCAGATTCCCTCCTTGAAGACAAATGTTGTGAAGTTGGAGGAAGAGAAGGCAACTCTTGAGGGTCTCTGCCGAAGGAAGGATGAGACTTCCCAGGCCTTGAAGGAGCGTGTTGAGGAGTTGGAGTCGAGGCAGGCTAGTCTCGAGAGGAAAGTGGCTGAGTTGACCCGCTCGAACTCTCATCTGCAGGAGGATGTGGAAAACCGGGACGAGAGGATCTCGGGTTTGCTGGCAGAGAAGCGGACCTTGGAGAGTTCTTATAGCGAGCTAGAGGCCTCGAAGGAGGAGGTGATACAAGACCGAGCTAAGATCGTTCGCTCCTGGGATGAGGCAAACACAGTGCTCTACCGGAACATCCTCGATCAGGTGCTGGTGGTGCTTCGCCGCCAGCATGACTTGACCGATGTGGACTTCTCGGAGGTGGGCGAGATGAACTGTGTTCAGGACGGAGAGATTGTTCCGATTCCCGATGAGTAGCTCTTGATGTTAGCTATGTTTGTACTTGCTTTTTGTAGTTTTTGACTTCAAGCATTACTCTTTTGATGTAATAGGGCCTTGAGCCTCTTTGTTGATGTAGCAAGTCTTTGAACATTTTCTTGTTTTGTAATAGGGCTTTGAACCCTTTATTTTGTAGTGGGGCTTTGAACCCTTCCTTTATGTTGTTGTAGGGCTTTGATCCCTTTATTTTGTACTTGGATGTTCATATTTTGGATGTTGATGCTTCTTATTATCTTACTTGAGAGCTTGCTTGCTTTTCTATTTGGTGATCTGCGCCTTATGAACGAGCTTAAGAGCTGCGTTTTTTGTGAGTTCATTCGACTCGTTTGTTCTTGGGAGCCCCTGGCCTCCTTCCGACTAGACCAAGGCCTGGTCCTGTCTTTGGGTGCGGGGCCGGGACGTTCTTGTCTTATGTTTTAGACAAGTTAATGTGTCGCCGCTCTATTGTCCCCTTTCATGGAGACTTTAGGCGAGTAGGAGGTCATGCTCCTCAAGTTGGAGCAGTTGTTTTGCATGATCAAGAATGAGAGATAACATGTGGAGACTTTCCATTGATTTGATACTTGAAAAACCGGTGGCTATTTGTCCATCCGGCCCACGAGGTCGAACCTCATCAAAACCTCCCTAGGAAAACCCAGTGGGAAAAACCTAGGGGAGGAAAAAGAGTATCCGACGGGTCGTGGTGTTACATCAAAAGAAAATTAGACATAAAATTTCCTGAGGTTGGTGGCATTCCACGACCTCGAAATTGCGGTTCCTGATAGAGTGATGGGCTTGTACGTACCCTTTCCTAGCACTTCTTTGATCTTGTAGAGGTCTTCCCAATTAGGAGCTAGCTTCCCTTGTCTCGGGGTTGGAGGCCCGATGTCGGCTCTACAGAGAACAAGGTCTCCTTCTTTGAAGCTTCTTGAGATGACCTTGGCGTTGCATCTTTTGGTGACCCTCCTCGAAGTCGGACCTTCTCTAGGTACTTCTTCAACTTCAAGGAGATCGATCCTCACCTCAATCGGGTGGGCCTGGAAGTATTGGCGGAGTCTTCCCGTAGTGAGAACTAAGACATATGTTGTCTTTTCTAGCTTCGGGTACCTAAGCTCAGCTCCATGAGGGGCCTCTCTGGTGAAATATACGGGGAATAGAGTTCCCTCTTCTTCCCTGGCCAACACCGTGCACATCGCCGCCTTCCCCGCCGAGAGGTATAGAATCAATGTCTCTCCTGGCCCCGACTTGCTCAAAGTTGGAGTGGAGGACGAATATTGCTCAAAGTCGGAGGGGCTTTGCATGTCTAGTGTCGCCTTATACTTCTCCAAGTTGGCTTCGATGCCTCTCTGTGTGAGCATGAACCCAAGGAGCTTCCCGGCATTATCAACGAAGGCACACTTTTGAGGGTGCAGCCTTAGCTGGTACCTCCTTAAGCCTTCGAAGATATCTTTGAGGTCGGAGACCAAGCTCTCCTCCCTTCCTGTCTTGATCAACATGTCACCAATGTAACCTTCCAATGTCTTCCTAATATGATGGTCGAATACCTTGTTCATCAGCCTTTGATATGTTGACCCTGCATTCTTGAGACCGAATGACATAACTTTATAGCAATAGTTAGCCATTGCACAAGCCTTGTTAAGGTTGGTGTAGTCCACGCACATTCTTATCTTCCCATTGGGCTTGGGAACCATGACTACATTGGACAACCAGGTCGCGTATTGCACTTCCTTGACGAGTTCGGCTTTCAGAGGCTTATCAGTCTGCTTGACCACCTCTTTACTTCGCCTAGGGGCCATCCTCCTCCTTCTCTAGCTCACGGGCCTTGTCTTCGGGGACACAGAGACCTGGTGGCACATCACCTCTCGGTTGATCCCGGGCATGTCGGACGCTGACCATGCAAACATATCCGAGTTTCTCCTTAGACATGTAACTAGGCTGGCTTCGATATCCCCTTGGAATGATTGGCTGATCTTGGTCACCTTCTCCTTGTCACTTTCAAGTACGACTTCCTCCAACTCACTCCCAGGCTCAGGTCTCTCCCTAGGATTATGGTTACGAACGTCAAGGTCGATGGTCATGGTCTCCCTCCGAGACTGTGGCACGACTCCGATTTCAAGGCTAGCATTATAACATATTCTTGCTGTTGCTTGGTCCCCTCTTATGGTGACAATATTTCCTTCCCCATTGGGGAACTTCATCACCAACAAATGTGTAGAGACAACTGCTCTGATCTTGTTCAAGGTTGGCCTCCCTAGGATGCCGTTGTAAGCTGAGGGGCAACGCACTACCAAGAAGTTCACTGAAACCGTCATTGTGAGGGGGTTTGTTCCCAGCGTCACATGAAGTTTGATGTAGCCATCTGGCTTGATCTTTTCACCGGAGAAACCGATTAGTTCTTCCGAGTAAGCTCGCAGGTCGTTGTCTTTCAGCCCCAGTTTGTCGAATGCCTCCTTGTAGAGGAGGTAAGCAGAGCTACCCTGATCAACTAGTACTATTTTCACATCAGCATTGAGAATTACCGCCGAGATCACCATAGGGTCGTCGTGCCCTTGGATCACTTCAGGGTTGTCATCTTCTGAGAATGTGATGACTGGCCTTGGTCTCCTCCCGACCTCATGGTCTTGCCTTTCTTCCCTCCTAGAGGGCTTAATCTGCATAACTTCTTTCAAAGCCCTCTTTCTGGCTGACTTCGAGGGTCCTCCTCCTGCGAACCCTCCAGCAATGGTGTGTATGGTCCTAGCTGCAGGCGGCTTGGGTCTTTCATCTCTTCCTCTTAGTTCATGGTTATCTCTCCTTGCACCCTTATATCTCCTGTCAGCCTCCTCCCTTGGTGGGGGAGACCTTATCCTCTTCGGGCTTCTCTGGGAAGCAACATATCTTGCCAGCTTCCCAACTTGGATCAACTCCTCGATTGCATCTCGGAGGTCGTAACATTCTTCAGTTCGATGTCCATAGCTGCTATGGAATTCACAATAGAGGGACCTGTCAGCGTTTGGCCTGCTTTTGAGCGGCTTCGGCTTCCGAATCTCGCCAGAATGGTGAAGCTCTTTGTAAATGTCAGCCACTGAAACCCTCAAGAGGGTGTATTCAACATATCGTCCTCTTCGAGCAGGGCGCTCGTCTCTCCTTGGCCTTTCCTCCCTCTTAGGGCTCTGCCCTTTCTCTCAGGTTTTTCTCCAGTCACCTTCATTGCTTCCTCCAACTTGATATATTTCGCAGCCCGAAGTTGAAACTCTTCCACTGTCTCGGGCTCAGTTTTTGCTAGTGACCTCTGGAATCCCCCAGGTCGGAGCCCGTTGATGAGCGAGATTAGTGCTGTTTGGGGGTTCAAGTTCCTGATCTGCAAAGCTTCCTTGTTGAAGCGGTCCAAGTACTCCCTCAAAGGCTCCCCCTGCTGCTGCTGGAACCCCAAGAGGCTGGTGGCTGACTTTGGCTTGCTCTTGCTGGTTGCGAACTGAGCCAGGAACTTGGACTCGAGGTCAGAAAAGCAGGTGATAGATCCAGGGGGTAGGTGGAGGAACCACTGGAGTGCTGACTTCTGGAGCGTGATGGGGAAGGATTTGCACCGCACGGGGTCTGCCAGACCTTCCAAGTACATTCTTGTCTTGAAGATGTCAAGGTGCTCCTGGGGATCCGAGGTCCCATCATATTGCTTCATGTCTGTTGGAGCCTTGAATCCCGGAGGCAAAGGATATTGCAGCAAGTGATGAGCGAAGGGTGAATCTGGCTCTTCTCCTTGTGGAGGGGTTGTTCGTCCACATGGGGAATGTCGGGGGTTGGTGGCCAGTACCCTCCGACGCTTCCGACTCCTGCCTGCTCCCCACCCTATGGTTGCATGGCGTCCCTCTCCACGGTGATTGCGAGGGGTGAACTAGTTCTTCCTCCTTCCTCGTAATACCTTAGTCTCTCCCCAAGTCCGTATTCGGTCATCTCGCCTCCGAATCCGGGCCTCATCTCCCGAGACTTCGCCGTCTCCCTACGATTTCTCTTCTCCTCGGGCCTCATTTCCAATTCATCTTCCAAAGTATGCATGCGCATGTTCTGCTCACGCAAGATTTCACGGACTCCTGGATGGATTGGCGTTGGCATCGGTATCTCCGCCACAGAGGATACGTGGACCTTCTCGGGCCATGGGAGGTGGGGGTGGGGTGAGGATGTGGTTCTCAAGGGGGATAAGCTCGGGATGCTCAATATGGGGGTTGATCAGCCTGATGGATGGGTTGATCATAAGCTACACCCTCCTCAGAGTGGTAATATGAGCTATCTTGTTCAACTGGTTGCTCAAGGGCTGGGGGGTACCTCATGAGCGCAGTGAGGGATAACAGTTCCAGTTTGCCTGGTTCGGGCCATGTTGTGGTTTGGCTAAGTGTGGTGAGTAGTATAGTGGTAAGGTGAAAGAGTGGTTTAAGGAAAGGGTACCCGGCAACGGCGCCAATGTAACGAGCGTTACCTAGGGGGTCCTCTCCGAGATGGATTGGTGGTGTTCCGAGTTGGTGAGCAAGGGAGGCGCCTCCTCCGACTCCGTCTACTCCGACTCCGCCTGGTCCGACTCCATCTAGTCCGACTCCGCCTGGTCCGACTCCGTCTAGTCCGACTCCGCCTAGTCCGACTCCGAGGGACGGGGGTGGTGACTGCAAGGCCTCCGATGCTTAAGTTAGTAATGGCTCAAGATAGAGAGAGTGAGTGAAGGATTGAAGATTACCCTGGGAACAGTGCCATCCACCCCTATTTATAGTAATTTATTATGGGCCAGGGCTGCCCCATTTAGGAGTGTCTGGCCCATCCAGAATCTCCTGCTAACTCAGCCCTAGTTCTTGGTGATTCTAGAGGGGGATTGGTGGGCCTCCATGATAAACTCTCTTGCTGACTCAGCCCTAGTCCCTGGATGATTCTAGAAGGTGGGCCATCCAGGGTGAAGTGGGGCCAGGGGAGTGCTCAGGGTTGTGACTAACCCCAAGGTCCCTGAGTAACTCCGACCTCGTGGAGGTGCTAG
This sequence comes from Aeschynomene evenia, assembly GCA_013621005.1. Taxonomy (NCBI): domain Eukaryota; kingdom Viridiplantae; phylum Streptophyta; class Magnoliopsida; order Fabales; family Fabaceae; genus Aeschynomene; species Aeschynomene evenia. Next base: position 19,184,123 of record CM024269.1, on the reverse strand, counting down.
AGGTCCTAGTTCGTGGGCGAGCTGGGCTCCGAGGGGAGCGGAAGTTCTACTTCGAGGGGATGCCCTTGGTCTAGTCAAGAGCTTGTCCCCAGGTCCTTACTAGCTCCGAGGTGGAGCGGGACCCGACCTCGGAGGTGCTACTGTCGAAGTCGGGCGTCCCGGCGATGAGTTTGGTCATCGCGGGAGCCCTTGGCCATGGCGGAGTTAGATGTCTACAGGTCACCAGCTCCGAGGTGGAGCGGGATCCGACCTCGGAGGTGTTGTTGTCGAAGTCAGGCGTCCCGGCGATGAATTTGGTCATCGCGGGAGCCTTCGATCTTGACGGAGTTGGAGGTCTAGAAGTTTATCCCGTAACATCTTTCCATCCTCAAGTTAGCTAAGATTTTAGTTCTCCATGATCATGAAGAACTCAGAAGCTATGAAGATAGGAAGAGAAAAAAATAAAAATAGAAAATCTAACGAGAAAACTAGAAAAAATTCTATTTCCTAAATACTAAAATTTAAACAAATGAATTCAATGTTTTTTCTCCTATCTGAGCTAGGACTTAAGTGTAAACTTGTTCTCATAGATACTCTCCTATTTAATTGGTAGGTGATATATTGCTCTCTTCCATGTGTCAGCGTCTACGAAGATTCCTGAGAATGTTCCCGTCCAACACACTATTTTATTTTGGATTTGCATTAAAACTGAAGTCATTATTATACAAATAAAATATGCATAAAAAAAAACACGAAAGTCATTATTATACAAATAAAATAAGCTATGGCGTCCTTATAAAAATAAAACGGCATTTGTGTCTTTCTTTAGGAATCAGAGGAGCAATAACTTTTTTTAGCACCCACAGAAAACTTGGAAATGACAAATCTAACCAACATTCTTCATACTAATTGCCGTTAAAAGACAAGTAAGCAAATTGATTATCATAAGGTTGTAGTTTTTGCAGGCAAATTAACATTATTTACATAACTGTCAATCTTCATGATTTTATAGTAGCAAAACAAAATAAAGAAATCTGGAGTCACAACTCTTCTAAATTGATGTTAAGATATTTCATTTAAGGTCAAATTATATTATAAGTCCGTATAATTTTATCAATTTTTTAATTTAGTCCCTATAATTTAAGAGTTTAGAATTAAGTCCCAATCATTTATATTTTTTTCTAATTGATTCCCCAACATTAAATTTTATTAAAAAAATTCATTTAACAACATTTTAAAAATATGGCTAAAAATTAAAACAAATTACTAAATTTAATGATATTATTTATATTGTATTTTTTAATTTTTTTATTTTATATTAAGTTTTTAGTTAAATATTTTATTTTATTTAATTAATTTTTAAGTTTATTTTTATTTTGATTATTTTTTATTTATATGTTATGACAAGTAAATTAAAATAAATAAAAATAAAAAAGAACAACATAGATATAATTAGAAAAAAACTAAAATGAAAATAACCATAACATAAAATGTAAAAAAGAAAATATAAATTAAATATAATATAATATAAATTAAAAATTATAAAATAAAAAATAGAAAAATTTAAAAGATAGCTAATTTAAAATATTTTTGTTATATTTAATTTCATTTAAATTTATTTATAGTTAATTTTATGCTATTTTTCTTTATTCTAATTTACGTGTCATGATATAATAATAAAAATTTGAAAAATAAAAATAAATATTAAAAAAATTAATTAAATAAGAAATAAATTTAAATAAACATCGAAATAAAACAAAATAAAGGTACAAAAATAAAATAAATATAAATAACATTTAATTAGAATTAAATAATAATTTTTCCTTTTTTTTTTATCTTTAACTACATTGTTAAAATGTGTTTAAATGAATTTTTCTTAACAAAAATTAGTGTTAGGTGTAACATCCTAACTTTTTAATTACATCATGGTTGTACCTAACTCATTAGTCTACTTTAATTTACCAAAACACATTTTTTTATATATATATATATAAGATAGTGTATAAATAGGAATTTAAACAATGGCATAGAAATCAACGAGTTATAACATCAAGATCCGCAAGAGTTATAACATACAAACCAAGAGAATGAAAGATCAAAATAATAATAATACAGAAGAACAACAATCCATCACGATATAAATAGAAGTATATATATATGTGCATCATATATAGGTCTAGGATAGTGTTTATATTTTACAATATAATTGTGCTGATCATATGTCTGCTGAGATAAATAATAACAAGTCTAATAATGGCCTACAATACAAAAGCACATCCAATATACATCAAGAGTAATATATGACAAAAAGAAAGTCTAGTGAGCTAACATAAACACAACAAGCAGTAATGTTTGACGTACAACAGAAATACGTCCAACTTGTATCCAAAATGTGTTATTCATGTTACTTGGAAGTATTTTTGTTGTACGTCAAGCATTATTGTATAAGAAATGTTGGACACTCCCACGTGGAAGTCGAAAGAATTATAAATGAGGGGTGGTGGCACTTGGTTGGAGAGGGTAGCAATACTAGATTTTGGTATGATAAGTGGATTGGTGAATGTGCTCTATCTGACATATTTCCTCGCTCGTTCTCTTTATCTAATCAGCGTGAGTGTAAAATTGTTGAGTGAGTGTTTTGGAATGTGAGGGAGTGGGGGTATGGGCTCTAATGTGGAGAAGATCTCTGAGAGAATAGGAAACAAATATTTTTCTTGAATTGCAGATGATGTTGAACAGAGACATTGAAGACAAGATCATATGGCAGATGCACCCCTCTGGTGTATTCTCGGTGAAAGCTTTCAACATGGTGTCAAATGGCGTGCATCAACCTTCCAATGAACATATTTCAAAATCTCTGGGATGCATCGGCTCACCCAAGAGCTGAGTTGGTAGCAAAGAGGAACATTTTAATTTGAAGGGCAATGTAGTTCTCCCCTTTGTTAGGATGCTGCTGAACCGTGTGATCATGTTTTGGTATCATGCCCCGTCAATTAGAGAAATTTGGGTGGAATGGTCTAGCGAAGGACTAAAAGGTACAAAAGCGAAACTTTGGTTTTCCCTTTTCTTCATTGGTGTCTAGACAATATGGCAATACATGAATAAATGTATCTTCGAGAACATTGAGTGTAAGGTAGAGGAAATTATTATATTGATTAAAGCTAGTTGGAGGAATTGGGCTAGGGAGAAATGAGGTCTGACGGTCTCTGACCCTGAATTGGTATTTAATGTAAACCTTCATCCTGATATTGAGGTGGGGGAGAAGAATGATCTTGCTCGGGTTACAAAACGGTGCAAGCAGTTGGTATATCCTCATATAAATGCCAGTATAAATGGAGGGGTAACTTTGTTTGTTGAAGAAAGTGGGAGTATGCTATTGGAGGTTTGGTGATTAATGAGTTTACTAAGAAAAGTAGGGCGATTTATCGACTTTGCAAACTCCCATGTTCATGTTGATATTAGGAGTCTAAAGGAGATATTACAATTTATCAATATTGATTTTTTCAGTGTCAAAACATCTTGGTGGGATCAAAAATTTAACTGGAATCTCCTATGATCAATAATCTTGAAGGAATATAATTGGGTTCATATGTAGTTTCTGCCTTGTTGGCGTGAAGGGTGGTCACTATGGTGGGTGAATGCTAAGAGGAGGAATCATTAGTGTGTTTTGGGGTCCAAACTAGAAGCATGCAACATGATGTTGAGGATCATCTACATGTGGTGGATGTCTTCTATTGGGTATAAATCTAGCTGCTTGCTATACTATATACTATAGTACCCGGGCGATACTAAATGAACAATACAAAATCAGTCAAACCAGTCAATAAATGAGATTTTGGGTCATAATTACTCAGCCCATTACAATCTCAATGATTATTTGGATCAAAATCAAAGTCAAAATAGACTCATTGACTGTATGGGCTAGTTTTTCATTGTTCATTTACCATTATTGATATTACCCTATTCTTGTTAATTGTTAGTTGGTTGGTTATTAGTATGGTATTTTTCCATTGGCTGTGGATTTCTATCTTCTGTGTTACCTTGTTGTATCACACCCTTGGGAGATGCCTGTACTCATCCCTTGTGGGAACTTACTTGTGAAAAAAAAGGACAAGAAAAATCAAGCGACTCTAGCGTTTTTTTGAGATATATCAACAACACCAAAAAAATGCAAGCAAATTTTGTCAAAAAGTTGACTTTTTCACGAATTACGAAAAGAAAAAAGAAGAAACGTAAAGATAAAAATATTTTATATGGTTCATATGACTGTTCTTCAAGTAGAGATACTTATAGTGAAAAGCATTATTTAGCTTTTTTTCAATGATATATATAAAGATCGTTGATGGCATATATCTTAGATTGAACACTCTTATATTTAATGATATATCTTTTATTGTTAGGTTATATATAAAGGCTAAATTAGTAGTATCTTTGTTTATATGATTTAAATGTTGTAATTTTTAATGTTAAGTTTGAACTATTTATATATATATTTTTATTGTTAGGATAGATTTATTGGTGACATATATGATATAATATCGTATTATTATTATTATTATTATTATTATTATTATTATTATTATTATACGTTTTCGTGGAAATTTTTGTTAGAAATAGAAATTGCAAATATTTTTGGCATATGCCCGGCAAAAACTTTTGGAGGACTACAATGCCGATAATTTTGTGGGACTCTTCACCGGAAATTTTTGTGGGCACAAGTTGCTAGAAATTAATATGAGTTTTAGACTTTGTTTGAGAGTTTAGAGGGGAGGAAAGGGGAGAAGGAAAAGATTTGAAGGAGATAATATTTTTTTATTTGAGTGTTTCAAAATCTTTCAAAGTTGAGGAACTAAAAAATGAGGAGTTTAGGAAATTTTAGAGGATTTTAAAAAATCCTCTCCTTCCCTTCCTTTCCCTCCAAATCTCAACTCATAAACACACCCTTATATAGTGTGCATGCTAATTCCAACAAATTAAAAATTAATATTTATACCGGATTTTAGCATTTTTTTTGGAGGAATTTGCTAATGATAAAAGTATTTTATTCTAGTAGTATGATCTGATCACTCAACCTACAACCAAACTCGAAAGTTGTGTAGTGGACTAGGTCTAAGTATCCAAAAGCTCATCGGCCCATACCACGTGGCTAGAAATCTCACACATAGAGTCTCGCTAACGAATCGAATCATAATTAATCTATAACGTCAGAACTTTTGAAGACACACCTTATGATAACATTTTAATGATCACTTAATGTCATTAACATGAGAGACCTTTACAAGGAGACTTGATGACTCCTTCATGTAAATTCTGCACTTACTATTCAATTCACTTTCTACTCAAAATACTCAATTATCTTATATATTTGCTTCATTGGGCCTAGGTTGATTTGGACATCAAAATCTCCTTTCAACTACCATTTAAAATTGTGTATGGAGAGAAGTGAAACTTACACCAGAAAGTCACTTACTATATGATGAAGTTTATCTATTACGCAATAACATATTATAATAGCTAATAATAAGGTTATTGTTATCCTAATTAATTCTCTTAAAATAAAAAATAATGTAATCTTGTTTAATTTGCTTAATATCTATTACAATAATCTCGAATTTGAAAGATATGTCTTTAGAGGCGTGTGATTCCTTGAATGAAATTTCATTCCCAGGAATAATATTTTCTATTTATTTTTGAAGATGTGTAATATGTATATTTGGATTTCGGAATAATATTCTTATACATATATTTTTTTCAAAAAAACTCATGCCCGATGAATCACGACAAAGTGTCAACGGGTCTAGGTGGTAGGTCAATGGACTGTATTGGTGGGTATGTGAGTCTAACATTTCCTTCCTATAGGCATCTTACATTCTGATGTGGGAAGTGAGAATAAAATCATGGGAATAGTGAGTTCAACGTTCCTTTCTCATTGGAATAAAAATTCAGCATTCATATAAATTTTTTAATTCTTCATCACTATCTTCACATTCCTTGATATGTTGCATTTCACGATTTCACGATCCACACGTCCCTTGGGCTCTTAGGCTAGTAGAATTCCTACGCCAAGAAGAAACCTCCTGGAACCAGGTGCTGATGGTCAACAGTTCATACGTTTCAGACCAAATTATTGTTGTCTAAGTAAAATACAGTGAGCTGGGGCATGAAAGAATGATGCCAATGTTGTGGGCTTTCTGGTTGCTGATAAGCCCTTCACACTTCATAAGAAAAGATATCGATTGCTACTAAAGAGTATGTAGTATGTACTAAAGGACTGAACCATGTGCATGCTAAGGAAAATAATAAGCGCACAAAAACAATGTTTCAGTCATGGAAAATATATAAGGCAAATAATTGGCAATAATGTTTAACGTACAACATAAAAAATACGTCTAACTTGTATCCAACGTCTGCTATCCATATTACAGGATGTGTGCTACATGTATATGTATTATACGTATAGCACACATCATGTAACATAGATAGCACACATTAAATACAAGTTGAACGTATTTCTGTTGTACGTCAAACATTATTGAATAATTGGTGCTAGCACAACAAAAAATCAGTCAAAACAGTCAATATATTGTGTACAATATATATAATACAAAATACACAATGTATATCACATGTCGTGTACAATAAATATTACCTGTTGTGCATAACATATATCACATACATGTTATAGCATCATATTTCTTTACAACATATGCGATATATATTGTGGATATCATGTGATATATGGTGTGCATAATATGTAATATTTGTTGTGCATTTTATATTATATATGTAGTACATAACTTGTTGGTTGTTTTTTATGATTTTTTGTTGTACATATAGTCATACTCAATATATAATTATATGTTTTCTTGATTGAAATCTACACCTATATTGATTATTCACGATTTCACTTAATTATGTATTAATAAGATCACGTCCAGATCATTAAACTCATATGCTCAATGTTGGATCTTGACCTCCCTCCTACTCTCTCTTTCTGTTTTTTTGAGATATTATTAGTTCCACAATCATTAGTATCTGAATAGACTAAAAACTCAAAATAATCATCTAAAAATATACTTTGAGATAAATTAGTCTATCAAAATTTGATAATTCAATATTGATTGTTAAAAAAAAGAATAAATTAGTCCCTTCCTTATATATGTTTAATTTGTACAATAACTTTTACTTTTACATACATATATAGAAGGATAAATTTATTCCCTTTTTAAAAATGTGAAAGATAAATCATGAAATTTTAAATTTTGAAGCATTAATTCATTATACTTATGGAGAACTAATTTTAAGAAATTAAAACGTGAAAAAAAGGGAACCCACATGAAGAATCCATAAACAATTGCTTCAATTCTTTATGCATGGCTTATTTATATGACGAGCTATACATAATCATATCCCAAATGTCATTTCCTGCAAGCATGAAATAATCACTAATTATGGGCGTTGTTGATTTTTAGATTAATAACATCTTACTGCTTGAATTAGCATAAATTGGTATGCTCACCTAATAAACTATTATTAGCATATTTTCCAAGTGGGACTAATCTACAGAAAATGCCATAGTTTGCTGGATATAATACTGTTATTGCTTAAATCAAGGCAATTAATCCCTTGTTAACATCAAACAAATGCACTAACAATTTATTAGATAAACTATAAATCTCTGATTTGTTAGACGGTTTGAACTCACATGTTGTGTCTCAAAACATTCAGATTGTAATTTAGTTCTATCAATTTCATGTTCTTGAAATTGAGAATTAATTGAATTAATTAAATTCTTGTAGTAGGCCCAATAATACAATAAAGATACATGTACATCACTAAATTGCCCAATAATACAATAAAGATACATGTACATCACTAATATAATAATTTGCATACTCCCCGCATAAAAGACCGACGTAAAATGAAAATTAATGCGTGTATTTTTTACGTGAAAATATTTTTCACTAGTACTTCTGTAGTTTTGGTATACAGAAATATATACATTAAACATTTCAGTGACACATACAAAATATACATAAATGCATTCATCAAACATATACAAATGCATACACTAAATATCACACCAAATATACAATTGTGCACATAAAAAATACAAAAATACACGTATCAAATATACAAAAATAATTTTAGTGCACCAAATTTCATACCATGGACCTTTTATACCATGGATATACAAAGTATATGTATTAATGATTTACAAAACTGCCCAATATTATGTACATACACAGAAGCAGAGATCCCCTTGGATATGATTTGATTTGACACTTACATTGTAGTCAAAGGAATGGGCTGATTGATCCTATACCCTTCCTTCCATGCCTATCAATGAACAAAGTAGCACGTAAAGGAAAATATTTTTTCTGTTTATTTATGTTTTACATTCAAACATTCTATTTATAAATATACATTAATTATCTTTTTATTAATTATCTTTTATTTTTATAATATATACATCAAAATAGATATTCATATATCATTGCCCTATTCTTTTTCAATAATGCTAAGTGAATAATTTTGACTTTGATTTTGACCCAAATAATCATTGAGATTGTAATGGGCTGAGTGATTATAGCCCAAAATCTCATTTATTAACTAGTTGGACTGATTTTATATCGTTCATTTAGCATTACCCATTCTTTTTCCACATTTCTGCTGTGAAAAAGCGTAGTCCGTGGAGGGCCATTTTGTTAAGGCCACATACAATGTAAAAGGAATAAGTGAGAATGGGACCCCATTTCATCGCCCATTATATGTCATGAGTTGCTACTAGACACATGATTGGGTTCAAGAATAGGCCAAATAGCGTCAAAGTTTCTCTATAATTTTAGATTTGATAATACTTTTAAAAATATAAGTGTTCACTCGATTTTTAATTTAATGGAATCGAGACAAAATAATTATTTGATTGTGGGTTCTTCAGAATGAGTTAAATTAAAATGCAAAAATAAATAGAATCAGAAATCGGGGATGAGAATTGGAGTAGAAGAAAGAGATAGAGTAGAAGAAGAAGATGAAGAAGAGAATAGAGAAATTGTAAAATACAACAATAACAATAATAAAATCTAACTTACAAAGAGAATGAGTGGGGAAGAAAGTGGATGAAAAATATGAGTTACTCTTTATCCGGATTGATGTGGGATGTGTAGAGTTTTTCTCATAATTTTCCAACCCCTAACAATGTTACAAGAGGTCCTATTTATAGAGAAACTAAAATTCTAAAAAATATGACAAGAGTCGGTTACATATTTTCTAAAAGTTAAAACTACTCCTAAACGGTTGTATGCGGTTAAATAACTTCTGCTTCGGTTGTTTCAAGCTCTTATCCTGATTGGTGCTTCTATGATGCCACGTGCCAAGGATTGAAACTGTCTTGTATTCAATTAGTGCATCCACGTGTCCATACTTTCAAGTGTTAATGTTCATAAATTACACTTGAAATTCTAAGATGTAGAACTGTCGAAGTATATGGTTCGACATGCTATAAAATGACTTCATAGAATTTTGCTACAAGTATATATATATATATATGACCACCTGCCACATTATATGCATACCGTGCAATTCGACAATGTGTCGAGGTCACAATGCTTAATTCATATATATCTCGACCATTGATTCTATGCATGTCGATGGTGTGCTTCACCACTTCGACACTATGTTGATATATATATATATACATACATATATATATATATATATATATATATATATATATATATATATATATTCACATATATATTACTTGTTCGACACATATATTTTTAAGGTTTTGTTCGACACTTTCTTGAACAAGCCTATAGTATAGACCAAATTATATTTCTCTATCTTAGTACTATTACTCTAAGTGCAAGTGTCGACAAATGTACTTTTTGTGTCGACATAAATTATTTTTTGGTGTAAACAATAAGTTAACATTTTATGTTTATTTTATGTTTGATAAATAAATAAATAAAGTATATTAGAATTATCTTCCCTTTACACTTTCTCTTGCTTGTTCTATTGGATCTTTGTAGACAAAGTACTGAAAACTTCACATTAACATTACCGATTATTGGTGTTTATGGATTTGATGAAGATTAATATGGTCCATAAGCACTTATCTTTGTTCTATTAGAACCTCCACTTTTGTATTGATATGGTTTTCTATTTTTGTTCCCATCAAAGCAAATTCTAGTGTTGTTTCAAAGTGAATTTTTTCTTGAACGCTATACAGTAGAATTTGTGAGCTAAGGTAATCTATTATATTCTCACTATTTAATACTCCTTACGTTTTGAGAAATTTGATCTTAACAACCATATTGGATCCTTGAACTATCATGTTGATCTTATGTCATCTCGTTTCTTAATCCCACATATGCCTCTTTTTATGTTTACATTATTTTCTTGACAAAAAACAAGATCTCTACTTTCAAAATGTATCACTTTTTGCTCATTACTAACTACAGTGTCCATTGAAACATTCAATCGTACACTTATCAAAAACTCACGTCCTCTTTCCAAGTCCGGTGAATGCTCTCATGCTTGTGACCTTCGAGAGTCCCATTATTAAGGTTGGTAATATCTAGTCTACGGTGATTTGAAAACTTTGAGTGTCGTTAACTTGGACTAGATTTTATAGACACTTGATTAGGTGGATCATTTTGTCCTACCTACACACTGGTTGAGCTTGACATTAGGACCCCGAATTATTGTGTGTGCGAAGGTAGAGAGGTAGTGCACATATTTTTAATTGATGAGTTAAAACATGGCAGAGAACAATATATATTGAGATGCTTGAGAATTTAGAGTTTGAAAAATAGGAAAATAGTTATTGTAAGGAACTTGAAAATTAAAATTATGAATGTATTGAGGGTTTCAACTTTAATTTGGAAGATATTTGGAATTAGAAATTTTTTATTAAGATTTTGACGGCTTGGGGATTGAGAATATTATTAGGTATTTAGATTTCGCAAGTGATTAAAAATATATTTGAATTGATTGGAATGCAGTTGTTGGAAAATAAATGAGTAGAATTTATATTTGATAATCACAAATGCTTGGGGCACAACAAAAATTCAGCCAAAACAGCCAATAAAGTCCATTTAACACTTTATGATCCAAATAGCACTTTTAATCATGAGTATATTTTTAATGGGCTGAGTGATTGTGGCCCAAATTTCTATTTGTTGGCTGTTTTGGCTAATTTTTTGTTGTGTCTCTAGCAATACTCTTTGATAATTGTAGAATGTATTAGAAAATGGTTGGAAAAATAATAATGATAATGGAGTAGTTGGAGCTATTCATATATATATTGTCACAAATGGTAAGCCATTATAGAATAATAATACTTGTCCTATATCATAAATACGTTCATCAAGTATCTAACGTATATTATACACATGTGCTATACAAATAGCACACATCCCATATCATGTATAGCACACATTATATGCTTGATGAACGTATTTCTCATGTACGAAAATCATTATTGTTATAGAATCGACATAAATAAACTTTAATTTGCATCAATAATACACATGTAATTTCAAATATATGTAGAAATCCACAGAGAGACCAAAAATTGTCTTATCTCTATGTATGAATCTAGCTCCTCTTCTAATAAAATGCACTATATAGAATATAGATATAGCAACAACAGTCAGTAATATCTTCATGTAATGAAGACATAACGAATATGAATTTGTGAGTAAAAAAAAAAAACAAGAATACTGGTCGTAAAATAAAAATACGTCTAATTATAGTATCCAACGTGTGTTATTCATGATATGGAATGTGTGCTATATGTATATCACACGTACTTATAACACACATTTCATATCATGAATAGCACACGTTGAATACTAATCGGACGTATGAAATTCCTCTCTCAGCAGAAGTTCCACAAACGAATGTCACTCTCTTCATATAGATCATCATCAAGTAGCTGAGTCGAATCGATATCAAACAACACACCAGTTAGCATTTGGTCCACATACTTTGGGGAATATTGTAGGCAATAATCAAAGTCGTACAAAGGCTCAATCATAGACATTATTGATTCATTTCCTTGATCAATACTAGTGTAAGCCCCAAATGGTGGTGAAAGAAGTGGTGCATAATCATCAACTTGATCTGAGGGAGATGATGATGATTCTGAAGCAGGGGAAGGAGAATGAGAATTGAAGTTATTGGCAGCAGCTGCAGCAACTCTTTGGATTGATTTTGGGGACATAACAGTAGTGTCTTGTGGAATGTACTGTGAAGAAGAATTTGAAGGGAAGTTAAGGTTAGCTGAGGAGCCTTTAAGACAAAGCAGAGCAGCATCATAGGCTCTGGCTGCTGCTTCAGCAGTTGAATAAGAGCCTAACCATATTCTTGTTTTCTGGTTTGGTGCTCTAATCTCTGACACCCATGAGCCCCAACTTCTCATTCTAACTCCTTTGTACTTCTTTTTCTTGTCATTAATTGATGATGCTGAAGGTGAAGGTTGGTGCATTGGATTTGATGGAACTAGTTCTGTGTGGGTCTTGGTCTCTGTCTTGACCATGATAGGGTAGATACAGAGTATATGGGTTGTTCTTTAGTGAACTAAAACTGTTTTTGGAGATCAGTACTTTGAGGTACAAAGGATGTGTGTTGGAGAGGTTTTCCTTCTTTTTTATTTGTTGATGTTCAAAGTGGGAATGAAGCAGATTGGAGTTGAATGGGGGGATGTAAAGATGCTCTATTTATAGATAGAGATATTTGTATTAAGGTATCAGCAAAAAATCTCCTATAGTCAAGATAGGAGATTGATGCCAGATGGATTTTAGTTAACCTGAATTAAATACAAGTCATTTCTTAAAATGACATTTTTGACCTTTATCATTTTGAAGCTTCCTTGAGGTAGCTCTTGTACAAGCGTCTGACACTAATGAAAAATAGTCCAATTATGGGCAAATAAAATAGGCCCATTAATGGTTTTATACATGCACAACTCATCTAGTCTTGTGTTTAATTTTTAATTGTTTTGATTTTTATCATAATTGGGATTTGAACCGCTGACCACTTGGTCATGAGGCTCTGATACCATGTCAAAGAACTATTTCACTTAAAAGCTTAAGTTGTTAGTTTAGGTTCATTAATGATTTTATATTCTAAGAACGGTGAAAAAAACATATCAGAGTAATAAGCTAAGTTAACTTAAATAGAGAAGAACTCTTGAATGGTGAATTAAGGTAAGGGGATCCAACACAAATTTAAGGATGATTGGCTAGCTCATTTTTCTGACTTGTTCTCCGAAGACATTATTGATCATTTGTTATGTATGAAGTTGTGAACTAGAATGCATTAGCATTACCATTTTTTTCTTCCAGAAGAAGGAGCTTTGTTTTAGTCAAACTTAAGTTTTAAAAAAATATATATGTAATACAACTTTTTGTGTCTAGTTGTAGTTAGCTAGTTAATTATACCAAGACTATTGACATCTTTCATGTGAACAAATTTTCAACCAATACCACTGCAAGTTAATTAAAGGTTTTCAATCCATGGATTTATTAATCTTGAATCCTATGGACCAATTAGAGACCAGAAAGTAAAGAACATTAATTAATTAATCTCATTGCCTTTTTATAACTCTGACTTGTTCACACAAGTCATCATCTTTCCCAAGTGACATAGAAAAAGCAGCAGATTAATTGAGAAAACAAAGGTATAGATAGTGACATTTTGATACTTGGCTAAAAAACTTAAATTAAATATATATTATTTAAAAAAGAAAAATTTATTAAAAATTATTAATTATATAAATGTATATATATATATATATATATATATATATATATATATATATAGTGTGTCCATATCCTGTATTTTTTAGCTTGATGTATGTTTGTATCTGTATCTATTTGTATCCACATCCATACTAGTACTTGTATACATATTGTTTCCACTTTCCAGAGAGCTGATAATACATCAACATAATAGATTAATTATTGTTGTTATTTGCATAATAAAAAATCAGCTAAAATCAGTCCATATAAAGATTTTGGACCACAAATATTTCAACCCACTAAAATTTAACTAGATAGAGATAATTTTTTTGGGCTAAAAATTATCCAATAGACCATTGACTGATTTGGCTGCCTATCCATTCACCAAACATTTAGCTTTCAAGAGTAACATATTTTATATTGACTTTTACATTAATATATTAGTAATATTTATCGTATAAAAGAAATACGTTAAACTAGCATTTAACGTGTGCAATATATAAGACGTAATGTGTACTATACGTACGTGTGCTATACATATAAGCACAAATCATGTCTTATGTATAACACATGTTGGATTTTTGTTGAACGTATTTGTGTTGCACGACAAGTAATATTATTATTAATATATATGTGGATTGTGGAGAGAGAAGTATGTGAGAATCTGTCTGATTAGGAGGCAGCTTCCAGGATCTGCAGGAGCTGATGGTTAACAAGCATTGTGTTAAGGCAGTGAACCCATTTGCATATGCAATCACACACACAGCTGGTGCTTGCCTGTACTCACTCCAAAAACGCGTCCAAGGACCCTCCTTAGTCCTTTCCTTATGTATCAGACCCTTATCCTGTCCAAACTGAGCACCAATATTTATATAATATTTAATAAAATAAATCCTCGCATCACAATGTTTAGTTAGCTAGCTAGCGCCTGCATTACTTGACTTTTGCAATCTTTCTTTGTCCCTCGTTACTTGTATATTCTTCTCCTTTTTATTTTTAAGGTTTTGAATATTATGGATTCTCCATTGGTACGGCACAAGACCAAATCGGTGACCTTTAACTTTTAGGGAAAACAATGCCAGCACACATGCATGGAGGATAGGTGTGGAACACATACACAACCATTTTCATTTTTGGGACAAAGTACTCTTTTCTAAGTTGGGTCAAATTCACACCTTCTATACATGTATAATGGAATCAATAATGTTTGACGTACAACATAAATACGTCCAAATTGTATTTAATACGTGCTATTCATATTACCGGATGTGTGCTATACATATATACATATATGTTGATAACAAAAGGAGGAAATTCCCAAACCCCCTATCTTGATACAATGTGTAACATCCTAATAATTATTCTAAAATGCTTTAGTCATTTTAGGTCAATTATCATTGTATTACCTCTTAATTTCATAGCTCGACATGACCTATTTAAAATATTATACTTAAAGATACACGGAAATTTGTTTCGAAAGTCCATTATAACAAAATAAGAGTTTCACGTCATAATATATAATATAAAGGATTGATACATCGATAAATAGTAATTTTTTAAAGGTAAATAGTAATATTACATGTCATAAATCCCGCATGCACCACATAAACATACAAGACATAAGTAGCATAATAGATACATATCCCTAATAATAAAGTATGCGTACAATCGGCTATATGGGTCCGGACTCAAAACATACCACATAAGGCAGATAATATAAATCAATCTGAATACAATAAAAGATAAACAACTAAGCACTCCTACTGCTCTCTGTTGGGTCCTCCTAGGACTCCAGCATCCTAGTCCTCTGGTTCCTCTATGGAAATGGGAAATGGAATGAGTGAGTAACTGAGAAGTTATCTCAGTAGAGGCGGCCATTTCGGATTTATTATGAAAATAGGTCTAGCATATCAAGTATTCATTTCATTTATTAGTTGAAAATAGATATATATCCCGAAGCGACCTTAACCTATGTGTGTCTTGCTTAATTCTTTTAAATCATGCATACACATAAATCTCATTGTGTGGTGTACTAGATGCTCCTAAACATTTCATACATCATACATGAACTGTCTCAAGGTAATTAATTCAATACTCATAACTCGACTAGTTTTACTCGCTTAATCGGCTCTTGACTGACTTGACTCGTCCAGTCATAACTAGCTTAACTCACTAGCATCTCCTTCATCTAGCTTATCTTACTAAGCTTTCTCATCTAGCTTATCTTGCTAGTAAACTCCTCATCGGTGGACATGGGGTGCTTTTCTCGCCTCCGCATGACCTGAGAGGCTTACCTCGCCTCTTTACACAACTCAGACATAACCATAACTTCATCAAATCGTATAACATCAGAATTTGTCATCCCATAATTAATCAACATAAAGCTCATTATCTTTAACTCAAAATTTCATAAGTACATAATCATTCATAAAGCATTCAATTATCACCAAATTTCTCTACCATACACTTACAATTACATATAAACAGAACCAGCAATTACATCATTATTCCAGCATAACAACATTTCATCAAAATCAAGGAAAAATTCGTCAAAATCATGAAAATCTGGAAATTCTGCGAACTAGCCGGTAGCAAGCAACATGCAGCTGCTAGCGGCCGTCCACGGCGGATCACGCGCTAGTGCGTGCCATCAAGGCCGCTAGCGCGTTTTACTCCCGAGCGCGCTAGCGCATGGATGGTCGCTAGCGCGTGACTTCACGTCACTAGCACCCATGCACTCTCCAATTATAATGCATTAATGCTGGTGTGAAAAGAATAATGTCGTCCATCCGTACTATACTCCGATCTCTCCTTCCTTCTTCAACCCTCGTGCGGCACTTGGGAGAACCAAAGAGAAAATATAAAAATCAAACTTCAATGCATTGAATAAATTGGCATACAATAAATTATGTAGCAGTTGAGAAGGTACAGCATTTGATAATTTACATGCAAATGGCTTTACTTTATGATTATCGGCACGTTCTCGCCACACGCCTTCGCCATATTATATTACTATTATCATCGTAAATCCACATCAGGTGCTCTAAAAGGAAGGGTTCCCTTTTTGACGGAAGTTACGAGGAAATTGCACATGCAAATGGGTTCTAGCCATCTGCTGAATTAATTATTGAAAAATAATATGTATAAAAAATATTTCGATTTTCATGTCAATAATAATTAATTGTTAGATTAAATGTAAGTTTTATTTAAATACTCCATTCAGTTCCTTTTGTTTTCTTTGAGTTATGTACATCAATTAAAATAATTATTAAATTTAATTAAAAATTTAAATATTAGAATTAAAATGATAATAATATGTTAGTATAATCAATTAATGTAATTTCTCTATTCTTTAAATCAGTAACGATATAAAAGTGTATAATGAGAAAAAGAAAATAAATTATTCTTAAAATTATAAAAGAGGCACAAAAAGGACCAAATAAAATAGTAAAATGAGACATTTAAAAGGAATTGAAAGAAGTAAAATTTTATATAATATCTAATAATTCTAATAATTAATATAAAATTATCAAAATGAACATGAAATTTTTTCATATAGATAGTATTTATTAATTATTAGGTGGGCCTTCTAGAATTTGGTTTGCTTCTCTGGTTACCTACCATCCATGTGGATCGGAGTTGTGATCACTGCCCATGGTCGAGGTGAAACTTTTGAGACCAATTAGCAATAGTGTTAGTTGAATTTTGAAAAGCGCATGGGAGGTAATAATTATTGCAAACCAAAATTTCAATCTTCATCGCTAGTGTTGATAAAGACCATTGCAGCAGTTGTTTATAGAATTATTATTATTCAATTGTTTAGATGTTAGCGTAAGTTATAATGAAAAAAAAAATGAAATATTCAAACTAGACAACTATGAGAAAAATGTGCTTAGGGCTTTGCGCTATGATCTAGGACATTATATTTTGACCTTGCTACTTTCTAGGTACAATTTTAATTCAATAATGTTTGTTGTACACCGAAAATATATTCATCGAATATCCAACTTGTATGTATGCTATACGTAATCTGTGCTATAAGTATAACACATTACGTATATCACACATTACATATGACATACGTTGAGTACTCGATGAATGTATTTTCGATGTACAACAAACATTACTGATTTTAATTTATGTTTTAGAGTATTACACATTTATTAAGACAATGATTAAAGCATTGTAAATTTCTATAGAAATAAATATACAATGATAAAATTATTTTTATAGTTTTTTGTGGAATAATAATTATAAGAGATAAAATAGGGTGTATATAAGGATAAAAGTGACAAAAGATTGTACATGTTTTCTTAAAACTCTAAAATGATAAATAATACTCTCTCCTTTTTTTTATTTATCCACTTTCACTTTTCACAATATTTTAGGTAATAATTAGTTTGCTCTCAAAACTAACAAAAGATTAGTGTAATTTACTACATTACCCTTAATCTAAAATATTTCATTATTACTAGCATATTCTCTCATTTTAATTTATTAGGCAAAAGATAATATTTTAATTAAGGGTAAATCATGAAAAAATATTTAAAGTTGCATAGAATTTCTAACTAGAAAAAAAAAACAAACTAAAAAGTGAAAGAGGACAAATAAAAAAGTTAGTCAGAGAGAGTAGTAGACAAAAAATTTTCTAGAAAGACGAATAAAATCGGATGCAGAGAGTATATAAGAGATGTGCAAAGGAAAGATTTGATATGCAAAACATTATTTTAATATATTTTTTTCGTATTATGTGTCGATATTTACTTTTATCAGATTTTGAAGCAAGTCCACTGTAACATATTAATTTCTTTTATCCATTATTATTGATCATAATAAATGTCTCAAAAATATTCAATTTCAGATAACTAGCATTGCTCTTTGATGCGAATATCAACTTCTCATTTTTTATTCTTGATATAATGTAAGAGAATAGAAGCAAGCACAAAAGGATAAATTCAGTTGAGTTGGATGTAACAAATTCAGTTAGAGAGCTTGAGGACATGGATATGATGTGCCCAACTTGGGAAGCACATATGAAGAATTTGATGATTAACAATTACTAATCCAATCAACTTTGGTTCGTTAAATGGTTAGCTCACTTGTCCGCTTAAGCAAGGGTCGGAGGTTCGATCCTCGCCTTGTGTATGCAGCAACTCATTGGCCAGTGGCAAACCCTTAAATGGAGCTCAGATCCGCGACGGATTAGTCCTTGGCCTTCCGGGCCGGGGATACCGTGGAAAAAAAAAAACAATTACTGGATCCATTTAAATTTTTATTTTAGGATAATAATAAAGAAAATTTAACAACACCTAAGCCCTCAAAATAACTAAGAGCAATGATTTAATTAAAAGAAAGTGATTTAATATGAAATGAAATTGTTTCTGATAACCACATCATTAAAAGATAAACTCTTTTAGAAAAATAATATGAAATGAAACTATTTCATGAACACATTATTTAGAGATAAACTCTTTTCAAAAAATAACTTTGGAAACAAAAATCAAGCTATTTAACACATTAATTAGAAAATAGTTCGAACTTTAAAAGTATGAACAAAGCAAGGTGATGAATTCAAAAATCAAAATTAAAAATATCTTGAGACATAAGAAGATACTTCAAAAGTTTGCAAAGACTTCATAAGACAATTTAGAAGCTAGTTAGCAGGACTCTTCAGAAGAAGGCTCAGAAGCTTCAAGAGACATCATAAGATGGTTCAGAAGTTTGGAAACAGTTTAAGATAAGAAAGGATCTGAACACATCAAAAGCATGGAACCAATTCAAAAATAAGTTTGAAAGCATCTAAACACTTCAGAAGATTAATCAAATGTGAAATGCTACATAAGATCATACATCAAACACATTAGAAGCATTGTACCACTTTAGAAGACACTTTTGAAGTAAGGAGGCACTTTAGAAGATACTTCAGAATCAAAGTGACACTTCAAAAGATATTTCAGAAAGGACAAACAATTTCAGAAGATATAAAACAGTGAAAAAATAGTCTAAAAAGAGAAAAGTCAAATGCAAAAGCAACATCTAAAACTTTTTCATCACTTCAGAAGTTCGTACATTCACTCAGACACAATCACAGATAGAGTTTGTTTACTATGTACAAGACACAAAAAAAAACAATACAGAACAAAAAATGACATGTTTGTTTAGTACAAACACATACATGACAGATGGTATCAGTACAAATTTTTCTGTATTTTGTGTCCACACTTAGAGTAGATACACAAAATACAGGTACAAATACAGGAATTTTAATGAAAATTTTTTTCCAAGCTCACCTCTATTATTAATCATAATTCCACCACTTACCATTCTCATTTTTTTACCAAAACCCCAAATTCTATTTTTTTACTCCGTACACACTAAAACAAACACAAAACAAAATACACAAAATTTAGTGTATTGTACTGTATTGTACCTGTATTTCTGTACTGTATTGTATCAACTTTGAAACAAACACTACCTAATAGATGTGCTTGAAAGAGCTTTATCTTTATGACTACATAAATCACGTTCGTGGTTCTTTCTGCAATAAATAAAAATGAGGAGTGTTATTGGTACATAGAATAGAATCATACACGCACGCTGCAAGGGTGGAGTAGAGGTGTATCACACTATTCTATGTACCAATAGCATTATGGAATAAAAATACACCATCTCCATCATTATTGTGCTGTTAAAGAAGAGCTGAAGAGGGGAAACATCATCCTTATAATCTATTCATCTAAGAGACTATTTGCACCCTTCAAGTCCATGACAAATGGTATGCAATCTTTTATAAACTTCATGGAAAATATGAAGTTCTAGATCTTGGGATGAATGTCTTTATGGTAATTTGTCTAATGCATAAAGAAACTATTGTTTACATCAAATGGATACAGTGACAACAAATTATGGTTTACATAACGTATCCCTCCTCTTATTATCAGCTTTTCAGTGCTTTATGGAGGCATCAAGGCTAACATATTTATTTCCAGAATTTTGCTAGCAAATGTCCTCAGGACACTTATTAAGATAATAAAAATAGAAATATTCACATTGAAAAGATGTATTTTTATGCTTTCAATGTAAGGGACCCACCACAATATTTTAAACTTTATTAAAAGTTACTAATTTGAGTATTCTTAACAAGTGTTCTAAGGGCACTTATTAGCAAAATCTTTATTTTAAAGACTTACTTGTGGCTGGAGTAACCGTCCTTCAACCGTCCCTAACTCCCTATGATATGGAGCAAACCAACTCTTCCCCTCCCTAATCAAAATACAAATGTGGGCTCCTAATGTGACGCTTCTGTAAATGAACTCAAGGAACTTATCAAAGACTCGTATACCTCTATACCCATCAAGTACACAGATTCATGAAGGTGCTGTAAAAGAGAAGGTCACAGGAGTAAACAGAAAAAGACAACAAAAAAAGCATAAATGAGTTCATGATGAATAATTAAAAGAAACCTGAATCATAATTAAAAAAAATTATTCTCATACCTCGTTGTGGTCATGAAGCAAGATGGGAGTATTTCTCATTGGTGAGAAACCAAGTACAGGAATTCCTTTCTGTCTAAGATAGCGAGCATCAGTAGTCGACGCAAGAATTTCAGGTTTTGAAAGCTTTCCTCCAGCTGATGTGATAGCCTGCTTGAAAACTAACCACCATGGATTGGAATCATTAGTTGCAGTCATCAACGGCCGCCCCAAGTAGTCTCTAAGAGGTCCTTTTTCTATTATCTGCATATTTGGTTGCACAAGGGCATGACATAAGGATTGTTCTAAAGAAATTAATGGCAAAGTAAATGATTTTTCACAACAGAGTCGTTACTTCATCAATGCCTTTTGGTTTATAGGTAATGCAAAACATTCCATAAGTCAACAGGAAGGCTAGAAAAATATTCCAACTCCATAAAATTTGATCATATGGATAAAAATCAAGGACACAGATACATATAAAATAATGAATGATAGACTCAAATTCTTAAGAAACATAAAAGGCCATCAAAAGCAAGACGGGCAGTAATTTAGGAATCCTGGAATTAGAAGAACAAGGTAACACTCCAGGGTAGAACTTCTTTGGGCTAGTTCAAACAGCTCATTCTAGACAAGCCTGCATCTTTGTGTTCCAGATCCATATCTTGAGAAGGTTGCTTTGCCATGACTCCACCACATTTTAACCTCATTTGGCTGCATTTTTTGTCATTTGGATAGTTTGTCTTGGATTGGGTTTGTTTGGCTTTGTTCCTGCAGTGCATGGTCTGTTTGGTGTTTTCTTGCTTCTGTTTGGTCTGTTTACTTCTGTTAGTCTGAGTTTTCCTCAGTGGCCCATGGTCCATGTTCTTTTGTGGTTGGTGTAATGCCCTGCTTTTTCATAATTGAATGTCATGCTTTATGTGTGTGTTTTAATTGCTTACCTTATGACTGAATTATTGAAATTAATTAATTTTCATAAATTGAACATAATAAGTAAGTTAGCTTAGTAGTTAATTGCTAGCCATATTATTTTAATTTTGTAACCATAGTTAGCCCTCCCGATAACTAGGGGAGAACATCCAGTCAAGAGAGAGACCAGATGAGAGATACCACGATAACTAGGAGTAGAGGGAGACGAGAAAAAACTATAAAATGAGCTATTGAGGAAGATTTGACTGTTAATGGCCTAAATCCTAACATTATTCATGGTAGAGCGCAATGGCGTCATTGATCCATGTAGCCGATCCCACATAGTGGTATAAAACTTGTTGTTGTTGTTGTTGTTGTAGTTAGCCCTCCCGAACCCTACTCATACACAGCCACACCTAACCCTACTTATACACAGCCACACCTCTGCCTCCCCTAACACACATCAATTTTTAATTTTCCAAAACACATCCCAAGATAGGACTCCGCCAAGCTCTCTTGAAACCCTAGCCTCCAAGCTCCCTTTTGACTTTAATTCTTGCCATTCTTCCTCATCACTATCATCGATCAGCATCATCATCATCTCCTCTCCATCTAATCGAAGCTCACATCCGAAATTCCATGTCCTTTTCCATTCGTTTGATTGCTGGACCCGTAAAGCCGCGTTCTTGAAGTCATAGAGGTGCCAGAAGCCTCTTTTGGGATTGTTCTTTCAATCAGAAACTTGGCATCTAAGTTGGAGTATTATTATGAAAATCGAATTTGTGGAAAAAAGGGTTTCAAAACCCAAAATTTCGGAATACTGAATTCCCTTGTTTTTCCGTCATTTGGGGTTTTGGGATGAAATCAAATGGTAAAAATTAAAGTTTTTATTCCATTGATGATTGGATTATGTGTACTGGTATGTAAAGATACCATTTGTATGTCTCTGATGAGTAAAAGGTTTGGGATGTGATCCTGGGACCAAAACATTAGAAAATCGTATTGCAGATTTTGGTTCTGGATGAGCTACACGCATGTGGAGCAAGGCAACTCGTGCGAGGAGCTCCTTGCAGAGGCTCGATATCGCCTTTATTTGACCCAATTCACACAAGGAGCAGGCTACTCGTGTGAGGAGGGCTTCCAATAGCTCATCCTCATTTCTGTTTGGCCCAACTCACGCGAGGTGCCCTCCTAGTGTCAAATCTTGAGTTCTGTAGAGGCCGCAAGGAGCAAGCTACTAGTGTGAAGAGCCTCATTTCTTGAGGAAATTGATGTCTTATTGAGTTATAAGTGTGATTGAATGATGATATATGTGAAACATAGCTTTCCAATCTCTTAACCTAGAGTGTTAATTGAGCATGTCATATTCATGGATTGGACCTCAAATATCATAGATGTAAAATTGAAGTCTGCTGGAAAAGGAATAGAATTGCAAATGTATGGCCAATGGCTTCATACTGTGTGAATACAAATGATAGGGAAGCAGAACAATCTAAAAGGCTACACCTTCAGATAAATGCCTCAAGAAAGGGTTATTCAACCTCCTACATGAACACAAGATAAGGACAATAAAAAGGAGATTATCTGACCAAGAGCTTTTAGCCTAAGTGGCACCAAGTGTCTATGGGAATAGTTGATTTTAGAGGGAACTCCACAAAGCTCACATCTAATTCTAAACCCACCTGTTTTTCTAAATTGTATAAGACCAAACCAAAAGGGTGAGTTTCGATGTAACGACACGAACATAAGGTTGCGAACATCAACGCTCCCCATACCCTACTAGGTGGGAGCCTCGAGGCCACCTCGTAATTCTAGACTAACATATAGAAACTACATAGTTTAAACTAACAAACACCAAACATAAGCAACACAAAACCTATTTTGAATCAAGATAGTGAAATGGAAAATCAAATTTCACAGAAGATATCACCTCAAACGACATATTTCTAGCAGCAGGTGCCCATTCAGCAGCAATTCTTCTTCTCATTTCGTCAGGGTCCGTTGACGGGGTCAACCTGAGATCAAACCCAGCCTCAGCTTCTGAAGGCTGCACATTCATCACAAACCCCTGCACACAAAACACACATCATTCCCAACATTCATTTCAAAAGAATCAAAACCAACAACTATAACACACACATTAACTAACTAGTAACTACAACCAACTTCCCACCAAAAAAAAATAATGTTACACGTACACTACAAAATCAGTCATTAGTTATTATATGAAACAATCCAACTTTGTAAAATTATTAATTCAACTTCTAAAATATTGGATTAATACAATAATATTAAAAGTTGTATTAATAATTTTAAAAAGTTGGATTATTACAAATAGTGGCCGAGAGTGACATAATTTTACAACAATCATTTCTCGACATGAACTCAATACCAATTTGACAGTTTCTAATGCAACCCCAGCAATCACATAAGAAAACCAAAAGAAGCAAAGAAATTAAAGAAATTCCATCAAATAATCATTTTTATTTAATTTTGTTCCCCTTAAATCTAACAAATTTTTCCTTTTCATGAATTGTTAATAAATGAATAAATAAACTCACAGATTCTGACGCAACCCCAGCCTTGACATAAACAGGATTAACCGAAACAACTTCCGAATTCGCAGCTTTACCAGCCTTAACCAAATCGAACTGGCTCTCCCTAAACATTCTCACAGCCTCAACGCTCTTCATCAAATTCTCCATTGCGCTCCCATCGTACATCCTCGAACCGTGCCCAGGTTGCCCCAAGGCCCTAATCTTCAACCCCCATGGAGACCTATCCGCGTAGAAGACCCTATAATCGTCCTCAGGACACGCTTGCCCTTCGTCGAGAGCGAACCCAACGTTCAGCTCCTCAAACTCCCTCGACTCAACGAACTTTGCGGCACCATCGAATCCTCCGATCTCCTCGTCCGGGACGAGCGACACGTGGATGGCACGTGAGGGGACGAATCCCCTCGCCTTGAGGTTGCGGATGGCCTCGAGGTACTGCATGGCGATGCACTTGTCGTCCTGTGCGCCGCGGGCGAAGATGGCGCCGTCGGCGGTGCGGTGGGCGGAGAAGGGGGGGTGGAGCCATTTGGAGGGCTCGGCGGGGACGGAGTCGAGGTGGGAGTTGAGGAGAATGGAAGGGAGGGAGGAATCAGAGCCAGGCCATGTGAGAAGAAGGAGGGGCTTGTTGGGGGAGAAATAGAGGGTCTGGTGGTGGAGGCCTATGGAGGTTGCTTGGGACTTGAGGTAGGAGACGGCGGAGGCGTAGTCTGGGTTGGGGTGGGCGGTGTTGATTTGGAGGTAGCGTTGGAAGCGGGTGATGGGGGTGTCTGGGTCTTGGTGGTTAGGTGTGGATTTGGAGAGTGAAAGAGGGAAGAGGAAGAGGAAGAGGAAGAGGAAGAGGATGAAGGAGAGATGGGAGTGGTGAGAGTGAGAAGTGGCGCTGCCCATGTGGTCAGTCCGTCAGTCAACCCGGATGAGTGCGGTTGGGCTAAGCAGATTTCAACTGAATTCAATCTCACCACTCGAGCATAGCAAATCTGCTTAACGTAGAAGATAAATACGTAAAACTTATATTCAACGTGTGTTATTCATGTTACAGGATGTGTGTTATACGTATATGTGTTATACGTATAGTATATAGATAGCACGTATTGAATATAAGTTGGATGTATTTCTATTGTACGTTAAGCATTATTCACAGGCATAAAGTAGTTCTCTCTCATATTTAAAAAACAAAACACATAGGCACAAAAAATACAGTGGCGATTGTTATTACGAGATAATATGGATAGATTATTGATAATTTTATAATTAAATTACCTGATAATTTAGATTGATTTGTTTGGTTTGACAAAGATAATAGTAATGTGGGTTATCCTCATGGCTAGCTGGATTACCACCTACTCTAATTTATTTTATTACACAATTATCTTCTAACAAATTACACTTATATTCCTAATTTTATATTTTTCTAATAGACTGTGACAAATAGTAATCACTGTAACACAAATCTTATTATTTGCAATAATAATATAATTATTTTATTAGATTTTTATTTTTGTTAAATTATTATATTAATGTCAAAATCGAAAATATTGATATTAAATTCAAAATATAAAGACTAAAGTAATTATTCATTCAATAATTTAATATCAAAATCATAGAAAATTAGAAATTTATATATAACATGTTATGTATTATAGTATATAAATAAATAATTAAATATAAAATTGTTAAAATTTTACTTAATAAAAAATGTTTAAAGAGTGAAACTAAAAATTAGAGCATTATAGTCATATGTGTATTTTAAAATGTATTTTAATAATATATTTTATATAATTATATTTGATTAATTTATTTTATAATTATTTAGAGGGCATTATAGTAATATACATACATTACCTTGTAATCTTTTTAATATAATAAACAAGGTAATGTGAATTACTAATAATGTTATTTGTATATACCAAACAAGGTAATGGGGATTACCGGTAATCTTCCACGGTAATGTGTCAAACGCCCCTTAAATTCGTCTCCGTAAAAGTTATCATTTGTCAAAGTAGTTCATCCTCAAATAGAAATATAAATTCAAAATACATCTTTCATAATTTAAAACGTCGGACAAATTAGTCATCTAAGAAAAAATCCGACAAATTAATCCCATAGAATGCATGAAAATTGTCAAATTAATCCCTATATAGAGGATTAATGTATCCAATATCTTTAATTGATATAGACTAATTTGACTGTTTTCATGAATCACAAGTGACTAATTTATCATATTTTTTAAGTCAACCTCCAAAGGTATCCAAAAGTTGGTCCCTAGCATTTTTTGGCTTGGAGAAGTTAGTCTTTGACAATTAGAAAGTGGCAAGTTAGTCCCTAATAATTTCCAAAATCGGACAAGTTGGTCCTTAACAATCAGAAAGTAACAAGTTAGTCCCTAATAATTTTCAAAATCGGACAAATTGATCATTGACAATTAAAAAGTGATAAGTTAGCCCATAAAAATTTCCAAAATTAGACAACTTGGTCCTTGACAATTTAGAATCGACATGGTTATTGCCGCCTCGTGCACCTAGCGTCTCCATCGTTGAGGACTACCACTGCTAGCTCAAGTCCTCTCTCTCTCATTAACAAAATCGGCTTTGGTCCCTTTTCATCCATGGTTGTTCATATCCACCATCATAGATCCATATGAAGATTCAATCTCAGCAAAAGATCTGTCATCGAAGTCGTGGGTCGTCTTTGCCGCTCTAGAGAAGAGGAGGGAGCAGAAGGAGAAGGAGTTAAGTCTAGCTTACACATTACATAACGAAGACATTTAGGGACTAACATTTGTCAAATTTTAAAAATTGTTAGAATTTTATCCTATCTGATGGGGTATCATGCATTAAATGCAACATTCAAGTTATAAACTACACATATAAGCATGTTATCAACCATACAATCAATATCCTATCTATATAGTTGTGCTTCTCGGACGGACGCGTTCCGTTAGAGGATCGCACTCGAGCCCCCATGCCAAAAACTGTATTTGTATTTGTTTAGCGAAACACGGGCCGCACCGCTGTATATGTGATCTAGACTTCGCAACCACTCAGGTGAGGTCATTCATACACATGAACTAAATATGTAATGTGACAAAAGACAAGTCGCTCTGCTGATCATAACATACACATGATCTCATAACATAACTGTATTTGGGGTAGGACTCGAGGCGTCTCGTGATAGCATGTCATTGCTAAACTCAATCGGGAGCTACATCCGGGCTATAGCGTAAATACATACTACGACGATATCGCAGACTACATGAATAGTCATCAAACAATTCATACCATCATACTACAAACAACATACGTACTGTCATACCATACATACATAGAATGTGCTTCTATCATATTCTACTGCAAAGCATGTTATAACATAAATAAATCAAATCACATCCATCATACATAGACATAATCATAGCATAACATATAAATTAAAGGGGAAATCTCTAAGATGTCTATCCTAACTATTTCTATCATGTTATCTATCTAAGCATGTTACTACTACACATACACAAGCATTTAAACATAATAAAATAAATAGGCATATATGCTACTATATGGTAGCACATGACACATCCACATTATAACCTCCACTCACCTGGAATTGTTTGAAACTAAGAAGCACCGCTAGTTCCGGCTCCCACTATCGGCACCGCGTTTGCACCTGGCGTGCAAAAGATTGATCAGAACCTCAACGAAAACAAAGAAAACTTTCTACTATGGACGTCCTTGCCCAGCCAGCTGTCGGTGCACTCAGTGAGAGCGTGCCCAGGGCGAAGCTGGGTCGCCCAGCAACACCGTGCCCAGCGAGAAAGAATCTCGCCTGGTGAGGTCTCGCCTAAAAAGACTGACTCCCGCCCAGCGAGATGCGTCATAAAAGAACAGACCAAGAGGCTTATTCGAACCGCGAGAATGCCTCCAAACCTTATACTTGACCTCCTAGCTCAGTTCCTCAAAAAGGATTACCAAAACATTATTTTGACTAAGCAGAAGCGTTAGGTGCAAGGTGTAAGCTATCCACCCTCTCATATACATAGAGTGAGGAGGAAGCTGAGCGCTGAAAACTAAACGATGTGCGATTTTCCACTCTCGTCCAGCGCTACTATTTATCGCCCGACGCCGCGGACTATCGCCTGGCGAGACGCGGTCTTGCTTGGCGACATGTTTCCTCTCCCAACGAGCCTGATCAAGGCTCATGGGCATGTTTTCTGTCAGGGTTTCCACGGGGACACTAAGCCCTTTCTCTAACATCCCTATGTCACACTTGAGTCCTTTCTAAGGACTACTGTGATATGAGGTATCACAGGTATAAAGGTCTAAATTATAATTTTAGGATTAGGATGGACTGATTTTTGTTAAATGATAGAAGATACGTGTGTGAATAAAATTGTATCCTTCCCTGAAATTCTTCTCCCGTTCAAATTCTTATATGTTACTTATATAACATAATCATTGCAAGAATTCATCAAAACATCAACACACACAATTAAATTCCCCACATACAGCCCATGATGAAACCCATATGATGTTATCCATCTTTCCTATTTTCACGTAAATTAGTTCCGTCAAATTAGCCACATAATATTATTTTCAATAATGCTTAGTTACAATAAAAGTTCAGCAACATCAACATGGGCTTTTTTCTTTCTTTCTTGTTTTTTTTTTTTTGTGTTTGGCCCTACTGAAATCATTTTCTAAATTTCTATGACAAATGCACTTCACGCCTCTCTCTCTCGATCTTACTCTAACTCAATACTCCTTTTTCTCATTCATTCATCTTTTGAAATTTAATTAATTTCTGGTTTGAAATTCCTTATTGATTTTCATCAATTCATCAAAATCAAGGTGAGAATTTATCACCATTCATGTGTTTTGTCAGTTGTATTATCATATTTTGATTTATAATTCAATTTATTTTAAGAAATTTTATTTATAATTTTTGAATTCATTCTTTATAACTCCATTATAATTCCAGACAAGTGCACAGCAACACAACAAACATCACATAGAATGCACACTATACTCTATGGAATTGATAATTATTTTGTAACACTAATTCCCATATAATTGATAATTGTGTATTTTTAAATCTCATGGATTTGAAGAGGATTTTGATGGAATGATTTAACATTCATTTTATTTCATTTCCATAATAAATTATTTCAAACACACTCGAAAGATTTTGTTGCTGATAAATACACTCGTTAAATATATTTTTGACAAAATAACTTATGAAAAATTGTTTAAGTTTGACAAAATGTCATTATTTGACTCAATCTCACGACTAGTACAGTTTGTCATGTTTAAAACAATCTTCCATGAATTATTTTATTAAAAATATCTTTAATAGTTAGATTTGTAAGCAATAAAATCTTTTGTGTTACTTTTTAGTACTTCATGCTTAAAAAAATCACTTTGATATAGAGCTTCACATTGTTGCACTCGTCACAATAGTACATCACTTTTCTGGTATTTTTTCTTCATTCTTGTCTTTTTACTATTTATTATCAATGGAGTAGTTTAGCTCATGTCCTACTAATAATGACCATAACACTCCATTTCCCAAAATTTGTTTACACATATTGGATTTTAATTGGTTACTTTAAATTTAAATGTGCACTTCACTGTAATTGGTGTGTCCAATATTTTGTATGGGATATGTGCAACATGCTTCATATGGTAATGTGCAACGTGCTCTAACTAACATGTGTATAGAATTTTTATTAGGGTTTTGCTAACAAATGCTCTAAGGGCACTTGTTAAAGAATTAAAAATAAAAATATTCATCTTGAAAACATACATTTTTATATTTTTTATATAAGGGACCTACCATTATATTTTAAATTTATTTTTAAAATTGCTATTTTAAGTATCCTTAACAAGTGCCCTTAAGAGCACTTGTTAGCAAAACTCTAAAATCTAATGTATTATATAGTATAATAAACATCATAAAGTTTATTTAATATATGTAATATCTTTTATTTAGTATGTATAATATATTTTATTTTATTTGTGTAATACATTTTATTTGATATGTGTAAAGTAATTATAATAAGCTTATAAAAAATATATATATATTCATGTGTAATACTCTTAATGTATATAATGTATAATATTCTTTATTTGCGAGGATGCGTAATTGAGTGACTTTAGGAGGAGTTTCTTTTTAGGGTTTGAGATATGTGTGCTCCCCCGAATTACCCTGCGTAAAAGATGAGGTTTTCAAATAGTATCATCTCCTCTCAGTTTGATCATTGAACGAAATTATGTTCTTAAACAAATTTGATATGGGCTGTCTTCCGAAAGAAATTTTTTGGAGTTGAGAATCCATTTTCCCAAATTTAAATAGGATATGTGTGCTTATTATGTGTATCAAGAAGATTTTAAGAAAAAATATATATATTTTTTATTTTAAATGAGAGTTCTGTTTAGAAAAGTTGAATGATTAATTGTATAATAAATATTGTGTATTGTATCATATCAATTACACATTTTATATATATAAAGTAGGGCAAACCCAGTTATACCTATAGTATAAATAACAATAATGATGCTAAATGCACAATAAAAAATCAGTCAAATCAGTCAATAAATGAAATTTTGAGTCACAATTACTCAGTCCATTACAATTTCAATGATTATTTGGGCTCAAACCAAAATCAAAATGAGCCAATTGTTTACATTAGCTATTTTTTATTGTGCATCTAGCATGATAGATAAAAATAATAATGCATGAAGCATGGGTCTAAAACAATTTTGAAGAGCATAAAAAGGAGTTCCACCCACCAAAAATCATTTGTGATATTATATATGTTGCTCACTTACTCATATGGTGCTTCCAATTCTTTTCTCTCCCTTTTCTTTTCCACGTACATACAACTAACCCTACATTAAGTGAGTCAAGGGTACGTCACCCATTAATAATGTTCAGCCAATATTTTCGTGCGTGCACATCTCATAATGGATAGAGCGGAACTGATCGGATAATGATTCTAGTTTATTAGTACAAGAAACACTCAAGATTTGTAATAGAGGTTTCTTATATATACAGTAGTATATGTCAACACACAAGGGACAAGACTGATTAATAGATAGATATTATTAAAGAAAAAAAGCACTTTAATCAGCAGAAAAAGACTCAATAATTGGATTACCCTTGACCGTATTGACCACAATAATGCAATGTTTAGTGATATTCTCCACTTTCTTTCAAGATATGTCTTTCTAATAATGTTTGTCGTACAACAGAAATACATTCAATTAGCCTCCAACGTGTGTTATACATGATATAGAATGTGTGCTATACGTACGTGTGTTATACATGTAGCACATATTATGTATTATATAATAGCGCACGTTGAATACTAGTTAAAGGTATTTATATTGTATATCAAACATTAAGTATTGTTGTATGTCTTTGTATGGTACTCAAACTCTTACTATTTGCATTATTATTTCTCGTCTTCACATCTATCTAGTACATTATTTTAGAATTCTTCTTCTTTTTTCCTTTGATTTTAAAAGGGATTAATTGATTTCTCTCTCTCTTTTTCCTCGATTTGAGGCGTTGAGCCATGCATTGGACCAGTATATACTTTTCAAGAGACTATATTCCACGTTTTCTCAGTGATTGATACCAAAATGATTCTATATATCGTGTAAATTTCAAGTGCAGTCATTGGTTGAGCTATTTCTAGCTAATATTATCCAAGTTTACAGTGGCTATTACGAGTTATTTGATCGTCACACTTTTCCTTTTTGCTTGTCCAATTCGCGATTAGGAAACTAATAGCTTCAACCAAAAACATTGACAAGACTTCACTGATAACTTTAAGGAACATTTGCTATATAATGTAACGGAGGTAATCTTGTAATTAAATTATTTGATAATTTATATTGATTCGTTTTGTTTGACAAATATATTGGTAATATGGATCTACATTACCTCCAAAGTAATAATGTGAATTAGCTCATATCAAGTGGCTATTTGGATTACCACCTAATTCTCTAATTTATTTTATTACACAATTACTTCTCTAATAAATTACACTGCTATCACATAATTTTATATTTGTAATTATTCACTCAATAATTTACTATCAAAATCAAAGAAAATTAAAAAATTATATATAACATGTTATGTATTATAGTATATAAATAATTAATTGAATATAAAATTGTTAAAATTTTACTTAATAAAAAATGTTTAGAGAGTGAAACTAAAATTAGAGGGTATTATAGTCATATGTGTATTTTAGAATATATTTTAATAATATATGTAATATGATTATATTTGATTAATTTATTTTATAATTATTTAGAGGGCATTATAGTAATATACATACATTACCTTATAATCTTCTTAATATACCAAATAAGGTAATGTAGATTACCAGTAATGTTATTTGTATATATCAAACAAGGTAATGTAGATTACTGGTAATTTAATTAGAGGTAATCTATCCACAAGGACAAGGTAATCTAGATTACCGGTAATTTTCCACGGTAATATATATGTCAAACGCCCCCTAAGCCCTAAGGGTAATACAATTCATATTTAATGTTGTATGTTTCTGACATATCCATCAAGACCAATAATAAATAAGAAGAATTTAAAAATTGGAGTGGAGACCACATCTAATAAAATTAAGAGTTAGAGATGAGATGTAGACCATGTGTATAAAATAGTTGATGTATAAATAGTACTTTTGTTACTTTAAACTAACGTCAATAAATAAATATATATATATATATATATATATATAAAAGAGTTTATTTAAAAAATGAATACTTATCTGTCAATTCTTCTTTTCTCTATATTTTTCATCTAAAATTTCAATCACTTCTATAAAATCTGTAATGTTACCTTTCTATTATATTTTAAATCATATTAATAATTAATATAACTATATCTTTCAATCATTATATTCTCAACATATATTTTAATCAAATTAATTTAAATAAAATATATATCACATATATGATATGACATATATGCTATAATTTCTATTCTAATTTAATTTTAAAAAATATTAAGATTTTTTTTTGAAGAAAATAACTCTATATCAAATCATACTTATATATACATATTTTATTATAACATATCTCTTCATTATTTTAAATCTATTTTTTCTCTCCTCCTCATCAATCCTCTGAATTTAGTTTTTTTTCTTCTTTCTTCGATCATTATTCTTATTATGATATTTCACTTTTTTTTCTTCATCTATTTTCTTTCATTTTTTATCTTTTTTCATCTACCTTTTTCTTTCTCCTATCATATTTTTCTCTATTCTATTTATCTTTTTTTTCTCTTTTATTTTTTTCTTCTACCTTCTTTTCTCTTTTTTTTTTGTTTTTAATTTATCTCACCTCATTCAACCTTTTTTTTCCTCCTCCATTTTTTTTCTTTTTTCTTTTTTCTTTTTTTCTTTATTTTGTTTTCTTTTTCTTTTTCTTTTATTTTATGTTTTATCTTTCTCTTTTATTATCTTATTTTCTTTATTTTTTTATG
Source organism: Aeschynomene evenia (assembly GCA_013621005.1). Classification (NCBI taxonomy): domain Eukaryota; kingdom Viridiplantae; phylum Streptophyta; class Magnoliopsida; order Fabales; family Fabaceae; genus Aeschynomene; species Aeschynomene evenia. Next base: position 19,149,953 of record CM024269.1, on the reverse strand, counting down.
TGTCGTTTTATTTATTATCTTTTTTTCTCATCTTTTATATTTTCTTTAATTTTTATAATCTGTTTCTATTTATCATTCTTCCTAATTCTTTAATTTTGTTCAAGAGATTAAATTTTTCCTCTTCTTTGTTCTGGTGGATGGTGACAACGGCTTGGACCCATGGCTATGAAGGGGTCTCTTGATATTTTACTTTCTTTTTTTTTCTACTATTTTTATTACTTTTTTTAATCAAATATATTTTTTCATTATGATATGAATGACTTTCTCTACTTTTTTAATGTTTTATTTGTTGAAAGGAATGAGAAAATTCAACCAATTTTTTATGGATATTCATTTTTGTTGTTTATTATTAAAAATAAAAAACTTTTTATTTTTTATAATTTTATTTTTTAAATGAAATCATCTTTTTAGATTCCAACTTGAATACTCCTTTTTTATTTTTAATTATGTTGCATAGAAAGAGAAAATTTTGCCAACTTTCTTATAGGTATATGTTTTTTATTAAAGATAAAAAAAAACTTTATGTTTGCTAGTGCAACTAAAGGAAAAAGTCTCCTTTAAAAACTTTTTAGTCCAATAAGCTAGTGTTTGTTTTCAGTTACTCTGAAGTCAGAGTCAAGGAAGTTATGAAGTTAGTGTCATAGGAGTTAGAGTCATAGTGATTTTAAAATTGGCTCCGAACACATCTTCACATATTTATGCCTCCCTCACACAGTGATTCTATTCTAATACTGATGCCTCGGCATTTTAGCTAATTTTTAGTTTATAATTTCAATGTTTTTCTTTTAGTTTTTAATTAGTTTTTGGTTAAATTAGATCATTTTACTTAGTTTAGGCTTTAGTTTAAATTCCTTGTATTTGTGGTGCTTTTTTTAAGGTTTTTATTCACTTTGTGTTTGTTTTTGCAGCAAAACTGGGCTCCATGCGAGCCCAGTGCCCAACTCCCAGTTCAAAGCTATGTGTTCAAAAGTTCAAAACTCAGCTCCCTGATGTTCGAAACTGGGCGCCCACCATGAAGCCAAATTTCCTAATTTTGGAGCCCAGTTCCCGCCCAGTTCCCTGATGTTCGAAATTGGGCTCCATGATACCCCATGCCACGTTTTTCTATTTCAGTTATTTAGTTTCTTTTAAATTAATTAGGGTCTGACTTGTTTACTATAAATAGCTATTGTGAGACTTAATTGAGGACCTTTTGACACTTTTACACAATTAGAGATTGAGAGAGAGAGCTCTTGGAGGCTAGGATTTCATCCCTACCGGTTCTATGTTTCTAATCTCTATCTCTTTTACTTTGGTTATTGTAATGGTTGCCATGAGTAACTAAATTCTTTGTTAGGGTTAAGGGTGTATTTAATTTTCATGGATTGGGATGATTAATTGTTATGAACCCTTTGATGATTGCTTTATCAGTTTAAGAATTTACCTTATTTTAATTGATTGTTCATTAGTTTGGAAATTCTCTACAACATTTATCTAGGGTTTATGCATCAATTTGCATTGGGAAAATTTATGTATGAACTAGCTCTAGGTTAAATTCCATGAATGTTCAATGTCTAGGAATAGAATTGAGTATTTATGTGAACATTGAATCAGTAATTACTCTTAATCTCTTCTAGATAATAATATGATCAAAGAATTGACATGTTGTGAGGCTAGGAGAAGTATTGAATTGCCAAGGAATTGAAATTTAATAAATTAGAATTCGTTCATCAAATTGGTTTTGCATGATTCAAGGGTGAATAATTGTGACTCCTAATTCCGGAAAATTAGAGAACCCTGAAACCCTAACGCTTCCATTATTCAACTTTTTTTAATTGTTTTAATTGCTTCTAATTTTTATCAATTGTTCTTTTGGTGTTTTCATTCTATCAAATTAATCGCTCGTCTAATTAGAGAATTGATTGGTGAACAATTGCTCAATACTTTAATCCTCGTGGGAACGATCTCTACTTACCGTAGATATTACTTAGACGATTCGGTGCACTTGCCGATACGTCAACAAATTTTTGGCGCCGTTGCCGGGGATTAATTGAGATTGACAATTTTAGTAGTTAATTAATTTTCTAAATTAGACAAATTTTATTTTTTTTATTTTCTCTTTTGTTATTTTATTTTCTTTAATTTTTATTTTAGAATTATTTTTCTTTTTAAGTTTGGTGTTGTTACTCACTGCCACCAAGGATTTGTTTCCTGTGTATGCGAGGTACTATCAACCCGAATTTTCTACAATTTGATCCTGGGATCGAAAGGACAGCAAGATCATTGAGAAGAGAAGCTAGGTTGAGAGCACAAACAGAGGAACAACCAAACATGGCAGATGATCCCAACCATGAGAGGAGAACTTTGGGAGATTACTCTACACCTAATGCTAATGGGTGTACGAGTAGTATCTTAAGACCTCCTATTCAGGCAAACAATTTTGAGCTCAAGCCTTCCCTCATTCAGTTGGCTCAACAAGAACAATTCAGTGGAAGCCCTATTGAAGATCCAAATCTTCACATATCAAACTTCCTCCATTTGTGTGATACTGTGAAGATTAATAGGGTAACCTCAGATGCCATAAGGTTGAGGCTTTTTCCATTCTCATTGAGGGACAGGGCAAAGCAATGGCTTCTGACTCAACCACCAAACAGCATTACAACATGGGATGAGTTAGTCAGCAAGTTCTTATTCAAGTATTTCCCACCTCAGAAGTTGGCCAAACTGAGGAATGATGTCAACTCTTTTGCACAAAAAGAAGGGGAAACTCTTTATGAAGCTTGGGAGAGGTACAAAGATCTGCTCAGGAAATGTCCAACCCATACATATCCTGAATGGTTACAGGTGCAGATATTTTATGATGGTCTCGATCCAATTTCCCAAGACATGCTTGATGCACCTGCAGGTGGAGCCATCCGCCGTAGAACCACAGCAGAAGCACTTGAGTTGATTGAAACAATGGCGGAGAACAACAGCATGGGTCGAAGGGAGAGGTCAAACAAGAGGGGTGTAATGGAATTAGACACTCTTGATACTATTTTGGCACAGAACAAGATTATGGCTCGACAATTAGCTTCTCTAACTAGGCAAATGGGGAGTATGCAAGCGAGAAACATGCAAATGGCAGCTGTTAGTTCTCAGAGTGCCATTATTTGTGAATTTTGTGGTGGACCTCATGTCAAGGAGCAACGTGTGTTCTTTGGAGATGATCAGTCAACTACAGAGCAAGTGAATTACATGGAAAATCCTCCTAGGCAGCAGAACGATCCTTTCTCCAAAACATACAATCCAGGGTGGAGGAATCATCCTAATTTTGGGTGGAGTAATCAAGGTCAGAAGAATTTCAATGTTCCTTATCAACAACAAGCTCCTCCTATTCCTCCACAGGCTTCCCTCAAACCTTTTTCACTTGAGATTGCCATGGAGAAATTGTCCTAATCCACTTCTACTTTTGTGCAACAAACTTCAAGTTTCATGCAAGAGACAAGAGCAAATTTCAAGAATCAAGAAGCGTCTATCAGGAATTTGGAAGTCCAAGTGGGTCAAATTGCTAAGCAACTTTTAGAAAAACCGTTGGGATCCTTTCCTAGTGATACAGAACCTAATCCCAAGGAGCAATGCATGGCAATCACTTTAAGAAGTGAAAGGACCATTGAAGTGCAACCCCAAGTGGAGGCACCGAAAAAAGTAGAGAACACTCAACAAGGAATCACTGAAGAAATGAATGATACTGTAGAGCAAGTGGAAAAGCAAGCTAGTGAACCCCCCAAGGGAAGAAGGAAGAAGAAAGAGGTTGAATATGTCAATCCTGAGGATTTGTCACTATATGCAAAGATTCCATTCCCTCAGAAATTGCAGAAAAGTCAAGATAAGCAATTCTTAAGGTTTTTAGAGGTGTTCAAGAAATTACAAATTAACATCCTCTTTGCTGAAGCCTTAGAGAAAATGCCCAGCTATGCCAAGTTTATGAAGCAATTGCTCTCAAGAAAGAGGTCACTTCGGGAAGATGAAACAATAGTGCTCACTGAAGAGTGTAGTGCTATCATCCAGAGGAAATTACCACCAAAGTTGAAGGATCCAGGTAGTTATCATATCCCTTGCTCCATTGGGAATGTTACATTTAAGAAATTTTTGTGTGATCTTGGGGAAGCATCAATTTAATGCCACTCTCTGTGATGGATAAGTTGGGGATAAAGGATGTGAAGCCCACAACAGTTTCTCTACAATTTGCTGATCGATCAATTAAGTTCCCATACGGGATAGTGGAGAATGTACTAGTGAAAGTTGACAAATTCTTTCTCCCTGCTGATTTTGTTGTCCTCGACATGGAAGAAAGTGAAGATGTGCTGATCATTCTTGGAAGGCCATTTTTAGCTAGATGGGCATTAATTGATGTTCAACAAGGTGAGATAACATTAAGGGTGCATGATGAGAAGGTGACTTTTCGTATGTCTAAGGGTATGAAACCTCAAATTGAAAATGATGATGTGTTGAAAATAGAGGTGAATCCCCTTGCAATTCAAGAGTCCGAGAAATCAGTGCTTAATGTGAGTACTCTAGATGATTCACAACCTCTGGCACAACTTGTTCATGTGAAAGAAAAATTATCTGCTGAAAGAGAGGTTGAGAAGAAAGAGCAATTTAGATTGAAGTTGAAACCCCCACCTCCAACACTGAAAGATGCATTCATTGGAGGATGGAGGATGTGTGTCGACTACCTCAAGATGAATAAAGAGATCAGAAATGATTATTTTCCTCTTCCTTTTGATGATCAGAAGATTGAGAATTGGATTGATAAGGAACTCAAGTCAACAGATTTTGACTATAGGATCTATGCTCCACCATTTGAAGAGGTAAAGACAATTGAAGTTGGACCTGAAAAAAATTTAGGCGTGGATGGGCACAAGCTGAAGCACTATACTGCAGGAGGAACTGATCAACAAAAATCATCACAAGACCCACCTTAAGCTGGGATCGCACGTCAAGCTAGTGACGTTAAAGAAGCGCTTGTTGGGAGGCAACCCAATTTAGTATCTTTTTTATATTCAATTTTAAGTACTTAGATTGGTGTGAGTTTTATTTAACTTAGTTTTTGTCTTAATTTGTTTCGTGCTTTTAATAGTTTTTTGTGGATGTTGAAACGGGGCTCCTGGTTAAAGCAAACTGGGCTCCTTGTTAAAGCAAACTGGGCATCTGGATGTTGAAACTGGGCTCCTTGTTAAAGCAAACTGGGCATCTGGATGTTGAAACTGGGCTTCTGGTTGTAGCAAACTGGGCACCTGAATGTTGAAGCTGGGCTCTTTGAGTCTTATCAGGGGAGTTTCTGTCTCTTTTCTAGTTTTTTTTTTATATATTATTACTGTTTAGTTAGTTTGTTTTGTGTCTAGGTATTCTTATCTTCATTTAGTTTAGTTTTTTTTACTTAGGATTGTTGAGTGGTGGAATTATTGAAACAACTTAATGATGGTTTAGATTGAAATTGCAAGTTAATTGATTCGTTTTGGTTAACTTATGAATTGTGTGGATACATACCTATGCTTCTTTGGTTTTGGTGTTTGTTGATTTTGATTGTTGCACTGTATAGATGAGGCAAGCAGGAGTGTTGTCTAGAGAATTATTATAGGGGTTCTTGGACTAATTTTGATGACTGAGTTTGGTTTGAATCTCTTTGCATATGAATGTAGTGTGATGCCAATTTAGTGTTTTAATGAATGGATCATTTGAAGTTAAAAAATTGGCAGGGTGAGTCTTGTTTGGAAAAGTGACAATGTAAGAAATTGCCAAAGGCAATAAAAGGAAAGAAATGAAATACATGAAAATATCTAAGGCTCTGAGCACCAATGTCTTGGGATTGCAATTGTAATTGTGATTCTGAATCCTAGTTATGTGCTTGTGGTGTTTTTGTGTCAGGGAGAGACTTGGGCAAGTAAATCCTAGGGTTGCTTCATCACCTAACACCTTGGGCCAACTGGACTGGGAGTGTTGATTGAAAGTCTATCTTAAAGAGTTGCCCTGAGACAAAGCATTTAGAGTCAAAATCATGTGCTAAAGTGTTCAATTGCAAGTGTCTCATCCCTGAAGTTTTGTTTTGAAGCGATTCATTCTTTGGTTAAAAAGTTTGGAAGGCATTGCATTGCATATATAGAATTAGGGATGAAAACTAAGTTTGGTGTTAGAAGCTGCGAAAGAACCTCTATAATTCGATCTGGTTTCATTCATAATTGCTGATTCTGTTGGTGCTCAATCTAAGTGGCTAAAATGGTTTAAATGTGTGTAGCTGCATGTGTCCATACAACTTTGAGTTTACCTGATTGATTCCACTGCTCTACTTGTGTGGTTCTTGGTTTGTTTTTAGTTTAGTTGTTTGGGGACAAGCAACATCTTAAATTTGGTGTTGTGATGCCTCGGCATTTTAGCTAATTTTTAGTTTATAATTTCAATGTTTTTCTTTTAGTTTTTAATTAGTTTTTGGTTAAATTAGATTGTTTTACTTAGTTTAGGCTTAAGTTTAAATTCCTTGTGTTTGTGGTGCTTTTTCTAAGGTTTTTATTCACTTTGTATTTGTTTTTGCAGCAAAATTGGGCTCCATAGGGCATGGAGCCCAGTGCCCAACTCCCAGTTCAAAGCTATGTGTTCAAAAGTTCAAAGCCCAGCTCCCTGATGTTCGAAACTGGGCGCCCACCATGAAGCCAAATTTCCTAATTTTGGAGCCCAGCTCCCTGATGTTCGAAACTGGGCTCCATGATGCCCCATGTCACGTTTTTTCTATTTCAGTTATTTAGTTTCTTTTAAATTAATTAGGGTCTAACTTGTTTACTATAGATAGCTATTGTGAGACTTAATTGAGGACCTTTTGACACTTTTATACAATTAGAGATTGAGAGAGAGAGCTCTTGGAGGCTAGGATTTCTAGAGTGGAAGATTGGAGGAATCCATTTTTCATCTCTACCGGTTCTATGTTTTTAATCTCTATCTCTTTTACTTTGGTTATTGTAATGGTTGTCATGAGTAACTAAATTCTTTGTTAGGGTTAAGGGTGTATTTAATTTTCATGGATTGGGATTAATTGTTATGAACCCTTTGATGATTGCTTTGTCAGTTTAAGAATTTACCTTATTTTAATTGATTGTTCATGAGTTTGGAAATTCTCTACAACATTTATCTAGGGTTTATGCATCAATTTGGAAAAATTTATGTATGAACTAGCTCTAGGTTAAATTCCATGAATGTTCAATGTCTAGGAATAGAATTGAGTGTTTATGTGAACATTGAATCATCAGTAATTGCTCTTAATCTCTTCTAGATAATAATATGATCAAGGAATTGACATGTTGTGAGGCTAGGAGAAGTATCGAATTGCCAAGGAATTGGAATTTAATAAATTAGGATTCGTTCATTAAATTGGTTTTGCATGATTCAAGGGTGAATAATTGTGACTCCTAATTCTGGAAAATTAGAGAACCCTGAAACCCTAACGCTTCCATTATTCAACTTCTTTTAATTGTTTTAATTGCTTCTAATTTTTATCAATTGTTCTTTTGGTGTTTTCATTCTATCAAATTAATCGCTCGTCTAATTAGAGAATTGATTGGTGAACAATTGCTCAATACTTTAATCCTCGTGGGAACGATCTCTACTTACCGTAGATATTACTTAGACGATTCGGTGCAGTTGCCGGTACGTCAACAAATACACAACACAGTGATTTCCAAAATTGGAGTGAACAAAAAATTGACAATTTTGTTCATTGAGTCACTGTAACCCTGTTCACTGAGTCACTGTGACCCTTGCACTAAACACTTGACAAGAGTCAATTTTTCACTGCTCCCTAACTCAAAAAAACAAATGCAGCCTAATGAAAGAGGGTTCAACCTAACAGAAAAATGCAACACCAACAAGCAAAGTAGTTCAGCATACAACCGCCTTTTTTTTAAAAGAAAAAAAGTATATGAGCCTTATTGAAAAATTTAAATTGTGTTGAACCTAATTAAAAATTAGATGAAATTATAGGATCATACAAACTTATATTTTAAATAAAATCGTTTATTAGATTATCTTTGAAATTTTATGATATATATATATATAATAATAATAATTCGTCATTTCAAAAATCTTTTTAATAAGAATAATATATAATATTTATCCTTAAAGTTATACTAATATAATTAGTGAAATACTTCATATACATACACTAAATTTGACATTAAAGCATTCACAATTCAATTTTGATATAATTTAATATTTACAGTTACTCAATCTAACTCAATTTAACTTATATCATGACTCTATCAACATTATATTCAAATTTTTATATTGAAACAATTATAATTTATATACTTACACAATCTAACATTTATACTTACTCAATCCAACTTTTTATACTGATAACTGATTTAGTGTCACGTTTAGTGTACATATAGCATTGCTCGTATAATTAACCACAAGGTAGGCATAATATTACTCGTAACTAGTTAAATTCTTAAAGTATCATGAACAATTTCTGAGAGCATCTCATGAAATATTTTTTTTATGTTAGTTTGTGATCTCTTAATTTTTAAAGATCAATGTAACCCTAAATTTTTAGTAAAATTGAATATTTTTTTTTATATTCAAAAGTTTAGCTAGATTAGGGGAGGCACACCCCCATGCAGGATCATGGCATACCACCAACCACAATGAGGATTTATGGTAGAATTTAGAGATCGTCCACCAAAGAGGGCTCCCCAAGATTCGAACCTAAGCCACGCCTAGCGTGGGCGGAAGGCTGAACCAGGTGTGCCAACCCTCATTGACGTAAAATTGAATATTATGTATATGTTAATTATAGACTTTTAAATTTTTTTATTCTTTCCCATGTATACTCATCATTTTAGATATTGAGAACAGCCTTATAATAGACTTAATTACCACATATTACTTTTATGAATGGCTTCACTTATAGAGAGCAAATTTCACTCTATTCTATCAAAAAATAGCATTGCAGCTCTTTAATTAGTCTACTATATGATAAAGTTACTTACAATCCATTATATAAAAGTTTAATTTTGATAAACTATTAATGTAAACAAATTTTATATGATCAACGAATCATCATTATATTTTTATAACATTTCAAATAGTGTGAGAAATTAGAGAATAAACTATTATGGTTATGTTGATGTGATAATGATGATTGGTTGACCACTCGTGCATCAAAATTAAATCCTATAATTAATTATGTCTTATATTTTATATCATATTGATATCCCACTTTTTATAATTAAAAGTAATAGATTCTATAAGACAATATCTTATGAAAAATCAATAGGGGGAGAATCTATTCTCCAATTTTTTCCCAAATTAACAAATTGTAAGAAATAATTTATGGAAAAATAGTGTGAAATTACAATTCCTAGATAAAAAAAATGGAACCAATATATTCCTCAATATAATATAGCGGTATATTCATCTTTAATTTGTTCAGTTTCATCCTTAAATCTGACAAGCTATCATGATTCATGATCAATAATTTTCCATTCAGACAGATGCTCCACTCATGTTATTTTAATGAATCCAAGAAAACACAGTTCGACTAACTACTCCATATATATCATCTAGCACTTCATGATTATAAATTTTAAAATTGTGGCTGGAATTGAGACTTAAGCTACTTTGAGATTATGAAAGTTAAAGATATATAATTATTGAAAATATGAATTGTATACCACAATTTAAAACCAAAATGATAACTTAATGTTTTATAATTAGTGGTTAATTAGTGAAGGATGATATATAAAAAAGCTGAACCCCACTATAATGATTCTCTATAAGAAAATTAATCGTAGTTGTATACAACTTGATCAATCAATGAATTAATCCATAGTTTGTTGTATGATACCGTTAGATAGATAATATGCACCCACAGATTATGTATTAATTAGAGAGTTTGTCCTTATAACATGATAGTAAAAATCAATAATATAATGATTGTCGTACAACAGAAATACGTCCAACAAGTATTCAACGTGTGTTATACATATAATATGGAATGTGTGTTATTTGTATAACATACACACATATGTATAATACACATCTCATATCATATATAACAGACATTAAATACTTGTTGTACGTAATTTTGTTGTACACGTAACATTATTGTAGTAAAAACTATAAGAGCGAGGTTGGTTGCTACATCACTGAAATAATGATTAGATAATTAGATAAAGATTAAAGCATTGCTCTATGTACCCAAAAAAAAGTAAAATTCATTAAATGAGTTCAAATCTAATAAAAAACGTACATTTATCCACCCATTTTCACAAAAAATGTGCACGTAACTTTGTCTAAAATTATACACAGTTTAACAACACTTTTTCAGCTAAAACAGCTAACAAAGCTCATTTAAAACTTTATGGTCCAAATAATATTTTTAATCATGAGTATATTTTTAATATTTTTAATGGGCTGGGTGATTGTGGCCCAAATTTTTATTTGTTGCCTATTTTGGCTGATTTTTTGTTGTATCTCTAGCAATGCTCAAAATTATAAATTAATGCAAAACTTATTTTTCTTAAACTCGACTTTCACTCTTTGTATAAAGAGAACAAAAAATTCTGCACATCATCTTTATTTGCAACATATAATATTAGTGCACACAATTTATAATAGAATTTAATTTTGATGCACTGACAGTGTAAAGGTGTTTTACACGGTCATCCAATCAAAACTCTTCATTTGTGTAACACCCCGCTACTTAGGGGTGTCTGTGCGAAGGGCACTATCCCAACGAACACGCTAAACGTATGCATAAACTCTTAAATAAATTGAATTAACTGAAGATAACTGTTAAACTGAATACTGTAAATAACTGGCATAATTGGTATAACTGGAATAACTGTAATAACTGTTTAACTGCTGAGAATACTGAAAATATCTGAAAACGTAACTGGAAAGGTAACCTGCCTTTAAAGTCTGGAGCAACTATTACATAATAAAATTGAAATGTCTATTAAACTAATAACTGGAATAAATATAAAACAATAACTAAGGACTCCACGATCGAAGCGGAGCTCACCCAAGATGACAGCTGAAAGACCTCTAGTGGATCAACGGCTCCTCGTCGCCTGCGGGATCGTACTCTGAAATATGGTTGATGAGGGGTGAGTCATCGACTCAGTGATGGGGAATATGCATGCAATGCAACATTCATAACACATATATCACGAACTGGCATGTTATCAACAAAACAATCAATATCCTGTCTAGCTGTCACACTAAAGCCTGCATACCAAGCCCCTTTACTGTATACTCTATCTGTAATCTGTCACCCAGCGCTCAGCATGGGCATAATCAAATCTGACTCAGCGCGCGTCATGAGTTTACTCATAACTGAACCTCGTGGGGTACATCTGTATCTGTAACCAAGCCGTCCGATAACCGAGATCGGAACGTACTTGGCGGGCTCGGGCGACTCACCGTTAATTAGTAAACCATACTAAGATACCGGGGCTGACCACCGGCCATAGCGTCTGACGTATACTAATCAGGGGCGGCGTAACTACTCTAGACAGTCAGCACATAACTCACTCCAGCAATCATACATGTTATGAATTCTATTTATAGTCTATTTATCTGTCTTATATCACATGTTATATCATAAAGCGGTAAACAGCCAACCAATCAGCAATTCGCATACACAGCATGAAAACATAAGTCTCTACTATTCTACTCTAACCACCTAACATGTTACTAATTCTACTACTACTCTACATACAAACACATGCATAAATAACTTTATTATTATCTTTCCTAATTATCTAATTATCAAACATAAACATATATGCCATAAATGCTAAACTACATGCAAAACCTCCACTCACCTGGATACTCCTGACACTGAGAAGCACCGTTAGCTCCGGCTCCAGCCAGCGGCACTGCGTTCGCACCTGAAGTGCAAAAAGGACCCATTAGGACCCCTGAAGAAGAGAAAACAAAACTTGAACTGCTGCTGCGGATCACGCCGTCGCTAGCGAGGTACTGCCTCTCACTAGCGAAGGGTCGATCGCTGGCGAGCTCCTCCTGCTCGCTGGCGACTATCACGCAGAAAAAGGGCAAAAACTACTTTTTACTCACCGTCAGGAATTTGCTCAAGCAGAGTATCCCCAAGATGTCGAAACCTCACTCCGACAAAGTTTCTTTACTGAGAAAGAACGCCGAAAAGCACTGCTCTTAAAAAGGGCGGGAGAATGAGGTGTGAAGAAAATGACTCCACTACTACTCATATATATAGGTGAGGGGGGACAGGCTGACATCATGCTGCGTCCGATGTGGGACTTCGGACGGTCGCTAGCGACTAGAATACGCTCGCTAGCGACAGGCTCCTCGCTAGCGGGCACTGGTTGCTCGCTAGCTAGCACCTTTTGACAGCAACGCTGTGACGTTCGTTCTGTACGATGTGGGACTTGGTCCCATCGCTAGCGACTCATAGGTGGTCGCTGGCGACCAACTGCTCGCTAGCGGAAGCTGACTGCTCGCTAGCGAGTCCCCTCTGACAGCAACTTGCTGACGTGTTTCTGACGCGTCCTAAAGAGAGTCCTTCCTAAGGGATACTGTGATACGGGGTATCACAATTTGTATGACTTTTAAGGTAGTGGGAGAGAAAAAACACTATCATGACTGACGTGGCAGAACATGATTGGATAACTGTGTAAAAAAATTGTATACTGTCAGTGGATGAAAATTAAATCATTTATAATATATAATATGACTACATAATATGCACATTATATAATATATCCTTGGGGCGGTATGTATGCAGAAAACCTTGTGGTCAGCTCCCTACCCACTGAAAGGTGATCTCCGCAAGAGCTAGGGATTAGTCATCAGTTTTCGACCGACGGATACCCGAGGGGAAAACTCATAAAAAATATATATATATATATGACTACATAATATGCACATTATATAATATATGATTGCACAATATATTAACTATTTTATATGATTATTGATTGTAATTTATTTGTAATCTTCCGCTTTACAAACCTATATACATTTATTTACGTTCAATTATGGATTTATTTCAGTCATTTGTTTTTATTGTTTTAAGTCTGGACCTATATATGTTAGCTGACAGCTATTTATTTGACATGTATTTATGGTGGAGTCTCATAAGTCGTTGTCTTTGACTTATGGGATAAAGCCTAGTATCTATTCCATTTATGTTCTTTGATATATTGTTGAGAGTTATTTATGTGATGAGGTTATTCAGTACATGTGTTGGCATGGTTAGTTATTTATTGATTATGTATTCCGCAAAACCCTTACTTTTGTATTGCAAATTAATTTCGAAAATTTTACTCCCGCCTATTTTCCGCATATATTATTTTAAAGTAAAAGAAACACGCTATGAAATCAGGACGTGATCCTTTACAATTGGCCTAAGATGACTTAAGCATTAAGGGCTAATTACTAGGGGGTTACAATTGTCTTGTTTAATTGTGACTGATATGATCCTAGACATCCTGATGGAACACGTAAACACAGTGATTACGACATAATCGAGGTTAATCACATACGACGATTTGGTGCATATTATTATTTCATCATTGCACAAAATGCTCAGTAAATGTATTACACATTGTATCTGGAAAAGTGCAAGTCTAAGTGGTTAGTTGTTTCCACAATCAAACCTAGAGGTAGAGTTGAACGTGAAGATATGCTTGAAACTGCTTGCCAAGTCGAATTACTCGTGCTCCAAGGGTTGTAGATGATATAGGAGTGTCTCCTACTTTACCTGATGATACTGGTGAAAATGACATTATTAATATCTCTCGTCAAAACATAACAAGTCAGGGTGATGACTCCACTATGGGTGAGGAAGAAGATGAAATTGACGGTGAGGATGCAGAAGACGATAGTAATGATAGTCCACAACTTTCTAAATAAATGGTTTTGTTTTCAATTTAGCAATTTAAATATTGTGAACCATTAATTTTATAATACTTTGTCAAACACTTTTATGAATGAAAGCTTGTATTATTGTGATTAGATATGGCGGATGGCAGAAAAAGAGTGGGAAAGAACACATGTGTGCCTTCGCGTTCTGGTTATCAGAGCTGACGAGTTGGGATACTAGACATCCCCTCCTCATGACCGGAGGCCAGCATCCAAGGAGGACCCTGACTGTCAGCCCGAGTTCGAGGCCTCACCAAGAGCTTCTGATGATGGTGCAGTGTCACCCACCACTGCCTCCCCACAGGACGTACGAGGCAGTAATGATGGGCCTGTCGACGGGCCTTCGACATGCAATTATATGAGTGGTTCAGGCATAGGTCCCCGCCCCCGCATCATGCCGAATAGTACCAGTTTAGGGTAAGTGATTTATATTGTTATCAATGTAAATCAATTATTGTTAACGTAAAAGTGATTTATATTTTACAATGAAGAAAAACTCTTTATGACATAGTGGGAATTAGATGAATATTGATCAAAATTGACATCACTGATTTCTTTGTTTATATATTTTGTATTGATCAATAATGTCAATTTTGATCACATATCATATGTTTTCCATTATGTCATAAAATAGTTTAATCCATTTTGAAATATATATCACTTTTGTATTAAAATCATAATTGATTAACATCGATATTTTAAGGTTAATTTTGTTTATAGTTGTCCCAGTGATCAACTGTCGAATTGAATCAAGTTAAAAACTAGATAACTTGTAGACAAGTGGAATACCTAGGTCGTTTTCCCAAGGAATTCAAGAAGTGAAGAGTGATTATGCAAGGTTAGGTTTGGGGATTTTAGCATCAAATTTCAGAAATGAGAAAATGCAAACAGGATTTTAATCAAATAGGTAGAAGACACTAGCTCAAGGAATTCAAATTGTAAAGCATATATCATTGATTCATTATCCTCTCATGATCCTTTCAAGAATTAAATTGAATTTCAAATCCAAATTCAAATCTGAATTCAGATCAAGTCTTATGAAAATCTTCAAACATTCATCTTAACACACTTGAATTAAATCTGAAATCTCAAAACCTAACTCAAGGTATCAAGATTGAAGCTCAACAATTCAATTCTCTAGATCAGAAATCTCTAAATCTAGATGTTCTCTCAACTTAAGTTTATTGATCAATAACTCAGAAATCTCTAGAATTATTAATCAATTGGATTCATAATTCAAGAATTAGAAAATCTTCATAATTCTTGAATCATAAATCAAGAAGAGGTGAGAAGAGAGAATTCGAAATTCTTGAATGAATCATGAAAGAAATGCAAGAATACCTCAATCACATAGCTAATCTCAATATCTTTTACAATCCTCCATCCTCAAGCTAGCTATGAGCTTAGTTCTCCATGATCATGGAGAAATCAGCAAGAAGAAAATGGGAGAAGAGAGAAAAACGAAAATGAGAGAAACTAGAGAGAAAATGTAATTCTAAAACTTGAATTGTAAAAAAATGAATGTAAAGTGTTCCCTCCAAGTATGATGTAGGACTTAAATAGACATAAAAGAAGGTGAAAATGTCTAAAAAGCCCATACACTAAACACTTACAACACATAAGGCAAGGGTACAATGGACAATGCACAAAATTATGACACTTAAGGCAACACAGCAAGGCTAAGCTTCTGCCCGAAATATTGAAGCCAATATCTGAAGCCTATAATGGATGATTCTGCCCTCGAGCCCTGAAGCAAAGTTATATCTCTATGTCTTAGCTTTCCATAGCCACCAAGATCATCCAATTCCAGTAAGTATAGCTCCAGATATAAGCAAAATACTGACTGCTTCTCCAGATTGCTGTCACATTCGCTGCAGCAACTTTGAGTCAACTTTTGAGCTTATTAGAGACTTCAATTGCTTTAGAGCTCTGAAGATGAAATGAAGTCTTGTGCCTTAGCTTTCCAATGCAACTGAAATGGAGTGATTTCAACATCTGTAGCTCCAACTATGGCTTCTGCAACACTTGCTGCCCAGGATTACTGTCCAGAATGCTGCAGCAAGATTGACTCAACTTGAAGCTCCAATTTGGAATCCTTATGGTCTGAATCAGCTTTCAAGTTCTTCATAAACTTTGTAGACATGTGTCTAAGCTTTCCAACAAAACAAAGAACACAAAATTCCAATTTCTAGAACTCAAGTTATAGGCAAATTACAGAATAGTGTCACAAAGCACGAAATGCTGAGAAAATGCACAAAGTTCCAATCACGTACCAAATGCCTAATATGATGCAAAAGTAGTTCATTCATCTCAAAAGTGGTCAAATTACATGCATACAAGAGGGAAATAATCAATACAATTATTTCTATATCACCCAGATTAATTACAATCTATTCCATATCAATAATGTAGCTTTGTGTCTTCAAACAAAGGCTCCTAACAGATCACGACCGCGATACAGAAGATGCATCATAGACCCATTGATGAAGAGAAACGTCAGTGGTTTCACGAGTGTAAGGTAAATTAAAACACTTATATTCCATTTCTAGTAATTACTTATTTGTTTATGTTGTGATTAGAAACAAATTAATTTATTTGATATAATGTAGTCTCACATCACCACTTGCCTAGAGGATGATGATGCATTATACCATGTCTTTTGCCATCGGGCAGCTAAAAGTTTGGGTGACATGTACATGTTCATCTGTAAAGGGCAGGACATGACACACAGGTGGCTCTTAGATGCCCACTTGCAAGTCATGCGTTAGTACTGGGATTCTCCGAAATTTAAGGCCAAGTCGGAGAAAAAGCCAAGGTGAGCAGGACATTGTTGAGGGGTGGCTCCCTTCATTGTGGTGGACCCAATACTATGGAGCCCACTAAAAGACGACAAGTACATAATGTTTCCAATTAATTTAACTTTTGTACTTACGTTTATGCTTCTTATATATGACTTGATTGTTGTTTTCTTCAATTGTCTTAACTTATAGGAACAAAAGCTGAGGAGACCACCCACCCAGGAAGAGCTGTTTAGGGAGACTCACACGAGAAAAGGGGGACAAGATAGTGTGGGCCCGATGAGCAGTCAGAGCGTACATATCTAAGTGATTTAATTTGTGTTCTTATAAATTTATTCAATTATTTATGCTAAGTTACTGAATGCTTATATTTGTGGTGATTGTGATTAATATAATGTTATTTTCTAATTGAGGCTGACTATACGCGCCGCATGGAGGATGCTCGGAGCCAGCATACACAGGCCAAGGAGGCCGGTGATTCCGTCCCACCCATTAATGAGCAGGCGGTGTAGGATGGGAGATTGTAGGAGACCCTTACAAGGGCCATATATACGACCGCAGTTCGTTCAGCAAGGGTAAGGCTCCTTCATTTTGATCTCTTACAGGAGCTGCAAGAGGATCACGATCCAAGAGTGATGTTGAGGTCCATGACCGGGTCTTTTAGATGAATTTGGAGCTCCAGACCCAGGTCTAGGAGTTGTAGAGGCAGATGGAGGTGCAACAGACAAAGCAGCAACAGACGATTGCTGACAAGGTTACGAAGGTAGTTAATGAACGGATATCAGCATTCTTCTCCATGTTTGCTGCTAGAGATTCATCTGTTGGTGTCGTCCCCAGAATTAAGCACGACCTACTTCTGAGTCGCCTTATCTCCGACACCCTTTCAGCAGTCCCCTTACCCTCCGACTCCATATTGGCCGAGTCTTTATCCTTCTCCAGCTTATCCTCCACCTGCTAAGTCTGTCCCTGCCCCGCCGCCCGCTCAGCTTACTACACCAGGAGATGATGATGGTGATGGTGACAGTGATGATGATGACATGAAATATTTGTGATTATTATAAATTTTATATTTATTGTTCAGGCATTAGATTTTATTTTGTTATTCTATTTTTTATATACTTTGTCAAGTTTATCACAAACAATTCATTTGAATTTGGATATTATGTTCATTAATAATATTATTATTATTATTATTATGTTTTAAATATTTATTTTTAGTCTAATTTTATAAATTCAATTTGAACTTTATTTTTTTAAAAAAACATTATTAAATCGATAATTTAAAAAATAATTTATCAACGAATACCATTCGTTGATATATTTATATTTTTTATTTTTTAAAATAATCAAAGAAATATCGACAAATAACCATCCGTCGATAAAGGTAAAAAATAAAATGTAAAAGTATTATTTAAATGTTTTATCGAGTGATGCAACCGTCGATGAAAAAATAATATTTTATTCATTTTATCGACGAATATTTCCCTCGATAAAGATATCGACGGATGGACTTCATCCATCCGTCAATAATTTTTTTCGACAACACGAAAATCATGGGCTACCATCTGTCGATACATCTGTCAATACCTCAATTTGTTGACGGATCCTTGGCTCATCCGTCGATAAAATCTGTCGATGTGCCGAAAATTTCTAGTAGTGTGAGTCGTATATTTTTGGACCTAAGGGTGTGTTTGGCAATGGAAAGAAATATGGAGAAAAGAAATGGAGAGAAAAGAAATGTAAAGGAAAGAATTAGAACGAAAGTTTAACTTCTATTGGTTTGTTTTGTTATAAGCAGGAATTGAAGTGAAAGGGAAGGGTGTTGAAGAAAAGTTAAATTTTCTTAATTTGGTTAGAAAGAACTAGAGAGAAAAAAATGCTTACTAATTTTAAAATACAATTGTTTTCTTTAAAAATAATATGTATATAATAAAATTATTATACAATTATCGAAAAAGTGACTATAATTTGTTTACAATATTAAAATTTTTATTTTAATGAAAAAATTAAATAAATCAAATATCATTAAAATTATTTAAATTTATATGTGGACATTATTATTATAATTAAGCTCATCAATATATATTAATTTTTTTCAATTACATAAAAAATTATAACCACATACATTGCATCATAAATTAATATTTAATAAATACTAAATGATAAACATTATCTAAATTGAAAAATACAATAAAATACTAAAATCTGATATAAAATAAGGGAAATACTTGGGACACAATAAAAAACCAGTCAAAACAGCCAACAAGTTGTGCATATTATATATAATATAAATTGCACAACGTATATTATATGTAGTGCACAACGTATATCATCTATTGTGCACAACATATATCACATATTGCAACATTATCTTTCTTTGCAACATGTTATATATGTTGTGCACATCATGTGCTATATGGTGTGCACAACATGTAATATTCGTTGTACAATTTATGTTATTTACGTTGTGCACAATATGTTGGCTATTTTTTTGTTGTGCCTCTATCATTGCTCATAAAATAATATAAGGGATAAGACTATTAGTATTGTTGGAAGAGAAAAATTCTTCTAAATATAAAAAGTATGTACGAAATAAGTATTTTGGAAATAAATGAAATATTACTCTAATAGCTAGTGGGTTATATGATCCATGTACTATGGATATTTATATGGGTTATACATTGATGTTTTTTGTATTCAAAACTTGCTCTATGTTCGCGCTCTCTATTCGCTACGAATTGGAAGAAAAAACTTGAAAACGTTATATAGAGATGTTTGATTGAATTGTGGTTGCATGCCCACCGTAATTGTGAAAAATGTGACACTATTGCAGAAGAAAAACAAATAATAAAAAACTGTGGGCAGATGAAAATATATATGGTGATGCCAAAGTGTACTCTGACTCATTACAATTCAACAATGAGGAGGGAGATGATGCAGCAAGCAAGTCTTATGGTACTCCACTAAATAATATTGCTTTTATTTTTAATTGGTGGGTGGAAACTTTACAAGGAAGACAAGTTTGAAGAGAATGACCAAAGCAAACTTTAAACAATGGCCTTATAAATAATGTTTGTCGTACAACAGAAATACATCCAACGAGCATTCAATATGTGCTATACATGATATGGAATGTGTGTTATACGTATATGTACTATACATATAGCACACATTACATATCATGTATAGCACACATTGAATGCTCGTTGAATGTATTTTTTATTGTACGACCAGCATTATTGTATACGTTTATCAACTTGCCACGCATAGTAGTGGGTTTTGTCTTAATCATTGGTGGTGGTGTATATATAAGGAAGGGGTATTTCACACACTTGACCACATTGCATCCCCAACACTTTCTTTTTTTAACAAATAGCAAGACACATATTTGTTACAAATTTTGTTCCTCAAACAAAATGATGGAGCAAATGTGTGGTGGCAAGATTTTCAATAAGGCAAGGCCTTATTTGCTAACTGTAGGATTGCAATTTGGGATGGCAGGAACATACCTGTTCACCATGGCCAGCCTGAATCATGGAATGAGTCGCTTGGTGTTCATTGTCTATCGTAATGCCATTGCCGCACTTTCTCTTGCTCCTTTTGCATTCATTTTTGAAAGGTGCTACTATTGTTCCGTGCTACTTCTATAAAATCATTTATACACACACATTATATATACAATAATATTTGTAGTATAACATAAATACGTCTAACAAATATCCAATGTGCGTTATATATGATATGGAATGTGTGCTATACGTATACGTATATATAATATAATACTAGCATCTCACAAGTCACATTTTTATTTTTTTTTGTCAAATCTTTTTTTTTTTCTTAAAGATGGATAAAAAAATAAGATAAATAGTAAAATAAATTATAGAAAATCTAGAGAGAGAGAGAAAAAATAGAGTGATATAGTGATGATGAGCAGAAATAGAAATAGAGTGATTTGTATTTAAATGTAATTTTTTTATGATTTATTTAATTTATTTTTTAATTTTTTATTTTTAGAATTCAAAAGATAGACTATCCTCTTTATTTATATATATAATATATATATATAATACTATCAATAAACTATTTTATCATCTAAAAATTTAAGCAGTTAGATTATGTCATAATAATTTAATACTCTAATACGTCTATGCTAATGTTTGTTTTGGATTTAGAAGCGTGGAAAAGACTACTTGGTTAGACTATGATGAGTGATGTTATTTGCACAATAAAAAATCAGTTAATAGAGAAATTTTAGGTCAAACTCACTCAGCCGGCCACTAAAAACCAACTTCTTAAATGGAGTTTTTTTTTGCCAAAAAATTATCAAATGAGCTCATTAATTGGTTGGATTGTTTTTATATTGTTAATCAAATATTTTTCGACTATGATATACTAGCTAGCTTTTATTTATAGAAAAAATTAATAATATATGTTTCAAAACAAAAGTGGAATTACTTTGTTTAATTAACTACCTTCTTACAATAATATTTTTGCAGGAAAGTGAGACCAAAGATGACAATCTCTGTCTTCATTCAGATATTAGCTCTTGGATTCCTGGAGTAATTATCTAAAGCCTTTTTCTATCAATAATAATTTCGTGTGATTCATGCATGCAAAAGAGAAACACTCCTTTAGTTTTGAGTTTGATCATTAGACGTGTATATATATATATACTCAAATTATTTCAATTGCGAAATATAATATTTCAACAAAAGTTGATATAGTATAGTCATATAAATAGGTCAAAACTATTTACAAATATTATTTCAATCACATACCCAAAGTTTATAGCAATTGTGCTAATTCCTCGGTCCTATAACAGAAATACGTCCAACTAGTATTCAACGTGTGCTATATATGATATGGAACGTGTGCTACATGTACATGTGTTATACATATAGTACACATTCTATATCATGTATAGCACATGTTAAATACTAGTTTAACGTATTTCTGTTGTACGATCATCATTATTGGTTCCTTAATTAACTGTTGTAGCTTGTATGAGCTCTACTAAACATGTTGTGGCTTACGTAAAGAACTAATATATGATCAAAAGTTGAAGTTCACATATATAAACAGTGCCCACTACGTAACATACACTTTTCTCCATTACTAGACAAATAGATAATTGGATAAGGTTTCTTTCAAAATAATTGATTATTGCGAGCTACTTTAATAATAAAGGAAGTGATTGCGACAATTTAATTTGAAACGATTAAGGAGCATATTTATTTGGAAAAAGATAAAATTGGGAGAAATTAGTATTGCTATATGTACAACAACAAAAAAAAATAACTAAAACAGTCAATATATTGTGCATAACATATGATATCACATGTCGTACACATCATATATATCACATAATATATATGCACAACATATATCACATATATTGCAAAAAAATGTGATTGAAACATGTGATATATGTTGCGCATAACAAATGACATATGTTGTGCACGATAATGATCATTTTCAACATGTAATTGTCGAAAAGTGTTTGAAAAAAGTATTGTCAAAAAAAGATATGTTGACATTTGTTGGCCGCTGAAAATAGTTATAAACTATTCTTTGACAATTAATGGCTGTTGAAATTACTCATAAACTAGTTTTAAGCATTTTCGACGGCCACTAATTATCAATATTACTTTTATTGACAATACTTTTATTGATACATTCAATGTTGAAAATGCTCTATTTTCTAGTAGTGTAATTAACTGAGTGATTTTTTTTTTTTACATAAAGCATTTATCGCTACTATTTATAATTGAATTCAAAAGTAAAAGAGAGTCAAAGATTATGTACTTTAGTTATGCATTAAAACCAAAAAGTTAAGACTTTTTTTAGCATGTAGATAGAGAAGTGATATATATATATATATATATATATATATATATATATATAATGGTACGTATAATATCATTTACATATTTTATAATTTAAGGATGAGGAGTAGAAGTTTAGAAATTAAAATAATATCATATTTAAATTGAAAGAAATAAAATTGATGGATAAAATATGAAATATTTAAAATATATGTACAAATAACATCACTTCACTGACGTTGATATTGTATCTCAATTATGTCAATGCTTTAGGCCCGTGATTGATCAAGGCTTCACTTTCTTGGGGATGCAATACACTTCAGCTTCATTTGCATCTGCTGTTATGAACGCCGTGCCTTCTGTCACCTTCGTTCTAGCAGTAATTCTCAGGTAAACTTCAATAAATTGAAAGATATATAAATTTGCTTTTTTTATTGTATAATACACGTTACGTCTTATTGTATAATATACATTGAATATCAATTTGACGTATTTCTGTTATACGATAAGTATTATTGATAGATATCTCAAATAAACATCAAAATTTACACCATTAAATTAAATATTATTGAAAAATATATTAAGTAGAGACCACTATCACATTCGATGGTACAAAAGCAAATGTACATATAGTTGGGTACATCCGTCGTAGATATCAAAATATCAATTTTAAATGTCAATATAGCTCACAGGTACTATTTGTACCTACTTAACTTTTACAGACACATCCATTTTTACTCACAGAATATATGAAATTGATAATTTATTAACTTTTTTTTCAATTTATTTCTCTTCGTTGCTATTCTCACAACCTAAATACATAGTTTATTAACTATGTACTGCAACAATTTTCTTAGCAACATGCAAAACCAAAAGTAAGAACCTTTAAGTTAAAACAAATGTTTTAGGTGAGAAATTTTCTCTATTTCTATTACAAACACTTTATTAGTTATTGAATTAAGTGCGTGTAAACCTTATTCAAATAAGAGTCACATTCTATCTAATAATAATAATAAATAAAATGTTTATCAATATTAAAATTGAGAAAAATTCCATAAAAACAAATATTTTTCAAGTCGATTAAAATGTGCATTGTATGTGTATTTTATATTGTTTCAGGATTGAGCGCATAAAAATAAATGAGATACGGAGTCAAGCAAAGGTGCTTGGGACCTTAGTGACCTTTGTAGGGGCTATGCTAATGACACTTTACAAAGGCCCTGCACTCCACTTATTTCATTCTCCAAACACAACCCACCAGCATGCTGATACCCACTCCCTTGATAGTCACAAACACTGGATCACAGGGACTCTCTTTATATTCCTTGGTTGTGTGGCTTGGTCTTCTTTCTACATTTTGCAGGTAATTAATTCATTACACATACATTACTTATCTTCAGTTCTTCAAATATAGTTAATTAAGTAATAATGTTTGTCGTAAAAACGATGTGCTATACATAAGACGTAATGTGTGTTATACGTACGTGTGTTATACACATAGCACACATTATGTCTTATGTATAACACACGTTGGATGCTCGTTGGACATATTTATGTTGTACGCCAAACATTATTGTTAATTAAGGGTGCACGGTAAGTACAAGACACAAATATACACATACACATATATATATTTGGAATGTTTGATTGAAAGATAAATATACACAAATATATATACAAATAAACAAAATATTATGTAATTTATATCTATTCTAAAAGTGAAGATAAAAATACATACAAACAAGATAAATACTTGGGGAATAGCATTTTTTTCAGTCAAAACAACCAACAAAATCCATTTTAGCACTTTTGGCCCAAATAGCATTATTAACTATGTGTATTTTTTTAATGGGCTGAGTGATTTAGCCTCAATTCTCTATTGTTAACTGATTTGACTGGTTTTTTTTTTGTCTCTATCAATGTTCTAAAAACAAATATGCTAATTTCCATACATATCTCTTCCTTATATGTATATTTATGTATTTTATCTTGTATTCTTTTCATGAACCCGTTTTCGAACTCGTAATTTTTTCTATCGAAAAAAATTGTACTAGTGTTGTATTTGTAAATAAATGTAGCCTAATTGGGTACCTGATTGAATGTTATTGTGTGTTGTGAATGTGGAGAACAGTCCATAACGGTGAAACGGTACCCTGCGGAACTATCACTGTCGTCGTTGATATGCTTGTCAGGTACTTTTCAAAGTGCCATCGTTGCGCTGATTTCTGATCATCACCCTCAGGCATGGTCTATCGGTTGGGACTACACGCTCTTTGGTCCCCTTTACACTGTCAGTGCATCAAACATTCGCTTTCATAAGAATTTTGTTCCTGGAATAGTCCAAATTACTAAAAATCTTGTTAATTTTGCAAAATTGCAGGGGATAGTGAGTTCTGGAATAGCATATTATATACAAGCATTAGTAATGCAAAGCAGAGGACCAGTGTTTGTAACTTCCTTTAATCCTCTTTGCATGATCATAGTTGCTGCTTTGGGTTCATTCCTTCTAGGAGAACAGCTCCACCTGGGAAGGTATTTATTTTCTCCCTCTTTTAGTATAATGGATAATTTACAAGACGACTAGAAATAATAATTACTTTATGACCAAAAACTAAAATGGATATATATAAACGGGGATACTTTAAAATAAAAGTCTATGAACAAAAAGCAAAAAAATATAGTTTGGGTTTGTGGGAAAATACTTGCTCTACAACGCCAACAATTTGTTTTTTTAAATGAGTAGAAATTACACATATTAATTTGTTATACAATATGTATATTATCTAACAACTATCCAACGCGTGATATATATAATGTGTCATATGTATGTAATTTTATGTATGACACATATTATATAGCACATGTTAAATATTAGTTATATGTATTTTTATTGTATATCAAATCTTACTGATTAAATACTACACAATTATACATATTAAGTATTATAAATTACACATGATGCTAAGAACCAGCTGATTACACATACTAAATATATTATATTTGTGTGAGTGGTACAACATTACACATATTAAGTACTATAAATTATATATATATATATATATTGTTTTGGTATTGAAGTACTATAAATTATATATATTAGAGACTATAAATTACATATACTAAATATCACAAATTATACATACAATATATTATTTGTGATGCTATTAGGTGGCTAATTTGATTATACATGTAACATCGCTATTTATTTATATTTTAATTCAAAAGACTGTCCACAATATTTTTCTTTTTCATTTTAAAATTAATTAACAATTGTTAGTATTTTCAATATTAAAAATTTAATAATATATATTTTTTGTTTTAGCAATTTTTACTCAAAAATTAATTTAATGTCGAAGAATATCTCTTTCAATTATTTTCTTTTATTCTAGTTTTTTAATATATAAAATAAAATTATCCGAACCATACTAAAATCAGTAAATCCTGTAATACAAATGCAGTAATAACCAGAAATATCAAACCATCTCGTAAAAAAAATTATAAAAAACAAAACAAAAGAAACATTGAACCATGCTTGTTGTATGTGAAAGGCATCTTCATAATTCTATCAAATTACGAGCAATAATGTTTCACGTACAACAGAAATACGTCCAACATGTATCCAACATGTGTTATCCATGTTACAGGATGTGTGATATACGTATTGCACACAACCCTGTAACATAGATAGCACACGTTGGATACAAGTTAGACGTATTTCTGTTGTACGTCAAGCATTATTAAATTACGAGCAGTGATTACCTGGTTATATTTACGTATTCCTGTTCTTGCTAATTTTCTAATCAAATGTCTCTGTCTCTATCCCCTTTGTAATTGGCCTCAGTATCATTGGAGGCATTATTATTGCAGTTGGGCTTTACTCTGTGGTGTGGGGTAAAGGCAAAGACTACACAGAGGACGACCTCCCAGCAGTGAAGGAAGCAGGAACACAACAGCTTCCAATTACCTCACCAGATAATGGAAAATAAATGATGTAATATAGAACAACACAGAAAATTACATAAGCTAGCTCAACTTTTATTATATTTGCGGAAGTGACAAATTAGTAAATTGTTGTGTTATTTAATTTGCACCCATTTCATAAAGTGGTGGGTTCCTTGTGTGGGCTAATATACTAGTCATGTTAAGTTGAGATACAGACTTCGTTTCAATGCTAATTGTTATATAGATCGAGTGCATATTAATAATATAACAAACGTTTAAGTTGGTCAATGTGCAATTTAAATAAATTGATACACCATTAAAAAAAAAATCAGTTGTAAATGTATAGTTCACGTGTAAAGATATGCATTATATATAGTAATGTGCAATTTTTTTTGGTTACAATGAGGAAAAGAAAGAGAGAGCATGAAAACTAGGTAGGGATCATCCCCTCAAATACATTGTGTAGACTTCATCATCCCGCAACAAGTTGTCCAGACTCGGCAGGCACCGGCAAAACCAGGAATTTGTTTTAGAGGGGTCAATAGAGATGAAACTAGACGTTTTTCATGGTACTAATATTATAGGCTTGTGATAAGTGACGCGTACAACAAAATAATGAAACACTTATTTTTTATATTTTATTTTTATTATTGATTTTTTTTTGAGTTATTGGTTAAATTTGGTCATATTATAGAAAATTTGTAGGGAATCTAATTTTCTTACTAGTGTGAATTTTTTATAGTTGGGTTGTAAATCAAATGAAATTCAATGAAACATGATACCAAAAAAGTTTACTGGAGGATAAATGCATAATAATTTTATTTTCACAAACAAAACTAGAAATTTCATGAGACCGCTGCCCCGTTGGGGACAACCTAGCTTCGCTCCTGTAGGCAGGGGAAATTAAACTCCATAACCACCACCTCTCTCCTTGTGAGAATTGATCTCTTCTTCGCCAAAGCATCTGCACACTGATTCCCCTCCCTCCAAATGTGAGAAAGACGCACAACACACTGCCTACTCAACACTAGTTCTTATAATGAAGTTGATGTTGAACTTTACCTTTTGAGGAGTGATTTTTTTTTTTTATTTTGATTTATCTGTTCGAATTTGTCATAGTTCCTCTAATCTTTACTAATGCTTAATTTATAACAAAAAATTTCTTTGAATTCTCTTCACCCTTCTCATCCTCTGTTTACCTTGTGTTGACTGACTTCTCTTATGAAAATAATTCTGAATTATGTTGTGTAAAGAGTGGAAATAGCTTTTCATTATATATCTTCTTTCCTCATAAAAAATCTCTATTTATTTTCGTTCTTTTGAGACATCCAAACAAAAATTTCATCACGAATTTATTAAAATAAAAGCTCATTATATGGTTCTTTTTCAAAAGTGGAAAACACATGTTTTATTTTTTAGTTCAAACAAAATGAGACTTAATCATGAACTTAGGAAAAGCATTCCCCACTCGGATAGTAGTAAAGCTAAAGACACGAAGTAAAAAGACTAAAAAGAAAAAAGTGTTGACTAACTAATTAGCTTAACTAATTTTCTTCTATTTTTTAGGAATAAAATATAAAGAATATAAGCTAAAAAAAGACTGGACTGCAATAAAATGAAATGGGCTAAATTTTTTTAAGTTACAATATAAATGGGTTGCAATAAAAATAAATGGATAAAAAATATTTTAGTTGAATCATCAATTGTTTTAAATCATTTTTGGACCAAATCTAATCCCTTTCGGCCAAAGCCCAATCTATTTTTGGCAAAAAAAAAATTCTATACTCTATTCAAGGACCTAATGAAACCAAACTAACAAAACATGGTGTTTAAATCTCAACAGAACAGAAAATTATCATAGAAAAAAAATATTAGCCAGGAACAAATTCGAGTATGGACATTGCATCAAATCATAATTATTGTAGTAACACCAAATCATGAGAATTGGTGGCCACAAAATAATCACATTGCGCCATAACGTAACATAACGTAACCATTACAAATCGCATCAGGTGTAAAAGGTTGCATAATATATACTTTGCAAATGAGTTAATACTCAATTTAGTCCTCCACTTTGCACATGCGACTCAATTTATTCCTTCACTTTAATTTTTGCTCAAAATAGTCCTCCACTTTGCATTCCGTAACTCAAGTTAGTCCTTCCGTCCATACTCCATCTTAACTCTGTTACATGGCTGCTGAGTATCCGTTAAGTGCCACAGTGGCAGATGATGTGTACTCAGCAAAGTCAATAGCTCAATTTGGTCCTCCACTTTACAATTATTGAATCAATTTGGTCCTCTTCACTTTTCTAAAACTATGACAACCAAAAAATTTTCTTCATCCATTTTATTCTTCTTATTCTACTTTTTTATATATAAATATAAAAAAATTGTGAAACAAATTGATTATCTCAACATTAATAATATTTTGAAATTGAAATAGTTTTTTATTTGAAGTAATTTTTTAACTATAATAATAGCTTTTTATTTTTTTGAATAATCTAAAAATATAATGAAAAATAAAAAATAAGTTTAATAATAAAATGTAAATGAAATAAAAATATCAATAATGATTTTAAATTATAGTTGATATTGAATATCAACATTAAAAAATTAATATTATCTAATATTTTATATATATATTTTTAATATCTTATATACAATTAAAGCATCTTAAGCTTTATAAAAATATTCCATTAATTAAAATATTTGTATATAATTAAAAAAATATATAACCTAATATTATAAATTATATAACACACTTGTACAAAAAATAAATAAATTACATAACCTATATATATAGTTAAAATATATAATTCTATTAGTACATCTAAATATTGATTACAATATATAAATATATTTTGTATTTAGGTTTAAAAATATATTTATTCATTTATTTATTTTGTTTAAAAAAAATTTTAATTTTATAAAAAATATAATAATGAATAATATAATAAAATAATAAAAATAACTAGCAACTTGACAATTAATAGAATAACATTGGATTAGTTACAAACAATTGCTTGATAATTAAGATGGAGGTAATCTTATGTTGCTCTTCGTGATTCAATGAATCGGGAAGAATGAGAGACATGTGAAATTAGTTTATTTTCTTTTTAAAAAATGACTTGGTTAATAAGTGAAAGAGTGGTTATTTTTTAGAATGTACGAGAAATTTTAAGAAAAAAAATTGCTCTAAAATTAAATATTTTTTTTTATTTAGAATTTTAGAGACCAAAGCATAACCGATTTTTTTTAATTCTCTTTATAGTATTGTAGAGATAAAAAATAAAAAACATTATTATATATTTTAAAAATGATTTGAAATAAAAAAGTTTTCAATTTTAAAATATTATTAATATTGACAAAATCAATTTGTTTCACAATTTTAATATACTTAATTACATACAAAAGAAGAAGAAAAAAATATGAAGAAAAAATGATGGTTGCCATAATTTTAGTAAAGTGAAGAGGACCAAATTGATTCAACAATACTAAAGTGGAGGACCAAAATGAGTTATTAACTTTGCTGAGTACATGTCCTGTGCCACCATGGCACTTAACCGACACCTCAGCAGCCATGTAACAGAGTTAAGATGTAATATGGACGGAAGGACTAACTTGAGTTACGGAATGCAAAGTGGAGGACTATTTTAAGCAAAAATTAAAATGAAAGACCAAATTAATTCGCGTGTGCAAAATGGAGGACCAAATTGAGTATTAACTCCTTTGCAAATATATAATTTTACAAGCGTAATGTGTGTCATGATATTGAAGACTATATATATTACCTGCAACCGAGACTACATCAGCATGTGCAACTGCAATTTAAAAGTACCAACAAATTTTGGTACACAATAAAAAATCAGTTAAAACAGTCAATAGATTATGCACAACATATATGACATATTGCATAACATATATAACATGTTATACAACATATATCACATGTTGTGCACAACATATATCACATGTGGTAACATTATATTTCTTTACAACATGTGATATATATTGTGCACAATATATGATATATATATTATGCACAACGTAATATGTAATATATATTGTACACATTATATAATAAATTAAATATTATACATATCATATTAACTGTTTTTTCATTATACATATAGCAATACTCTAATAAAAATTATTATTTTGCTACTCTCTATTAAAGTTTAGCATTCTATAACTATCGTGAAAAACATACAAAAGCAACGGATAATATATAGTTAAGAAAGTATTTGATGTTTTTGGTTTCTTAAACCTTTTTAGCTTTAATTTGGAAGCATAACTTACGGGTATAGTAAGATACATATCATGTTGATCTGATCAGTTTGCATATCATGTAAAACATCATTAATATCATGCTTTATTCGTAAAATCATATGTATCAATCAATTCCCCTCTATATATAACATAACAATAACAACAAGTCTTATCTCACTAAGTGAAGTCGGCTATATGCAGAGATGGATCCACATAGTAACCTATGGGGGTTTATGTCCCCACTGAACTTTTCATTTTATAGTTTAAGTATATATAAATGTATATATTTTGCCCTCATTGTATTATTAAATTTGCCTCCATACAAAAAAAAAATTTGAAAAACATCATCTTATATTTATAAATATTAGCGATGTAATATTTTCGCCCCCACTATTAAAATTTTCTGGATTCGTCACGAGTTATATGGATCGAACAACGTCATTGCACTTATCATGAATATATTAGGTTTTAGATCACTAACTCTTAAGTCTTCATTTATAATCCTTTTTATAATCTTTTTAGGTCTTCTTCTACCCTTATTCATCGTCATATCTCTCCACATAGCCTTATTATGTCTACAAAACTACAACAACAAAAAAAGTTTAAACAGTCACCATTATGCATATCATATATTATATAATGTACACACCACATATTATATAATGTGTACACCGAACCATATATTACATATTACAAAAAACGATGATGTTGTAACATATGATACACAATGTACATGACATATGATATATAGTGTGTATAATATGTTATGTATATTATATAATATATGGTGTATAAAATATATTGATAGTTTTAACTGATTTTTCTATTATGATCACATATTTAAAAATAAAATATGCTAAATTACGGCAATTATATTCCAACACCTTTTTCGGAACCCCTATACCTTTAGATAACGTACCGTACTCATAGTGCCACGCGGTAGAGGATTCTATTCTACAAGAGTATTCATCGGTTTAATTAATAGTAGGTAGGTTTATGTGCTCCCTGGCCTTAATAATAGTGGTATCGCAATGCGTGGACAACTAAAGAATTGGCATGACGATAGCTGATATAGACTGCCAAGAAACACATGTTTGGCAAATTGGATGATTTTCCCGAAAGACAATCATTTGAATTGAAATGATTAATTAAAGGTAATAATTAAGAGTACCAACAAATAGGTAATTTCAGTTCTCGACAATTGGTCACGTTTGGCTGAAAATGGATTAACCAGGCCATTCAGCAATAAGAGAAGGGTGGCAAACGATGACTCCACCGCGTGTGCTTTAGAATGGTACTCATCGTGTACTTCCACTTAGGTTGAAAAGTTTTTTTTTTATTTTTTAATGCAAATAAATAAAGTTTACCTTATCTTACTGGCTCCCAAGGTACAAATCAAGACTACCCTAAACATATTCTATTGGTGTAACTTCAATATCAAGTACAATTAATAGAACCAAGAGAATAAGAAAAAAATTAAGGTACATGAATTGTGAATTTGTACTCCTAAATAACCACCCTCTTAAGAAGTGGAAAAGCAGCTACTCCTTGTCCTATAACAGGATGGATAAGTCTCTCTACTTAGATAGCTTATCAATCTATTCTTATACCGCTTATATATACTGACTTGAGTATCTGAGTGTCTTGCAAGTTAACTCCTCCTTAATATGGAGCATGGAGGAGGATCAACGATAAATTCATACTTTTCTACCCGACCTGAATACAATTGCACCTCATATATTACATCGCAACAACACAGAAGGTAAGGGTGAATCTTAAAGGGGAAAAAAAGAGTAAGTGATATTTGAGTTTGATAGACTA
The DNA here is from genome assembly GCA_013621005.1 of Aeschynomene evenia. Lineage (NCBI taxonomy): Eukaryota > Viridiplantae > Streptophyta > Magnoliopsida > Fabales > Fabaceae > Aeschynomene > Aeschynomene evenia. The sequence continues at coordinate 19,117,379 of CM024269.1, read as the reverse complement.
AGTTATCGATCATTATCTACCAATAACAAAAAACCTAATTAAATTATGGCTATATATTGAGTTAGCTAAGATATGTTGGCATGTTGAAAAGTTAACTACTGATAAATTGTTAAAGTTAAACAAAATTCTTGTATGTCTCTGCATTCAAATTCATCTATTCAATTTTGATTTAGAGTCCTTAATTTTAGTTTAGATTTGAGTAGAATTGTTTTTGAAATAATTAATGTTGAAAGAATTGATTTTGAGAGAATTGATTTTGAAATAATTGAATTGTGTTTAGGAATGATGTTAAAAAGTGGAATTTGGTGTTAGAGTCATAATCCTATATTTCAAAAGCTAGTATGGGGAGCTTTAAGAAAAAGTGATTTTAATCAACACTAACCACTTTCTTTTATAACAATTATATGAAACAAACACAAGTTGATTTTACTAAACAGAATTTGGTGAACGCAACGGTAAAATTGTAACAAACCAAACAAGCACTTATTTGTTTCGGCTAGTCTCTCTAAAATAATATTTTTTAATTCTAAGTCCTTCATTTTACTAATAATATATTTTTGGTATGGTTCCTACCATTAGTTTATTATATGGTTAGGTAATGATATTTATAGAGTTTTGAATATATATGAAGTAATCTTAAACTTTTTCATAACTTTCTACGTAAAGTAATCTTAATAAGTGTCATAAGGGTACTTATTAGTAAAATTCTATTTATAATTTCTAAAAGTAAAACTTTTAGTACTTTGAAAGATTAAATTCATATTTTAAATCACTTATAGAGATCTAATAATATATGAAGTGCAAGGATAAAAAACCTATATCTATTTAAAAAAGTAGACCAAATATAAAAATAATATATTTATAGATATTAAAAAAATAAACATTTTTTACATTATATTTAATTTATCAAGAATGATACGTACATGAATAATAAAAACTTGTATATCAATCAATTATATCATTGAATTTTAACATGAACCAATCTTCCATATAAAATGTTACAATCAATATAATAAAAATAAATATTGTACAATGTTTTGTTTAGCAATAATGTTTGTCGTATAACAAAAATACGTTCACGAGCATCCAACGTGTGCTATTCATAAGACGTAATGTATTATTGTTTGTTGTTTAGTGTAACATTCTTTATTAATTTATTGGATTCATACCCAATTACGCGTGAGACCTACTCTGAAGCACAATCCTCAGACTACTCCAACAAAAACGTCAAAATCCATTATAGATTTCAAAATTGAAGCAAATAAGCTCCAATCTGGTTTTATCATCATCAAGCACAGAATATCTATATATCATGTCTGCCACTGCGTCATCAGCACTAGTATAATTAATCAATCTGCACTGGATATACTACTGTACGTGGTGGATATTCTAGTTTGATTCAATATACCGTACGTGCAGGATATTCCTCTTTGATTCAAGTGTTGTGCAAACTGGGTTCTTTCATCATCAATCTCCTTTTTTTTAATTATTATTTCGGAAATTAATGTAAGAGAAATATTTTTTTCATCTTTTTAGATTTATATATCTATGATATAAATCAAGAAAAATAGAGAAAAAATTAGTTGGAAAAATAAATAATTAATATAATATAAGACCCAAATATTTTTTAAAAATATGATATTTAAATGTTTGAAAAAATTATTGTATGTACGGATAGTATTATTGTTAATGTAAATTGCACCTTACTGTTCAAACTTTATGCTAAATATTCTTAGCATGTAGCTACGTAAGCGTTACAATTATATATATATATATATATATATATATATGATTAAAATTTTATTTTGAAAACAAGAAGTATGAATTTTTTTCATAAAAAAAAATAAGTATATATTTTCCCAGCCACATCTGTTAATGAAAATGGCTCACGTGATTGTCACTTAATTAAATGAACATAAATGCTCAGAGAACAACATTTTTCTAGTTAAAACAGTCAATAAAGTTCATTTTAACACTTATGACCCAAATAGCATTATAAATCATGTGTATTTTTTTAATGGGCTGAGTGATTTAGGCCCAATTTTTCTATTGTTGGCTATTTTAGCTGATTTTTTTTATTGTACCTTTATTAATGCTATTAGGTAAATTAGTTTCAATGTTAAAAAAAATCAAAGCGATCATTATCGGAGGGAGTAGATAATAACGTACAAAACTTTTATAACCAAAAATAATTTTCGAAAGTTTTCTATTTAACAATTTGTTATAATTGGGAAAAATGTTGAAGACATTGAATTCAACTATCACAATGATAGTATTGTATGATTTTGGAAAAATGTTACAACTAAAACTCGGCTAATTAATTAACACTTAGCCAACTATTAAATAGATGTTGATTAAATATTGAATCTACACAAAATATTTCTCATAATTTTAATTTCACTGACTACTATCCATCAATGATCAGTAGTGGATCGGAGCTGATCACTCATCTTCATTCATCAATAGATGACAAACATTTTCTTCCTGAGTAGAATTTTGCTAAAATTAAACTCAACTGATTAAGAGTCTAATTTAATGTATTAAATGCAGCTTCTTCATAATTATAGATCAATACTAAAAAAAATTAAAGTACATATATATAGCATCTTATTAACATTTCCACACTCTCATAATCTAAAGTCAAATATTTATTGGACATTCATTAATGCAAGATCAACAATAGATAAAAAGAGTTTAAATATTAAAAGTAAGAATCACATCAACATTTAAGAGAAATAGATTAGATATTGACATATGTTATGAAAAAACATATATACATATATATATATATATTTTTTTTATAATTGCCCTGGTTCCAAATAGGAACACAAGGGAAGGAAAACAGAACAAACATGACCATTCTTCATATATATATATATATATATATATATATATATATATATATATATATATATATATATATATAACCATCTTTACATCATAAAATGGCCACATAGAAATGCTATGCACACGTATTTGCCATCACATATGCATCATACCGAAAATTAGCACTACTGCACTAGCTAGGCCACTAATCTTATTAAGAGAATTTTGAGTATATTAAAAAATCATTTTTTAATAATTAATTTATGAAAAAAATTTTATATACAACAAAAAAAATAACACTCATTTAACATTCATCATCATTAAATTTTAAAAATTTGAATATAAAAATAAATTAATATTAAAATTTAATAGTAAAAATAAATATTAAGATATTTTTTATTATACACTTTGTATTATTCATAAATTTTATTAGTTTAGAAGTTTTTTAATGAGCCTAAGTTTATTTTTATTTGAGTGATAATTTAGGTTATATTCTTGTTCCCATGTGTTTATTCATTTATGGATGCTCATGATTATTTATCGAAATAAAATATTCACAAATTGAGTTTAAAAATCAGGAAAATTGAAAATGTGTTGACTGTTAACCACATCTTCCCAAAATTAATAGTTTAAGTTTGTTGATCAAATACTTATCATTAGACCAAAATTTATCGATAATCGATAATTAGCTAAACACAAATACTTGGGACACAACAAAAAAATCAGCCAAAACAATCTATAAAGCTCATTTAACACTTTATGGCTCAAATAACACTTTCAATCATGAGTTTATTTTTAATGGGCTAGGTGATTGTGGCCCAAATCCCTATTTATTGAGCTGGTTTTTTGTTGTGCCTCTAGCAATACTCTTAGCTAAAAGTGAGATTAGTTAGTCGAACTATTAGGTGAAATTAAAGTAAAAGAAAAGATAATGACCACTTAACAAACGACCCACCAGTCCTTAGGTGGCCACCAGATGATTGCTTTAGGTTGGTAATGCTCTGTATTTTTTTTTTTTAGAAAGTCTAATAGTTAAAATAGTTAAAAAAGTTTATTTGAACACTTTTCACTTAAATAACATTCTTAATCATGTATTTTTTTATTGGGTTGAGCAATTTAAACTCAAATTTCTATTTTTAACTGTTTTGCCTCGTACAATTTTGTACCCCTCCTAAAACTCTTATTTTTCTCCCTGGTTTAGCTAAAGCTTATGTTTTCTTATGCAGAAATTAGAAGATTCTTCGCATAATAGTTAATCAGTGACTACATCCTTTTTACGGAATCTTATAATGTCTAATGAATTAGCAAGCATTACTGAAATGATAATGATTTTTAATTAATAGTGCAGTGATCGTATCAACTTTTGTATATATAGTCAAAGACAAACGTTCCTTCCAATAACATTTTTTTCCTTGTACTAAATTAAATTAGAGAAATGATTCATGCACATTAAAAAATCAATCACCATCAGCCACTACATGTAATAATACAATTTTTTTAAACTATTAATCTAACTATTAATATTATATGAGCATTGCTAGAGGTACAACAAAAAATCAGCCAAAACAGCCCACAATAGGAAATTGGGCCTAAATCACTCCGCCTATTAAAAGAATACACATAGTTAATAATGCTATTTGAGCCAAAGTGTTAAAATGGGCTTTGTTGACTGTTTTGGCTGGAAAATTGTTGTTCCCCAAATATTTATATATTATATATTAATCCAACAATTTTAAAAGTTGGATTAATAATTCTAAAATGTTGGATTATTGCACATGGTGATCGATAGTGACTGATTTTGAGATGTACATGTAGCATTAATCATCGTTAAATTAATTATGTTAGATACTATCCTTTCTTCTGTGTATATTTTATATTCAATCATATATAGAACATAATTTATAAAATTAAATTATGAACATTGAAAATAACGAAAGTGTTAGAAACGTAAAATGAATTATATTGTACATGTGTGCATTTTAAAAGCAAATTACGTATGAATATTTTATCTACGGCTGAGAAACATTATGCAATTGCTTTCATTACCAATATTTAGCTTGTCACTCACAGGCAACTTGACAGTGTTGCAAGCTGATTGGGAAGCAACTAGCAGTAGTCCGGTACGTATAGAAGAGTATATAAGCAGAAGATGCCGTACTACTTCTATATTAGCTTTCTAATTTGGGTAAGGTAAAAGCCCAAAATATTTCATGTATGTTTGATGTATTAAGATTAACAGAAATTGTTAGACAAAACGGTCAAAAAGTGTCTACTTTAATATTTTATAACTCAAATAACATTTTAAAATGAGTAATGATTGTTGTATAACAAAATATATCAAATTATTATTTAACGTATGATATGTCTCGTACATAATGTGTGTTATGCATAAAAAATACTTCGTATAACACATAATACATAATGAATACTATAGTGGGTGTATTTAGTTGTTTTGATTAGTATTATTTTGTATCTCTAACAAAACTGTAAGATTAATAGAGATAATTACTAGTTGTTAAAAGTTTGTTAATTAATTGTTGATACTCTATATATATGAGTATCCTCCATATTAATTGTAACGATCATCATTCTAATAAATTTCATCTTTTTCATTCACTCTCTCTATCTTTTTCTTGATTTTAAGACTTTTGATACCATAGAATTTTACAATGTACAACACCAATAATTAAACATCAATACATGTAAACAACCTATGTACAAGGCATAAAAATACACAAACCTTATGAAATTAAGAATGATGTTCTTTGATTTTTATTTTTATTTGTTGTTTTTTCTATTTTTTAAATTTTATGAAGAAAATACTGAAAACAGAGAAAATAATAAAATTATATTTTCTCTATTTCTTATATCTCATTCGCAAAATTTTAAAAATAAAAAAAAATAAAAATAAAAACGGAAACTAAAATAGTAAAATATGCACCTTAACATGCCTAGACCCTAAGCAGCGTTGCCTAGGAAAAAGGCAATACAAAGTCACCGCTTAGTCACGTTTAGAACAAGGACAAAATAGATGGAAGAGAGAGAGTGAATGGACTTCACTATTAACATCAGAAATGAAAATGAAAATCACAGATGCTTGAGGTATAATAAAAAATCAGTCAACAAAACTTATTTAATATTTTATGACTCAAATAACACTTTTAATTATGAGTATATTTTTATGGCTGAATGATTGTGGCCCAAATTTCTATTTATTGACTATTTTGACTGATTTTTTATTGTGTCTCCAATAATTCTCAATGAAAATACTTTTCCGTGTGACACACACTATACGGACGTACGGCAAGCTAAAGCGAAAGTCGAAGCAGGTAGGTATTAGCTAGCCTATGGCCAACAACGTTACAACACATTAACTTTTTTCTTTTTTGTATAATCTGGCTTTTATTTAATTTTAAACAAGCTTATTTATTTTTTTACTTATATAATATGATATAATCCATCACTAGAAATGGTTTTCTAATATATATGGCACAGGCGATGGATCGAAGGACGAATCCTAGACTTATATTCATTCTGTGTCAATCAATGGTTTTGTGATGGATATATAACTGGTGTGATATTTTTGTTTTGTTGATTTAAATTTGTGGAGTACACATGATTTTTTAATAAAAAATCAAAACACTCCAATTCCCTCTCTTCCAATTAATTTTGTACTTATAAAGAGGAGCATTATTAAGTTTTTACAAATGTTTCGGCAAACAAAAAATCAGCTAAAATAGTCAATAAAGCTCATTTGACACTTTATGACTCAAATAGTACTTTTAATCATGCGTATATTTTTAATGTGCTGGATGATTGTGACCCAAATTTTTTTAACTAATTTTTTATTGTGCCTCTAACAATGCTCTTAACTGATTTTTTTAACTGATATTTTTAACTTTATGACCTAAATTTTTCTTCTCGTCCCTTCCTTTTCTTTTCCTTCTCTTCTAATATCTTTCCTTTTCCTTCCTTCTAAATTCCCAAGCCAAACCTTATTATTAGTGACATATTTACAAATGTAGTAGTCTATATGTGGTTAAGAAAAAAATTACTAACACTATTTTATGACTTATTAACAATATAATTTTTCAAATTTTGGCTAGTAAAAACCAATTAATTACTATATGCAAGTTTTTTATTTTCTGTAAACTCATTTAATTATGTAATTTGTAACATATAATAATAATAATAACAACTACTAGAAGAATTGTTGGCGGAATTAACATGATTTATAATCCATAGTACTATATGTACATCAAACATACATTCATCAACTATCCATCAGAACATTACGTGATTTGTGGGTCCACCGTTTAAAACAAAAAACTCAAATCCGTACACATATCTCCCACTCTTTAATGGTAATAAAATCGGATGGATGCTTAATGGAGGAAATGTTGACGACAATCATTTCTGATTTATAATTCCTTTAGTAGTATTGTTTGTGAAAATTGCTTAGTATTTAGGATTATGGGATGAGTGATCATTTTTAGATTCTTTAGAAAGTATTTGTTTGGGTTGTACAAAATAAAAAATACAATACAGACTCACTTATCATATGTTTGTTTATAATAGATCCGAATAATACATACTGTATTTATACAGATTTTTATTATATTTTATGTCTATACTAAGAATAGATATACAAAATATAAATACAAATACAAAAATTTTATTATATTGTTTTATACCTATATTTATTTACTATATTATACAAGATTTGAAACAAATGCTTTCTTACTTATTACTTCCTACGTCTTTTTTTTTAATTGTCCAGTTTTAAATGCGCCCGAGTATTTAGGAAATGATTGGTGTTGTATAAAAATTAACTAAATGTACACCTACTTTACTAAATTATCTTTTATTACTTTACTAGATAAAAGAGTAAAAGAGATTAGTGAGTAGTATTAAATAGGGGTAAAAGGGGAGAAAATAATAAATTTTGTCTCAAAATTTGAAATAGACAATTAAATAAAAACACACACATTTCTAAATTAGATAATTAAAAAAAAGGTATTAGTTTCACGTTAACCAAGAATGTGGCGCAATATGACACCAATGATCTTATTGAAGTATGGGTTCAACATAAATCTTAGAGGCACAACACAACTAATAAATTGTGTAAAACGTATATAACATAAATTGTACAATAAATATTATATGTTGTGCACACCATATAGCACATGATGTGCATAACATATACAACATGTTGCAAAGAAAGATAATATTGCAATATGTGATATATATTGTGCACAATAGATGATATACATTGTGCACTACATATAATATACGTTGTGCATTTTATATTATATATGTTGTGCACATCTTGTTGACTGTTTTGTCTGATTTTTTGTTGTACCCATTTTCCTATTATTGACTGTTTTGATTGATTTTTTTGTTGTATCTCTAGTACTCGAATCCTATAAAATGAGGTGTTTGCACGCACGCCCTTTGCATTAGCGTGAAAGTCCATCAAACTGCCACCTGAGGGAATATAAACCAAATTAGGTATGAAAGGGCGCACGCCTTATCAATCAGCATATTATGAAATGTGATTGTACTTTCACTAATATAAGTGGATAATACTATTCAGATTAGGAGTTCCAGCCCTAAAATAAAAAAATTAATTTAAGAAGACGAATTGCCCACATTGGTCAAATGTTCAGACCTAACAGGTGCTCCGAGAGTTCGTACATAACACAATACTATTAGTCTAACTTTTTTTAATAGTATTAAGGTAGCGTTTGGAAGGTTGGACGTGACACTAAGTTGGAGACACGGTGGGACACAAATTTTGTTTAGGGTGGGAGTTTAGACACACATTTGAAGACACGTTTATACACTCTTACTCACTAATATTGAGACACTGGTGTCTCAAGAGTGAGTAGAGACACGGATGATTAACTTGAGATACAATAATTTTCTTCCAATAATAACCTTATTAAATTTTTAAAATGACACAAATTATCCTCATACATAAATCCTAAAACTATAACCCCACATTGTCTTCATCAAGCTCTTGACTGTATTGTTTAAATTTTTTATTTCATTTGATTCTTGCATCTGATTCTCTATTCCGTTCTTTGTTTTTCATTTTTTTTATTTCATTTGATTCTTGCATAAGTTTAAATTTTATTTATATTTTATTTTTATATTTTTTTATTTCATATTATATTTTATTTATTTATTATTTAATTAATTTATTTTTATTTTTATTTTTTTAATAAATTTATATTTATATATTATGACAATTAAATTAAAATAAATAAAGAATATAAAAATAGTTTAAATAAAATTAAATATAACATAAATATTTTAAATTATCTTTCTTCAATTTTTATTAACTTTTTTTATTTATAATTTTTTACTTTAAGACATTTTTAATTTTAGATTTATTTTCTTTTTACTTTAATTTTATGTTAAATTTAATTTCAATTAAATTTTATTTTTAATTTTATAATAAATAAAAATAAATTTATTCAAAATAAAATAAATATAAAAATAATTAATTAAATAAAAAATAAATATAGTATAATATAATATGAAATATAAAATAATTAATTAAATATAAAAGAATTTTTAAGTATAAGGACCCATTTGAAAAACAATGAAATTATAGGGACCTCCGGAGTAATTAAACCGTTTGAATAAAGGTATTTTAGTATATGAGTAATTAGTGTATAACAATGTCCTTCAATTCCAAACATCTTTTTTAGTATAGGACACTAATGTCTTGTCGCACACTACCAAACACAAATTATAAGACATAAGACATTGTGTCTTGTCCATCTATGTCTATGTCTCAGTGTCTACGTTCATATTCCAAACGCTACCTAAGGGCTTATTTGAATTATAATGCTTCTGATTTTTTTTTAACTTCTGACTTATTAGAAGTTACTCTATCTTGTTTGGCTATATAACTTATGAATTCTACAGAAGTTAATGCTTTTGGAGAAGTAAGAATATTTGACTTCTCTATAAGCACTTTTCAAAATAACTGAAATAAAAATTTTGATATTTTATATTCACATACAAAATAACTTATTCATAAATTACTTCTAAAAAGTTACTTTTATATAAAGAATTAAATAAGTTGTTTATCCAAACTTACCCTAAATGTGTAATAAAAAAACGATTTAATATTTATTTTTATAATTGAGTTTTAATATGAACCTATTCTTATATTAAATAAAAAATTTATTTGTTCTACACCATTTATACTTTTACATAAAATTAACTATAGTATGAGTGAGACCAATTAAATTTCAATCTACTTAAAAATTTCTCAACGTTAAAACTTCTAAAATCCAATACTAGAGATGAATTTGGATAACTTTTGATTATATTGTAGATTAAGTAATTTTGCTTTTTTTTTTTCATAGTGGGTTCGGTCATAAATATTTTAATACACTAATGATCTTGGGGTATAAATATGGATAAGGTTAACGTTGGTCTTCCATTCCATTCAGTATCCATCAAGTAGAAGCTAAGCCTTCTCACCATCACTTATCAACTCTCTTATAAAGGTATTAGAGAGAGAAAGAGAGTTAATAAGATGGGTGAGGGTGAGTTGACATATTGTGAGAAGGTTCGTGCATGGTTGGCGAAATCAAAGGCGTTTCTGCTAATATTAAGCTTGCAATTTGGGTCGGCCGGAATGTATATAATCACCATGGATGCTCTGAATAAGGGCATGAGTCATTACGTGTTCGTCGTTTACCGTAATATCGTCGCCACAGTAGCTCTTGGCCCCTTCGCCTTTTTCCTTGAAAGGTTTCAGTTTCACTCTCATTTCATCAACTCCATCTCCATACTCCATATACATGCATCATCATTAATTAACATCACCCATGCATGCATGTGCATATACATATATGTATATTTCATCAATAATGTTTGTCGTACAACAGAAATACGTCCAACTAGTATCCAACGTGTGTTATTTATGATATGGAATGTGTTATACGTACGTATGATATACATATAACACACATTCCATATCATGAATAGCACACGTTGAATACTAGTTGGATGTATTTCTATTGTACGACAAACATTATTGATATTTCATCAGCTACTTACATCATCAGAACCGCATTGTATTCAATATACATAGATATCTATATTTTATCATTCTTAAATTTTGATATGAATATGATTTTAATATCAAAATTTTCTTATTATATTTAGAGTAGATTCAGATTGATATCTTATAAACATGTAATTTTAAATATCCATAAAACACTACTCTATGGAACATAACTAGTGGTACAACAAAAAATCAATCAATACAGTTAATAAGTTGTGCACAATATGTATAATATAAATTACACAATGAATATTACATGTTATGTACGTTATATATCACATGATGTGCACAACATATATCACATGTTGCAAAAAAAGATGATCCTACAACATGTGATATATGTTGTGCACAATAGGTAAAATATGTTGTGCATTACATGTGATATACGTTGTGTATTTTATATTATATATGTTGTGCACAATAATTGACTATTTTGACTGAATTTTTGTTGTGTCCCAAGTATTTTCCTAACTCAATATTGTATTATATATTATTCCAATCAGCTTTATTTTCCACTTTTCGTTTTTCTGATGATGGTTGATTCTGGCTAGCATCACGATTCACGAATGCATGCATGAATTTTAGTTTTGTTTATTTTTTGTCTTTTATTATTTTTCGGTCTATAGTATTAATTTTCACAATAAAATTCAAGATTTTGTTAATAGTATGCTTCAATTCAATACGTGATGACTTCGCAAACGTTAAAATTAGATGCCTGTCATTTGAATGATACTCTTAATGCATTTACTTTCCAATAATGATTTATGTTCAACAAGTATCCAATGTGTGCTATACATAGCACACATCCCATAACGTATATAGCACACATTGGATACTTGTTGAATGTATTTCTGTTGTACGACCCCGGATTATTGTTTAACTGACATTGTAGTAGTACGAAAAGAACTAACAATTCATTGAGGTTATAGTTCCAAGTAATTACTAATGTTTGCTTTTGTCCACACTTTTTATTTTCAGGAAAGTTAGGCCAAAGATGACAACACGGATATTTTCAGAGATCATGGCACTGGCTTTTCTCGAGTAAGACACTCTCTTCCACTTACAAATTCATCAAATGACTTCAATTTTGAATATTCCTTTTGCTCATACAAGTCATCATTAATAGCAAAATTAAAGAAAATCCAGCACACAAATACCATAAATATGCATAGTTCACATTTTTTTTTTTGGTATATCACATTTTCATTTATAGTTGATTAAATAATTAATTAGATTTTATATATTTTTTAAAATGAACGTAATAATATATATTAATATTCTGCTATCCATAAATATTTCAAATTGGTCATTTAAAATATGTAACGTCGATAATATATATTTTTCTCAAGTTGAGGTCAATTCTTTTTTTAACAAATAGAAGTGGCATTAATATTTTTAAAATAAAATTTAATATTAGTTATAAGCTCCTTATCGAAGCATAAATTGGTTTATTATGCTATTATTTTCAGGATCATACTTGATCAGTGCTTCACCTTCTTGGGGATGAAATTAACGTCAGCATCATTTGCATCTGCCGTAATGAACTCCGTACCTTCCATTACCTTTGTGCTGGCAATCATTTTTAGGTAATATTTATTTGTCAAATTAAATGAGAAATACTCTTATATATTACAAAATTAGTTATTGTCAATTCACCATATGAAATAATTTAAATTTTTAAAATTATTAATCAAACTTTTAATATTATATATTAATCAAATATTTTAAAAGTTGGAGTAATAATTTTAAAAAGTTGAATTATTATATATGGTGACTGATGATAAATGATTTTATGATATAAATAAATGATATATATTAATTAAAGATTATTTATGAGAAATTCTTAGATATTCCAACAGAAAATTAAAAGTTTATATACATAATTAAAATTTGGGGAATTCTATTACTCCCTCCATTCCAAAATATTAGTCCTTTTAGGGAGAAAAAAAAATTTCACAATGATTGTCTTTTTTTTCAACTTCCAATGCCAATTTAATTTTTTCATACCTATTATACCTCTAGTATCATTTCTCTTTCTTGAATATTATACTCTAAGGAACCACTAATCATCTTTCTTCCTCATTAATGCTTTAGGTAGTTTAGTCATTTTAATATATCATTTTATAAAATTAAGAATATTTATTGAATTTCTTAATCTACGTGTAAGCCTTAAAAGACTAATATTTTGGAATGGAGGGAGTAGTACACAGAATAGTGTCATCCACTCATTTTCCACCAATTCAAAAGTTGGTAACTTTTATGAAAATGTTTACAAGTTGCCAACATATTCATAAAAGTTGCCAACATTTGAATGATGTGGAAATAGGTGGAAAGGTAATATAGTATGTAGAATTAGCATTTTCCTTAAAATTTTGACACATAATTCATGATCTAATTTTTCTTTTAAATAATTTTCCTCTCATTCCATTATAGTTAACTAAAATAGGTTATATGCCAATTTTTTAGTGGTGTAAAATAAAAGTTTAACTTGCTCCGAATACATTTAGGTATTTTACAGAGAAAAGTTTTGTTTAAATACCAAAAAATGGGTATTTCACTTAAACATTGATTTTATAATTGTGGAATGTGATAGAGGAAGAATAATGTAAGTGGAAATTACCGTCACAAAAGTGAACGTGTCATTTAGACACTTAAAATTTTAAGCGTTTAACTAACATTTTCTATTGTTATAATAGTACAAGCACGTATCTTGTGAATATCCTCCATAGATCCCACTATAACAGCTTCCGACTACCAAGGGAATATAAGATAGTGATTGAGTGGATCGTGAAAATACTTAACTTGATTATTTGTTTACCAATAGTGTTATTCAAACAGTAAACTTTTAGTGTCTCAGTCAAGAGAATGAAGATGTGTATCTAGATAAGATAAAAACAATTTGTTATTAGAATATCATTATACTTTATTTACCAATAATCTTGACGTATAACAGAAATACGTCAAATTTGTATCTAACGTGTGTTATTCATGTTATAGGATATGTGCTATACGTATAGCACATATACATATAACATACATCCTGTAACATAAATAACACACGTTGAATACAAGTTAAACGTATTTTTGTTGTACATCAAACATTATCATTTTATTTACTTTGTTAGGTCTATGTCACCTCACTCCCGTATGATATGAATGAATTTAGGTCACTTTCTATTTGTACCTAAACGTATTCTACGCTCATTACAAAAGAAAAAAATATTATACGATCCTTTTGAAAACTAGAAGTTCATTTTAATATATTATCTCTTTTACTGAATTTTAATACATTATCCATACCAAGTTTTACACTTATTTTATTGAAATTTATCACTTTTAATTTATATATTATTACATGATGATAATTTCATTTAGTTAGTATTAAATTATATTAAGTATATAATAAAAGAACATTGTTAGAAGTACAACAAAAAATCAGCCAAAACAACCAATAAGTTGTGAATAACATATATATAATATAAATTGCACAACGAACATTACATGTTGTGCACACCATATATGACATGATGTGCATAACATATATCACATGTTGCAGATAAATATGATGATGCAACATGTGATATATATTGTGCACAATATGTAATATATATTGTGCACTACATGTTATATACACTGTGCATTTTATATTATGTAGGTTGTGTATAACTTGTTGGCTGTTTTGACTGATTTTTGTTGTTGTTGTGACTAAGTATTTTCCATAATAAAAATGTTTCACTCTCATACTTATTATCTTAAAATTTAATGTCTTGTATATGTCACATTGTTTCATGCTCATGATATAAAAAAATAATCTCTCTAATTAATGTAAAAATTACATATAAGAAAGAGACTGAGATCTAACTAACAAGAACAAAAATTGATTTGAATAGAATGGAGAGCATGCGCATGAAGCAATTAGGATGTCAGGCCAAAGTAATAGGCACGGCAGTAAGTCTTGGAGGCGCAATTCTAATGGCAATGTACAAAGGTCCCTTAGTTAATGTTGTGGGGTCATCAGCAAGCCATGGGGCCCATTCTCAGAACAGCGACCTCACTGCTGACCACTGGCTCATGGGTGCATGCTTCCTCCTCATAGGTTGTGCTGGCTTCTCTGGTTTCTACATATTGCAAGTGAGTCCTTCCAAATATTCAATACTTTATAAATCCCAATTTTACTTTTTCCTTTTAATCGTGTATATAAGGTATTTTCTCATGTGGGTTTGTAAAAAGAATAACTCGCTATGAGTTTTTGGTAATTTTGATCCAAAAATTGGTAATTACCATTGGAAATGTTGATAATTGGTTTTGAGGCTGAAGAAATGGTTAAGACTTTATTAAATGACTTGAAAAAGCAATAATGCTAGTCGTACAACATAAATATGTCCAACGAGTATGTTATACATGACATGAAATGTGTGTTATACGTAAGTGTGTTATACATATAGCACACATTCCATGTCATGTATAACACACGTTGAATACTCGTTGGACGTATTTCTGACCAACATTATTGTTCAAAAAGCCAATTACCAATATTAAGTGCCGTTTAGTTTCTATTTATATCTTTTTTATTTTTTCGTATTCAGAATTTTGTGGAGTAAATATTGAAAAACAGAAAAAATGTGATTTCATTTATTATTTTCAATATTTTATTTTCTTCTCAAAATTCAAAAAACAAAAAATATATAAAATAAAAAAAAAAGAAAATATAGTAATCAAACTACACTTTTTTTACAAGAATATTATTCCAAACTTATTTCTCTTAAAAAAAAAATTAATGGGAGAAACCACCTATATATAATTATTATACACATGCATAGTTTATGGGAAAGTAATGCACATATGATTTGATGAATTTCAGGCCATAACATTGAGAAAGTATCCAGCAGAGATGTCCCTAGCCACGTGGGTTTGCTTTATCGGTGCACTTCAAAGCACTGCAGTTACTATTTATATGGAGCGAAATTCCCCTCAATCCTGGTCTCTACGCTTTGATTCAACCCTTCTCGCTTCTTTATACTCGGTTAGTACTACCCATTGTTTTATTTTGGGTTTACAAGCCCAATTACGTACCTTGTTGTCAATTCCCAGTAAAGTTATTACATTATAACCTCATGTGTCAAGTCCGTAAGTCCTCGTCACTCTATCCGAATGAATTTCCTGATCGGAGCACTGACGCCCTGCCCGCGGATAATGGGAGTGCCTCCTCTTACTGGTATTTTATTACATACCAGTAACATGTGATATATGATGTGCACAACATGTGGTAAATTTGTGCAAATTATATTACATATATTACACACAATATGTTAATTATTTTAACTGATTTTTTATTGTACATATAACAATGCTCTAAAAACAATATAGACAAAATTAAATGTCAACTACACTAATTAAAAAATATATCAAAATCATACTCTACTATTCCTCTTATTATTATTATTATCAATAATATTAGATGCACAATGAAAAACCAGTCAATGTAGACAATGGGTCCATTTTGACTTTGATTTGGGCCCAAATAATCATTGAAATTGTAATTGGTTGAGTAATTATGGTTCATAATCTTATTTATTGGCTAGTTGAATTGATTTTTTATTGTGTATTTAGCATTACTCTATTATTATTATTTTGACATTTTATTCGGCTTGTTTATTGAACAGGGAGTAGTAACATCAGCTATCCAGTTTTACGTGCAAGGCATGGTAATCAAAACTACGGGCCCAGTATTTGTGACAGCTTTTAATCCCCTGCGTATGATCATTGTCACAGCCTTGGCCACCATCATACTTTCTGAGAAGCTTTACCTAGGAAGGTACTATATGTAGCAAATGATATGTCACATACAATGAGAAATTCTACTTGTACTAATACATCATTCACATAATATTCATCTCATCGCTTGATTTTAAAATGATCTGTTCCTTTATACAAACTCTTACAATTTAGAGTAAATATCCATTTTAGTCCTTCAAAATTAGTATGAAGAACAAAATAGTCATTCAAGATAAGAAAATGACGTCGTGATCCCTCAAGATTTGACGTGATGGACAAAATAGTCTCTCAAGTTATGAAAGTGACAACATGGTCCTTCATAATTGAAATTTTAAGACAACATAGTCCTTAAACTTGTCCTAAATTTACAATTTTGAGGGACCACATTGTCCTAAAATTTTAATCTTGAAGGATCATGTTGTCACTTTCATATCTTGAGGGACTATTTTGTCCATCACGATAAATCTTGAGGGACCATATTATCATTTTCGTATCTTGAGGAACTATTTTGTTTCTTACGTTAATCTTGAGGGATCAAATAGGATATTTACTCTAAAATTTAATGGTGAGATGAGTATCGTACAACTTTTATTATATTGATATTTTTGACATACAATTCATTGCCCTTCTCATCCTTCTTGTTCTTTTGAGTTTCTTTCACTAAAATGCATCTCTTCTTTGAGATTATTTACCTCATTTTTTTCTCACCTTTCTTATTGTTTCTACCAGCATTATTGGAGGAGTGGTCGTGGTTGTGGGGCTTTATCTGGTTGTATGGGGCAAATCTAAGGAAAAGAAACGTGTGATAGTACCTGATGAAAAGGAAATCACACTGCAGGACCAACAAAAGTTACCAATTACTATTCCCAGAGATGATGACATGAATAACAAAACTCAATTGGTCATAGTTGAAGCTAAAAACAACATGGAAGCCAAAATATCGAGTACTAATGAGAGCCAGTGATACTGAGCCACACCACTGTCATGTTATAGAGGACTTGACCTTAGATTTATTTTGATTAATGATCGGGGTCCGGGTTTGTAACACTGGCCTTTATAAGGCCAATATGTTGCAAAACAACTTCCAGATTTGGATGATTTTGTGCGGATTCTGTGCTTCGCATTTGCATTTAAGAAACTATCAATAAAATATGTGCAGTTTGCTATGACATTAATGTATTGAGAAATGATAGACGTACATCATATTTTTATCCATCAAGCATCTATCAGATATTATTTCAATTGGCGGTTGAGTGATATGTGTAAGTTTTTTTGTTTTTATTTAAAATGGTGGACCCAAAATAGCATAATATGATTGATGAATGGTTGATGGATCTATATATTAATATACATGTAGTACTATTGATTATCAATAATAGTACATGTACATCAATAATATCATTCTAACACTTATCCATCCTATAAAATAGTATATTGGCCAACTAGTGTACAAAAAAAAAAAATGCACACACAATGCCCACTCTCCATTAGTCCCGCATGACATACACGCTCCAAAAATGGATCCCCAAAATTTCTTAGTATGCTATGTGGTTGCAGCTTTGTCTGATCTTCGATATTAGAACGGAATTATTTCTGGTTGTTAGAATTCTTTTACTAGCTTCTGAGATGTTTCAGGATCAAGCTTAATGATTCTCTTAATTTCTGATATTGCATTGATTCTCATTGTCTTTGAATTGCTTCCATGTCTTCTTAGACACTAAAGTCCACTTAATATTTCTCATGAAGTGTTAAGAACCTTGTTACTTATTGCACTTTACGAACTGAGAAACATAAATCATTTTAAACCAAAATTTTTATTTATCAGCTGGCTTTGTTATCATTCAAACTATATGCTTCTCAATGATTTTCACGAACTGTTGCTACCAAAAGATTCTGGAGTTAACATAGATTTCCCAATTCAAACCTTAAAAATCCCTAAGTCCAAACTGAGAATTATAATCGAAATCCAAATTTATAGACAATCAGAACAAGAATGACTTACTTAGGGAGGATTTAAAACAGAGAATTTATTAAATCCCTAAGAGCAATAACAGAGCAGGACTGTATTGTTGTTGAAGGGATAGAGGGTTGAAGGTTGGTTGTATTGATTGTGGAGGTTGTGAGTGAGAGGAAGAAGAAGGTATGAGAGTGTGAGGAGAATTTGAGTGAAAAAAAAGAGGGAGTGTTGCTCGATTGGAGTAAGACGTGGTTGTGATGATGATGGTTAACAAAAGGGCGCAACTGTGTATGGTGCAGAGGAATCGAGGAAGAAGATGGGTGTTGAAGATGATTTTGGGGTTGTGAGGTGTTGTTGGAATGAGAGGGAAAGGTGCAGGAGTATGAGGTTGATTCCCGTGATGATGATGGTGGAAGGTGCGCAGTTGTGATGTGAATGAGGGCTGAAGAGGAGGTTTTGTGAAATGGAGGTGGTGAGGAAGTGAGGTCGAGGTTGTGATGATGGTTTTAGTCAACTAACATATTAAACGAAGGTATTCGTGCGTGGATGACGGCTCAAGATCAGCCTCATGAAAACCTTATTATAGCTATAGAATTATTCGAGCTATAGAATTATTCGAATTATAGAAATTTTTTTTATATATATATATATATATATATATATATATATATATATATATATATATATATATATATATGAATATATAAAAAGTCATGAAATCTCGATTTATTTATCTCTTATTTTACATCTAATGGGTTTGCCTGAACCACTACATGATTTTCTTTTAGTCTTTTTGGGATCAGGTCTTGTATTAGGAAGTTTGGGAGTAGTATTATTTACCAACCCAAAAAATGTGTCTTTGTTCCAACCACCGCGCAAGCCCCCTACAGAGGATAGACCGGTTCACTTGAAGAGACTCTTTTCTATGATCAGACTCGAGCATGTATATAATATAAAATATTATAATTATAATATTATAATTATAATAAATATAATAATATTATATTAATAATAATATTATATTAATAAAATAATCTAATTAATAAAATAAATAATAATATTTTCGCCTTTCTTTTGTTTTGAATCAAAGTAGGTCGCGACTGTTGTATTTTTGTTTAGTAGGTCGGGGGAAGCTACCGCTTATACGACAGCTCTGCTTCCTCGTCTTGCTTCTGGCAAAGCTTCTACTTTGCTTGCTTCTCTCGCGCTTGCTTGCGCGAAGGCTTATAAAAGAAAGTCCTTTTCGCTAGGTCCAAAAGCTTCTGTCAAAGCTTTTGATCTGATCCAACTGAAATCCCACAGTTCTTGAGAATGGTCGCCACCTCTCCCAGGACCGGAATGATTATCCCTGCCCGATGGGTCTACATCCATCCCTGAATGTCGTCGGGTACTGTTCACTTCCCCGCCATTCTTGTAACCGTCACCTGTAATTCGCGCAGGTGTGTCCGCACCCTCTAACTAGTATCGCTATACACCATATGGAATATGTGTTATACGTATGTGTGCTATACATACAATACACATTCCATATAGTGTATAGCACACGTTGGATACTAGTTAGACGTATTTCGGTTCTACAATAAACATTATTATTATTATTATCAAGAATTCGATAGAGTAAAAGGAGGGAGAGAGTTGGGCGCTAAAATGATTTTTTTTTATGATAAAATGCTAGTAAGAGGAGGCACCCCATTACCAGCTAGCAGGGCGCCAGTGCCCTAATACGGGGATCCTGTCAGATAGGGTGATGGATATTTACGGGGCTTGACCCATGCCAGACATGTTCACCTCTCTGAATTGTCAATCAAATATTAACAGGGCGCACAATGTCCTAATTCCAAAAATGAGCTCAACCACGAGCGCTAGGCACCTGTGACTTGCTGTTATGTTAGTCACTATCCTTTGTCACGTTACGAAATCGCTCTCACCTCCCTTGCATCATGTGTGACTGATCATAGCTGAGTTGGCTAAAATTTATCCAGGTTGACCTCCGAGAGCCGAACTCATGAGTCCACAAGTTTGGACACCGCATTATAAGTCCATGAGTTAAGTCACCGCAATAGACCTTAATTGGGCCTAAGTGTTATTGAGCTCTATTAACGAGAATTGACACAAAGGGTAAACAGTTTGTTGTTCCTAAAGCAAGGTCTCAGATTTGAGCCTTGTAGATGAAAAAAATCCTCGCTGAAAGTCTCACCTGTCATTTCCAGGTACACGACCCGGGACGACAAATTAGTCGGGACGAAGCTCCAGACACCGTAGGCAACCCAAAAAATATTGGTTTTAGAGGAATGCTATTGATACATACAATAGTACCATATACTTATTTCTCCACTTATGAATAATAACAAGTATGATAAATATGTTGACAAGTTAAAGTTATCAATATATTTATCAAACTTGAAAGCTGTGAACAAGCTTCTGAAAAAATACCTTGTGGACTTGAACAGAAACTCATCATAAAAAAAAAATATTTATCAAACTTGTCAATATATTTACAGGTGGAGAAATAGGTGTATGATACCATTGTATGTACCAATAACATTTTTCGTATTTTTAATTTCCTGTTTTTCAATTAGACAATGCTTTTTGCCTTAAATGAAATAGTGTTTCTTCTTCACAAGTCAGAAGTGAAAAAGAAAAGAGACCGGAACAGAATATTCGTGAACACTGAAGATGTTACCAATAGCGAAAACAATAATATAAAGGCGATACCCATTGAAAAAAGGGTATGAACAAATTCATAACCATTGTACATGATCATTTTAATAAGTTCCTCTCAATTTATCTCAAGGCATAGCTAGGTCTAGCAGACTTTACAAGTGTTACATTCTCCGGGGCACTTTCTTGCTGCCTTCAAGAATTAAAAGGCAACAATTCCCATAACATTTACTTTCACAACCTTAGGGCAACTCTTTCGTATAAATCACGAGGCCAATTCCTCTTTAGATTATTTGCAATGAAACTCGCAATCTACAAAAAAAAAAAAAATAGCCATTAAAAACCAAGAGCACATGCTAAGAAATTAAATATCAAATAGCACTTTTTTTCTAAAATTGTTTTCCATTTTTTGCAAAGCAAAGGTAACAGATAAAAATCAGCCAAACTTATCGTTTATTGTTTTCCTCTTTATGTGCTTTGTATGAAAATAACAAAACACAATGAATTAAGCATGAGCTACAGCTAAAAAGATTTAGGGCACTAACTTAGCGAAGAACCAAAACTAATTATCATATTAAAAACTAAGCACAGATTTGTATTAACAGTTCAAGGCTAACTGTAGGAAAACTTTAGCAAGGGTTTATATTTTAAACCAGTGAATGCTCCCAACTCTTCAGTTATGAAAAATATTAAAAATATGTACCTTTGCCCTTAAGGCACGAAGTGATCCATCTGAGTCCGCCACATTGTCCAGACAAGTAAGAGCAACCTTCAAAAGATCTGGAATGCAAACTTGGACATGAGGTGATAAATTTTCAAACACATTAAGAGCAATATCAGGGCCTCGGGGATCTAGAGGAAGAAATGGAAGTTTAGCAATCTCCCTTAATGCATCAACATGATGGCCCAGTCTTGCCAATTTGTGGATTGACAATATAGACTCAAGTTGTCTCAATACAGTTTGCTGCTCAAAAACATGTTCTCTCTCTTGAAGACTGAAAAAATAATTCAATCAATCATTTTAACAAGGGATTGAATACAAATAACATTGCATGAAAAGCAAAATAAGTATCCACAGTTGAATGTATTGATCATAGCAACTCTGAAGATTCAAGTCCAACCCCAAATTACAAGGCTCTCCAGTTCACTAAAAGTTAAGATCTTAAAAACTATTATGATAGTTGCAACAACTCAAGAAATAGTAATGCACTCATGGAACTTCCAAGTCATACTTCCTAAGAATGACCAAAACATAGATAAACATAATCACTATTAAAGTCGTGAAATTTGGCAATCACTATCGAAGTTAAAGGAAAAATCACGAAACAAGAATATTTGTATATGAAAGAAAAACCCAATCACTCAAAGGAAAAAAGCTAGGACATTTAATAAAATTTAGTGTTAAGCGTAAAAGAAGAGAGGAAAAGCCAAAAAGTTACTGCATGGGTCAAATCATATTCAGGGTGCAATCACCAAAGAATACGTTATATAATTCATGCTTCTAGGGTTTGTAAAGTTCTTAATTGAAATTTTCATGAAATATTAGCCAACAAAAGAACATCACTAACATCCAAGACTAGCATAACAGTGTATGGAACAATGAAGTAAGGTACGAATTTCAATATGACCTGACATCCGGATAATAATTGTATGTATCCAAAATCTCATTGCCTGAATGGATGAGGCCAGCAGTCTGGCTCTCGCCATCTAATCTTCCACGGAAAAGGGCACAAATAGCTTCAGAGAGGCATTTGTTGATGGTCTCCAGGGCCATTGAGAAGGAGCCTACTCTCTTCTGAATTTCTATAGACTGAACCCAAAAAAAATATCCAGTATCAGCATAAGCAAAACATTGGCTGGATGAAAACCCAGTCATCCACAAAGAAGAATGTTAAGCACCTAAGGAAAGTGGGGAACCACACCTTAAAAGCTAGTTGTTAAGGGGGGGGGGGGGGAAGCCACTCTCCTTAGAAACTACATCAAGCACCCCATACTACTGAATGTGGGACTTTGGGCATTCCATAATACCCAAGTCCCTAACAATATACTGCCCCTGGAGAGCCAACATCCCGGAGGCAGCTCTCTGCGGTACTTTACTCGGAAGCACTTCACTCGGCCTCTTGCCGGTCAGAACCCTAAGTAGGTAACCCTCTCTATGCCACTGACAACCAGCTTTGATACCAGTTTTAAGCACTTAAGGAAGTGGAAAACCACACCTTAAAAGCTAGTGTTAAGGGGGAGAAGAGAACCACTCCTTAAATACATGTCATCAAGGATCCCATATTACCCAAGACCTAACAGAAAATAAGAATGGGAAGAATAGAGAAGTGATAAAAAAAAAATGAAGTAAGAAAGAAGAGTGAGCAGTCTAAAATTGGAATGAAGTGCTTCCAACTCCAAGCACCTCAAAAATTTGTTTAGGGTGTATAGGATAATGCTTATCAGCAAGGCCATTTTATGTTTCAACAATAGATTAAAACCTTTATTCCCCCTAATTTTTCAATCTAAAATAAAAGTATAAAACAATAACAGGGTTAAGACGGAACTTACTTTGTCATACATCCCAGCCTCCTGACATTGGCAAGCAGCTTCAAGCAAAAATTGTTGTCTTGCTTTTGGATCTGTCACAAAACGCCCCAATTGACCTTCTCCAGCATCTCTTGCACCAAGTAAAAGATATATGCCTCCATCCCTCAACAATAGTTCTGTAAGAAGCTGCTTCAGCATCAAATTTTTCTGCCTTTGCTGATCAACATTTCCTCTGCCAGTCCATGACAACTGCCCACCACCCACAGCAGCAGCAGCTTGTGCATAATATTCTAATGCCATTTGGAGATCACCAAGACGCAAAAACATAGATCCATACTGCCTGATAATGGTAGATACTTCTGCAAAAGCATCCATCACTCCCAGCTTTTGCCCAGCACCAGCACCTTCAGAGAGAATCCCATGATCAGCTAGCACAATTGATAGGTGAGCAGCATCAATGTTATATCCTTCATCTCCTGTTTCCTTGGACATGTATAAGACTGCTGGAAGAAATTGAATGCTTAAAAGCAAGATATAGGGATAAACCAGAGGATCTTTCCCATTTTTCGTATAGTATGATGGCTCAAATTTATTCAGATAATTTTGCAAATCATCCAAACTGTATGGAACCAAACCATCACTTAGAACAATGGATGAAGGTCCACTAGGGCAGTCCCGCACAGTTGACAATTTGAACCACAAGAAATCCTCTATTGTATTGAAGAGTGTTGGTTGGTCTCTAAGCAAACGATCAATATGCCTTCGAGAACCTGATATGATGGCGTACAGCAGTAGTTTTTTCTTGTCATATGCAGCTCGACCAACACGATCACCAGTTCTCAACATTCTTTCACATTCCTCTGATGCAGCATCTGCAATCTCTTCTGGTACCATTCCTCCAGTACGAATCCACTCTGTGAGCTGTCAAAAACAGTAAATCACTAAGGCTTTGTTTGGGAGTTTGGAGGGGAGGAGAGGGGAAGGTTTTGAAGGGAAAGATAGGGAGAGGGAAGGGAGGAGGTTGGAGGAGATAACATCTCCTTGTTTGTGAGTTTTAAAATCCCCCACATTGGGGGAACTTGAAAATGAGGAGTTTGGAGGATTTTGGAGAGTTTTCAAAATCCTTCAAACACCTCTCCTCCCCATCAATGCAACTCACAAACACAACCAAACCTCTCAAAGTCTTTCCCTCCCCTCCCCTCCCCTCCAAAACCCAACTCCCAAACACACCCTAAGAGCAATCACACCAGAAATTAGTACATAAATAACAAGTTGAATATAGTATATACCAAAGGAGCAAATTGATGTGAAGCACGGGATGAGAGAGCAACATTTCTTGCTTCATCATAATACCCAGACCTCAAGCAAAAATATATCTGTCAAAAAAAGGAAGCTAATTATCAATATTAATTTCAAGAAACAAAAGGCAATTAGAAATACCACTTCCAAACTAGGAAAAACAACTAAAAATAAGAGGAGATAAAATATAATTAATTTTAAAATAAGATATAGTATCCTAGACCTGCTGCCATGTGGTATCAACAGGAGGCTGACGCCGAGCATCACCAGCATCAAAATCCAGCACTCCATAATCCCTCAAACGAATCTGCACAGACATAACTTAAATCAGGGACTTGAAGAAACATAAATGCATAGTACAATAATTGAGATTATGCACATTCTACAAAATTAGACAAACCCGAAGGAAGGCACGAATTCTTTGCAAATTCCCGACACCACCACCAAGTGCAGCCTACCATTTGATCAAAAGGGCAAGCAGAAAATAAGTGTTGATATGACACAATTCAAATTCGCAGTTGATGCAAACAATAAAAATTCATGCATACTGAACAAGCAGCAAAATGTAATATATATATATATATATATATATATATATATATTCAGCACTAACAATCTACAATAAAACCAGTAAGGTAGTAAAATAAAAGAACTTGAAAGTTTATCTGCAGATAACATCAGTACTGAAGTCATGAATAAAAAATTACTTGTGCAGGATGACTCTGTATGGTATCCAAGACGTATTTCTCATGTCCCCACTCAAGGTGGCGTCTTGCACCAATAACCAATGCCATCCTTTTTGAAACACTTTGCACAGCCGAGTCCTCTCCCAATAGCATCTGTTTCCATGAGCCAAGTAATGAAAAATAAATATGAATATCTACTTTGCCCCAAGTGGAAACAAGAAAGTTGCATTAAAAATATTTCATCCATTCTTGTGTTAACATTCTACAGAAGTACAACCTGAACAAGGTGCCATATCTTCCACATCGTAACTGATTTTCCACCACCAGCATCAATACCCAAACTTTCATATGCACCCTTGAAAGCAGCAGCAGGCTAACATAGAGTGGGGAAAAAGGAAGATAATAAACATACATGTTGGTAAACACACATTGAAAATGTTAGTCTACCGATGCTCAAAAAATGCAAAAACAAGTGCTGAAACGGTGGACATTCATAAGAGCTTTAATAATAATACAGCAAGCATCTCCAAAAAACAAAAGAAAAATTACTACTACCTCCATCCGGAATTAACTGTCTTTCTAGAAAAATAAATTTGTCCAATATTATATGTCATTTTATAATTCCAATGGTGCATTAATTAACTTATTCCATATCTACCCTTCACATACATTCTCTCTCACTCATTATTATTACAATTTCCTTAACTACCTTACTCTTTATTAAGAAGGGCAATTTTGTCAATACTATCTTTTTTGTATGAATGTTTGTGCATCAATTATTGTTTCTCAATCCATGAGCCAAAACCTTAAAAAACTATTATTTGTGGACAGAGGGAGTCTTACAAATCCAACATGATTATCAGGCATGATATTGAACAAAAGGAAAAAAATAATCAATTCATGCAAATCTCATATTCAAAAGTTAAGTGAGATGGAGAAAATAGGGGACATACTTTAAAGGGTAACCCACACTCCCTTGCTTTAGTCAGACTCTTCACTACTTCAGCATAGACAGAAGCCTTTTTCTCCATAATTGGCCTACTAGTCAGAGGAGCATTCTCCTTGCTAGGAATACCAGAAGAGAGTTGAGGACTAGAAGCCACAGAAACAGCTTGGCCTGGGCGGGTACCAACATTGCTTGTATCAATCAAGTTTGTCCTAGGAAATGTTGAAATTCGACTTAAACTCTGATGGAAATCACGTTTTACTTTTTGCCAATCCTCCTGTCAAAAATTAAGTTCTAAAAAGCAGTAAGAAGGTTGAGCCATACAATAGTCATCCATCAACCAGTATACACCACTGTCATGAAAGGAAAACTCAATAACAGAACAAGTATGCAAAAGAAATGGCTAATCACTACTTAGACCAAAAATTCTTTTCTTGGTAGTCTTACAAGTATACTTGAGCCAAGGCCCATCACTATAGATATATCCAGCATCCAGGAAAAATATAGAACCCAAATCAAAGTTTCAGGAAGAGTAGATAAAAAATAACAACGTATTGTACTTGGAAAGGCTATCACACTAACCTCCAAAACCTTCATCATATAATCATTGAAATTGCTGAGATTATCCTTCTGAGCTTCCTGGACAGCAGATACCATTGCCATTTCATGAACCTGAAAGGAGAACACAGAATACAATGCTGTCAAATTACATTCAAAAAGATGTAAAGGGTGCAAAAATTTTAATGGCTTCTATAAAAATGTACAGACATAGATTGAATACTTTTGCTTAAGAGTACAAAGGGGGCAGCCAAGCAAAACAGCACTTATTATGTATAAAACCTTGCTCCTATACTTTGCTCATTTAAGAAATTATATGAAAATTAAAACCAATAATAATTTTCATCAACAGTAGATACCGTTTAAAACTGAACAAGATGCAATGCAATGAAAGAATGCCAACATCAGAGTTCCAACAGGACCAACACAAATATTTGAATCCATAGGTACAGAAAATTCTTACTAATTTTGTGAACAATGGAAGGGGGGAAAAAGTGAGCAAATGAAAAAATAAATAAGCATATGATCACCTCACACGAATAAAACTGATCCATTTTGAATCAACTTTAGGTGCAAATGCAATTATGAATTAAATGTGATAGTAAACCCAACAAGAATAGAAGATAATTTAAAAGTGAAAATTACCTGCTGTAGATACTCTTCAACACTAGTTGCTTCAACAGGAAAAACATCCTCGAAAGTTGTCTTTGAAAGAAATAAAAAAAACCAATAACAGAAAAGGGGAATGGCATCAGAAAAATGTAGTAGTAGTAATTTATGAATTAAGCAATAGAGAGTATCACTGGAAAAGAAAACAAGAAACATGACGTGAACTTTGAAGTGCAAAATTATTTTTGCTAGCAAACAAAAAATATCAGTAGAATAAGGAACTATGCGTAGCTTAAAACTAAGGTTGTCTAGAGACTTGATGAAAGCTGCTATGGAATACATAAAATATGTATGTGGTGGATGAAAAAAAAATAGAATATGCAACTAAAGCCCAAAGCCCCAAACGTTCAAAGTAAAAGAGAGAGCAGATTTTGTATTGAGTACTATGCAGTAATACCTTCAATTCAAATGACTTCAGGTCCCTTGTAAGCTGTTCTGCATTTATCCCCTCACGAGCAAGGAGCCTGTCAAGACAAAGAAAAATAGAAAATATCCATAATAAGTGACCATGCATTATCATGGACCTTTTTCTTTAAGAAAATGAAGGAAGACCATCTATTTCAGCATCCTAGATTGTGATTTCCACATGTCCTTGCAAGCAGACGTGGAATTGAAGTGTTGTTCAATTAAAAGTGGATAGAAGGGAAAACCAAAAGAGATATGGTGATATACTATGATGCAGGATTCAGGTAACATCAGGCTTCATACATGATCGATTATTGACATGCCAGAACCCAAGTAGTCGACCTCATCTAGTTGGGAAAAACTATATACTATAAAAAGAAATCCTAGTACCTCAGTAATCTAACCAGCCATAAGATAATTTGAGCTATTTATATTTTTTCTGTTCTAACTAAATTCCAAGTGATTGAACAAAATAGGCATGATAAAAAAAATAGCAAAAATCATCATGGAAGTGTACCTTGTTGCAGCAATTGATTGTGAAGGAGCCTCGGTCCTTATGGTCTTCGATTTGAGCTTCTTAGATAATGCTTCCAGTTGATCCAAGTTCCTCTGAACAATGTACGGACACAAGTTCAAAACCAGAGATCTATGTTCCTCTGAACTATACTTTTTTTCTTTTTGATAATAGAAGAATTTCATTAATAATTGAGGTGGAAAAGTACAATTAGGTAGAGGATAAGTGGTTGTCCAAAGTACAAAATAAAACTTTATATGAAATATTAGATTTCCAATCTCTTAACATATCTAAAATGCAAAGACCTCTAAACAAATTATTAACTTTGCACCATACAGATGTCAGACGCCTAATCCTCTGAACTATATTTAATCTACGTCTATTTTCTTTTCTAACAAATGAGGAACAAAACATGCTAACTCATTTGCTAGGTCTAATTGAAGCTAGGATTAATTCAACCAAAATGTACTTACTATACTTACGCCATGAAATGCATTAAACGTGTTTGTAACCAGAGACTCACAAATTCACCATTTTGTCATCCAGTAACTAACTTGAACAACACTGGAAGTGAAATCAATTCTGAATTGCATTGAACTCTTTCTTTGAGAGGGGGAAAAATCGTTCACATAATTTTTTTTCAGAAACAGATATTAAATTGTTTACAACGCAATGCACCGTGCGAAAAATGCAAATTGGTTATGAGATTGAAGAGAAAGAGAACCTGAAGAGGAGGGAACTGAGCGGAAGGAGCTGCTTGTTCGAGAAGCTTAGTGGAAGAATGGAGGAGATCCGTCCAGCTGGAATCTTCGTTGGCCATGGCTATCGAGACAAAGACAGTGAGAGAGGGCAAGGGTTTTAGGGTACGTTTCGGAGAAGGCCAGTGAAGCGGAAGGCAAAGCGTGGGAGTAACGAATTTAAATGAGGGCAAAATATTGCAAAATGGGGTTTTAGAATAGTTATAAAACCTGTCGAGACTTGCAACAATCGGGTCTTTTTTTCTCAAATGTTCTGAAATGAATGAAATAGGTGTGTTTTTTAAAAATGAAAATAGATTTTATGTTTGCACGTCAACCGTAAGTTTGAATGAATTTATTATTTATTTTAGGCTAAAACTCCAAATTGGTCCTGTGATTTACCGCGTGGGACAAATTAGTCCATCAGAAATTCATAATCCATTCATGGTCCCTTATATTTGCACAAATGAGGACACGTTAGTCCCTCCGTCCAATGGCCGTTTGTAACATTAATGAACCTGCCCACGTGTCCTGTTAAGTTGCTGACATGGTATGTTAAATTCCAAAGTGGCACAAGGTTACCTCTCTCTTCTCAATATAATGTCGTTTATATTTTCTTCTTAAATCTCATTATATCTACAAACCCTAAATTCCAATATCATTACAATCCCTAAATCTTAATCTCCTTAAAATATTCTTCTCAATTTCTCCATGAATCAGACCACCAAACTCTTATCCACATTGTTATTCTCATCATCATCCTCATAGAGTTCCATAACTAAAGTCCATTAGTGAATAAAAAAGAACACATCTAGATATTTCTCACCCTTTTTGCATCATTGCACACAAAGAGAAGGTAGTGTTAGATAGTAGTGCAAGTGTGAAAAATGGTGTTGCTAAATGTTAAATGAATGCACTAAATGTTCAAGTATAATGTTGTTGAACATAATGACAAGACTTGCAAAGTTTCAGCTTTTGAAAGGTCACCCAAGAAAATCAGAAAGAAGACAGAGTAGGTGAAGATGAAGATGGCGGTGTGGAAGGACAAGCAAAAATAATAACTTGACACGGTTACAATATTAAGAGGAAAATATGTCTCAAATAGGATCAAAATGTCTCTTTTATTTTCGTTAAGGACTTATTTGTCTTATTTTCTTGTTTACTGAGGACTATAGTGTCTCTTTTTGGTTTTCTAATATTTTGCAGAAACAATGACTTCTACAACCAAGGAGAGGTTTTATATTTGTCATGATTTAAGAGCACACTAGTCTTATGTTAGGATTTAAAGAGAAGTTTATTTTGGTACACATTATTGTAATGGAACAAATGACTAAAAAAATGTAAAGATTCTAATTTGAGAATCTCAAGCAATCATGATCTAAGACCCATTAAAAAAACTAGAAATATGATTCTTTTTCAACCCTTGAAACTCACATGAATCAACAAATGAAGAAGAAGAAGAGTATAAATCATATACTTAAGGGAACTGTTGTGATGGAACTATACGAGGGTGATGATGGAAAAACATTGTGGGTAAAAAAAATGAGGTGTTGTTTGTGTAAAAATTTGGGGAGATTGGGATTTAGGGATTGTAGTGAAATTAGGAATTAGAGATTGTGGAGGTTTTGAATTTTGAGAAGAAGGTAAAAACGACTGTGTATAGAGGAAAAAGATAATATTGTGCCACTTTGGATGCCACTTTGGAAGTTAACAGAACAACTAAGCAACTTAACAGAACACGTGGACATGTCCGTTTATATTGCAAACTGTCATTGGACGGAGGGACTAACGTGTCCTCATTTATACAAATCTAAGGGATCACGAGTGAATTATAAATTTCTCAAGGACTAATTTGTCCCGCACGATAAACCTCAGGGATCAATTTGGGGTTTTAGTCTTTAGTTTACACAAAACTCATCAATGGTGAGTTTAGGTATTAGAAGTGAGTAGTGTTAATATAGATTCAGATTCACGATGAACCCTACACGTGGCAACATATCAATCGATATGTTGCCACGTGTAGGGTTCACCGTAAACTCGAGTCTATATTATCATTTTCCATTAGAAGTCATATTTGTAGTATTGAACTCGGCATTGGTGAAATTGATCTATTAAAAATTAACTTTTATGAACTAAACTCTTCAATGACTAATTTGACGTGTTAAAAAAATAATCTTTTTTAATATAAATCGTCAATGAAGAGTTCAACGGAATAAAAAATAAATTTTTTCTGACTCAGAGCAAACAAAGCAACAGTAACTTACATTTGTATATATAAAGAGTCAGTGAAGAAGAGGAACTTACGAGCTTCTTCCTCTTTTCTTATTTTTTGTGTTCTTCTTCTTCTTCTCTGTAGTAATATTCTTGAAAGATCAACAAGAAAAAAAAAAAGAGCAATATAACAAACGCAGTAGTATATTTTACTAGTGAGGTGGTACCAAACAATAATGAAAGAGTGAAATATATGCGAATCTATGATGTTTTACTATTCCATACACAATGTCATTTGCCGATCTGTGTGAGGGACTTTATCAATTTATAAACAATAAGATTCCAAAATATGCTAAAAAATTAGATAGGTGTCCAATCTCAACTTTTGATGGGGTTAATACAACAATATAAGGAATTTTAGTGAGGGATGACAACAACATGCAGCAGATGTTCATGGTACATCAATAATATCAGTTATTTTCTTCTTCTCTTATTGAGTTATATGTTGATTTTGAAGTTCATGCTCAAGAAGAAGAATTTGATCCGAACTGGGAAGAAATTGATGAAGAGGAGGAAATCAATGATAAAGGTGATGTTGATGAGGAAAAAGAAGATAAAGATGATGATGCAATGGATGTTGTTCTACCAATAAATGCACACCAATCACATTTGAATGTAGTGCCAAATTTGATGAGTGAATGTGTTTATCCAGATCTACATGTCTGACCTTCTGATTTTCCTAAGTATGCAAACATTAGTATGTTCACCTAATAAATAATTTTATATTCTTTGGTTTTAAATGATGATTCTGATTTATTTTTAATGGTGATTCTAGTTTACATTATATTCTTTGTTCCGAATGGTAAATTATTTGTTGGAATGATGTTTGATAATAGGGAAGATGTTATAAAAGCAGTTAAAAATACAGTATAGGCAGAGGTGTGGATTACAAGGTGTGGGAGTCAAAATCAAAAACATTTTATTATGGATGCATACACTTTGAGGTAAGGTTGTGGGTGACTTATTAGAGCCAGTTTCAGGAAGAACAAAGAATATTGGAAAATTAGGAGATACAACGGACCACAAACTTGTATTGTTGGGAGGCTTTCACAAGATCACTCAAAGTTGGATTCAAACACAATTGCACAGTTCATAGAGCCCATGGTACAATCTGATCCATCTCTTAAAATTAAAACTGCGATGGCTGAGGTAAAGTCGAATTTGGATACACAACCATGTATTAAAAGTCGTTGGCAGCAAGACAAAAGCAATTGAAAATGTTTATGGTAATTGGGAGAGGTCATATGAAGAGCTTCCCCAATGGTTTTCAAGGTACTTTAAGACCGACTATGAATTTAATCATCACTATGCACGGATGCGTGAATGTGGGATATGCTATATTGATTGACTTGACGAAATTCCACGAGAGAAATGAGTTCAAGCATTTGATAGTGGACATCGGTTGCGGCACATGACTACAAACTTAGTTCAGTGCATGAACTCTGTACTAAAGGGGGCTCGTAACGTACCAATCATTGCATTGGTTAGAGCAACATACTGCAGGTTGGCTGAGTTATTTGCTCGAACGGGTCGAGATGCATATGCACAAAAAGAGGCAGGTCACGACTTTTCTGAAATAGTCAGATCACGATTACAAGAAAACCAGCACGTATCACGTATCGAGAAACATGGATGTTATTCGATTTGATAAAAGTTGTGACTCTTTTTTTGTTCGGCAATGATCAACTGCCGAATTGAATCAAATTAAAAACTAGATAACTTGTAGACAAGTGGAATACCTAGGTCGTTTTCCCAAGGAACTCAAGAAATGAAAGGTGATTATGCAAGGTTAGGTTTGGGGATTTTAGCATAGAATTTCAGAAATGAGAAAATTCAAACAGGATTTTAATCAAATAGGTAGAAGACACTAGCTCAAGGAATTCGAATTGTAAAGCATATATCATTGATTCATTATCCTCTCATGATCCTTTCAAGAATTAAATTGAATTTCAAATCTAAATTCAAATATGAATTTAGAGCAAGTCTTATGAAAATCTTCAAACATTCATCTTAACACACTTGAATTAAATCTGAAATCTCAAAACCTAACTCAAGGTATCAAGATTGAAGCTCAACAATTCAATTCTCTAGATCAGAAATCTCTAAATCTAGATGTTCTCTCAACTTGAGTTTATTGATCAATAGCTCAGAAATCTCTAGAATTATTAATCAATTGGATTCATAATTCAAGAATTAGAAAATCTTCATAATTCTTGAATCATAAATCAAGAAGAGGTGAGAAGAGAGAATTCGAAATTCTTGAATGAATCATGAAAGAAATGCAAGAATACCTCAATCACATAGCTAATCTCAATATCTTTTACAATCCTCCATCCTCAAGCTAGCTATGAGCTTAGTTCTCCATGATCATGGAGAAATCAGCAAGAGGAAAAGGGGAGAAGAGAGAAAAACGAAAATGAGAGAAACTAGAGAGAAAAATGTAATTCTAAAACTTGAATTGTAAAAAAATGAATGTAAAGTGTTCCCTCCAAGTCT
This sequence comes from Aeschynomene evenia, assembly GCA_013621005.1. Classification (NCBI taxonomy): domain Eukaryota; kingdom Viridiplantae; phylum Streptophyta; class Magnoliopsida; order Fabales; family Fabaceae; genus Aeschynomene; species Aeschynomene evenia. Next base: position 19,082,958 of record CM024269.1, on the reverse strand, counting down.
GATGTAGGACTTAAATAGACATAAAAGAAGGTGGAAATGTCTAAAAAGCCCATACACTAAACACTTACAACACATAAGGCAGGCAACACAGCAAGGCTAAGCTTCTGCCCGAAATATTGCAGCCAATATATGAAGCCTATAATGGATGATTCTGCCCTCGAGCCCTGAAGCAAAGTTGTAGCTCTATGTCGTAGCGTTCCATAGCCACCAAGATCATCCAATTCTAGTAAGTATAGCTCCAGATATAAGCAAAATACTGACTGCTGCTCCAGATTGCTGTCACATTCGTTGCAGCAACTTTGAGTCAACTTTTGAGCTTATTAGAGACTTCAATTGCTTTCGAGATCTGAAGATGAAATGAATCCTTGTGCCTTAGCTTTCCAATGCAACTGAAATGGAGTGATTTCAACATCTTTAGCTCTGACTATGGCTTCTGCAACACTTGCTGTCCAGGATTGCTGTCCAGAATGCTGCAGCAAGATTGACTCAACTTGAAGCTCCAATTTGGAATCCTTATGGTCTGAATCAGCTTTTGAGTTCTTCATCAACTTTGTAGAACTTTGTCTAAGCTTTCCAACAAGGCAAAGAACACAAAATTCCAATTTCTAGAACTCAAGTTATAGGCAAATTACAGAATAGTGTCACAAAGCATGAAATGCTGAGAAAATGCACAAAGTTCCAATCAAGTACCAAATGCCTAATATGATGCAAAAGTAGCTCATTCATCTCAAAAGTGGTCAAATTACATGCATACAAGAGGGAAATAATCAATACAATTATTGCTATATCAGACAACGAGAAAATAAGGAAGAATTCAAGGTTGACCTTAGCTAGAGATACTAAGACTGTGGTGATTTCCATATCCATCGATATCTTTGTCGTTGCATGATTGATTGTTGTGAAAACGAGAGAAGTAATTGGCAGTGATACGTTGATGATATTTATCGAGTTACAGAAGTTTGCAAAGTGTATGAGACAAAGTTTTGAGTTATGTGTCACTAGAGTTCATGGTCTCGATATAGAAGGCCAACACTATGTCCAAACCCAACATCAAAGCAAACCACTAAAGGTCGACCTAATTCAACAAGCTACTTGAATGAGTAATGTTGAGATGCGAGGACCGAGACGTTGCGATCGTTGTCGTGGTGAGGGACATAGTCGTAGTCGTTGTCCATTTGCTGCTGATGCTAATTCATAGTCATTATTTTGGAGTTTATTTTTTTTAGTATGGTTAACTGCGTTGTACTTTGTACTATGTTTATATTATTATTTAATTAGATTTTTTTATTTGCATGGTCTTTTTTATTTTCATATCAAAGACATTCCAATAAATTCTTAATTAAAACAATAACAAAATCATAATGATTATAATTGAAATTTAAGCTATATTAGAATAACTAAATTAGGTGGTACACAAATACACTAATAAAATAACAAACTATTTCGGGGTTCTACGATGCTTCTTTCCAGATAAAGACAATCTGTTTGGCACTTTCAACTCTTCATGTGCATGTAATGCCTTGTCACGTTGCTTTAAATTCTGGAAATTTTCCTTTATCGCCCCCAATAAATGTTTCTTTTTCCTTTTAGAGCTACTCGGACTCTGATCTCCCCTACTTTGATTGGGCATTCCATAACCGCCCCTAGAACCACCATCGTCATCATCTCCCTCCATATCTTCATTATCTCCATCCTCAACAACATCAACATCATCTCCATCATGGTTAACTCTTTTAGAACCCACCATCACATGCATTTGTTCCCCGCCCCCCATTCGCCTCCTCCACCTTGAGATTGGGGAAAATTCATTTATGCATCCACTGGTCATTAAGTGATGTCATATTGGGTCGGTACACATCATCCTCTGCTATTATTGGTTCCACATTAAGATCGAAATTCCCTCCTCTAGAAGATTGACTAACAGATATTTGAGTCGAGAATCCAAACTAAGATAAAGGGACACCAAGGGCTCCAGTGTGGAAAACATCAAGAGAGCTTCGTGATGGCTCCATGATGGAAGTATGTATTCGAGAATTACAAAATCTCGACTTATCAATAGAGTAACTTGGTGGAGCAATATGACTGTGCATCAGATACATAATGTTCTGACCTGGATTGAAGAGGCGAAGTCCGATCTATGGTTCCAAAAGTCTGACGTCTTTGATTGTCTGGGTGCGCCAGGGATGAGACCTGCAAAGGGACTCTGATTCCTAAGTCAGTCACTATACAGTGATGAGTTTAGTGGAAAATTGCCTAACTGGCATATACCAGACTCGACCCTTTTAAACTAAGAACTCCCACCAGTCTTTTCGAGTTATTCGTCGAGTTGTGGAGCACTCACACTACCACGTGTATTAAGGTGCACAATGAATATTCCTAGGTTGTTACGATATTCCCTCCGGTCTTATCCCTTCAACCTCGTGCGAGCTCTAGGTAGCTCCACATTATCCGGCTTGTGTCCAGGTTCATCAAACCTTCATATAACTTGGCCTCTGAACTGGTACAGGTTCCCCCTCTGAACCATAAGCTCAGAGGTTATTTTAGCATCATGCATAGAGGTAGACAAAAGGACGCTGGTGGAAGCCTTAAGCCACCAGTTGAGCTTTGTGTCGTGTGATTATCTCCTCGGGGTGCCATTTTAGTCAATCTACCTATTTGTTCCCAACAATACTGAAGTGTGGTTGCCTCGGGACAAGAGACCAAGTTCCATTCTAGATTAAAGCATTGAATTCGTTGGACATGGCATGTCGCCATTCATGATTCTTTGAGGCTTGGGAGAAGCAAGATGACTCTGTGAACTCAGGTAAGGGGAACTTCGAAACAATGTGTACATGTTTTGGTTTAAATATACCATTCTGAGCACGAGTAACCATGGGATGTGTCGTGTAACACCCCGACTTTTATTAAGTCCTAATTAAGGAAAATTGACATTGGTTAAAATTTAATTAAATTTGAGTGGATAGGTTTCTCCTAGATAACTCTTTTGTGTTTGATGTGTTAGTTCCAAGAACCCTTTACTTCATAATTGAAGGTTTTGAACGATAAAAATTTCAAATTAAAATAAAAGTTTTATTTTGGTTGGATTAACGGTTTGTTAAGTGTGTTTTAGGATTAAATTGAATTAAATCATAAAAAGGCATATCATAGTACCAACAACAACAAAAAGTGGCATATAGTACTTGGAAAACAAGGAAATATTTTCTACTTTCATGAAGACCACAATATAAAGGATTATCCTTAAAAGGTATATCATATCTTGAAGGCTCAAAGATATAATTTTATATGAAAAATACATGTAAATAAATGAAAACAACACACACGCACACCCCCGCGCACACACACACACACACACACCAAAATATATGTATCAAAATAGGGAAATAAAATCAAAATCTCTCTCTATATATATATATTGAAATCTAGAAAGAAAAAGATCTTGTATGGAGCAATTAAATACATTTGATATAAAAGATTCTCCTTGACTGATATTGAGAATATCTTGCATTTAATGACAGAATAATTAAGATTATGTCAGATTCCTAAAGATTCTATGAGAATCTACAAAATTCAGAAGATTCTATGTGGGACCAGAAGATTCTGCAAGAAGATTCTGTGAGTTGTCATAAGGTTCAGAAGATTCTGCAAGAAGATTCTGTGAGTTGTCATAAGGTTCAGAAGATTCCCGAAGATTCTGCGAGTTGTGAGAAGATTCCAAAATATTATCGAAGACTCTATCAAGATATACAAGATCCCGGAAGAATCTATAGACATCCAGAAGAATCTTCAGACCTCAAGATTTCAAGATTTCAAGATTCTGAAGAATTATCAAGATTCAACTTTTGAAGATTCCCTGGAAGACCATATTGGGGCATACTAGGGTGAATCATGTATCAAATGACAAGATCATGAAATCCTAGTTCGTACACACATAGGAGGCACAAAAAGAGAAATAAGGGAACCTCATGCAACCCTAATTTTCTCTCTCCTAGGTGGCGCAAATATGGAGCAAGATTGAGCAATTTATTGCAAAATCTTTAGAGATACAATATGAAGCATACACATCAGAAGATCAAGGTACACATTTATATCAAGGGTCAAAATGAAATTTCCTATAATCTTGAGCAAGCTACATATTTCCATATTTTCAAGATCAAATATACACCTTTGGATTAAGGGATATATTTGAATCAAAGGCCAAGATTAAACTTCCTCTTTATTTATCAACCTTATTTTGGGAAGTTCAATTTGAAATCAAAATGAAGATGTTCTAACCGTTGGATCAAAGATTTGAAAATTCAAATCAAGGGTGGAGATCAACATGCATATTTCAAAAATTACAAGGAGCTCTCCTCTATATATAAAAGACCTCCATGCTCTACAACTCAAGAGAATCACCCAATTCACAAGTGTCAAAACTCTGTCGAGATCAAATCTTTATTTTCTCTTCATCTTCAACCTCTAGACTCTACAACTCTAAAGTTTACATTTTTATTTGGGTTGAGGTTGTATATCTCAAAAAGTTTTGCACTTTATTGTTGATCCTAACTTTTGCTAGTTGTTTTTTTAGAGAAAAGCCATCAAGAGACAAACTTAGTTGCATCTAAGTTCTTGTTTGGTGAAAGACATCATATTTTGTAAAAAGTCCTTATTTTTGTAAGGCAAAAGTCCTTAGTGGGACTAAGGCAAGGGTAGAAAAGTCCTTTGGTGTGGAAGACAAGATTGATGTCCCTCTCAGGTGAGAAGACAGTGAGTTACATTGGTTGGAGGTGCAAGTGAAGTCCTTCTCGGGTGAGACTACAGTGAGTCACCTTAGTTGAAAGTGCAGGTGAAGCCCTTTGTGGTGTGCAAAGGCAAAATGTCCACCTTGATTTTAAGTGGTGTTAGTGAACTCCCAGGTGCATCTTGGGGACTGGAATAGGCACGTTGCTGAACCAGTATAAAAATTTTGTGTGTGCTCTATTCTCTTCTCTTTCTCTTTATTTTATTGTTTTGACAATTTAACATTGCACACACATACACCTTTATTTGCGCAACATCATCACATATTTTGGCTAAGTGTTGAAGGTTAAAGTTTTAACCTTTCTCACATATAAGAGCTTGAAAATCAAAATATTTTCAAGATCTATATAAGCCTTGTCTATAGGCTTGTTTCTGTTTATTTTACAAACAATCGTTTCCGCTGTGCAAGAGAAGTCTTGGACTTGATCTTATTTTTTGAGTAATTTTCAGAAAAATGATTTTTAGTTGGAACGTGATTCAAGCTTCCATTCTCACGTTTCACTACCTTCATGATGTATAAGTGTTTATGTGTTTTATTTGATGTTTTGATGGGGTATGAGGTTAGGAATGATGTATGTATGTTTATAGCATGGGATGAGACGTTTTTGAGGTGTTTTGGGGGCTATTTTGCAGCCTAGCAATCGATTAGCACAAGCTTGGTAATCGATTTCACAGTTCGGATTTTCATATCTGGTCATTTTTATAGGTGATAATCGATTACCAATATGGTAATCGATTACAACCTGCGCTGTGAGCATTTTTAGTTACGTGTGGGCTTCACGATTGCATCCATAACATGCATAATCGTGCCACCATATGAGAAACCCTAATCCTTGCTTCAGAAACACTCTACATACTCTCTCCAAACCCTTGTGCCTCCACCACACACACACTCTCTCAAGAACACAAAGCCATAGCCAAGAAATCACGAAAATAATTGCACATTATTAATCCTCTCACCAAATAGAACCCTTCTACCCAGGGACGGATGCAAGTACATTGGCATGGGGGCACTTGCCCCACTGGAATTTTTATATATTTTACTAATATATGTATATAATTTTATTTTGCCCCCATAGATGCTTTAATATTGCCCCCACTCTATGATAAAATTTATTTTTATCAAGTATCAAGTACTATTTTTTAATATCACAATATAAAAAAACAAATCTTATAATAATAAATTTAACTCTATATTATTAGAATGATATATTTAATTTATATGCTAAATAAGATTTACAAATATACTTGCACTCAATTAAATTGTTAAAAGAAAAAAAAATAATTCAACTTGATCCGCTTAATGAATAGGCCCATTTGGCCCATTTTACTTGAATCTAAAATCCCTAATTCCCTAATTTTATCTTACTACTGCCGTCAAAACACCTTAATTTTTAGTCTTTTCCTTCTTTGAGTTGCTTATAGGACCACATATGAGTATGTGACATGTCTCCACATCCTTGTTGTCCTTCTACTTTCCAAGTCAAAGGTAATTAAAATTTAGTTTTTTTACTTGTTATATTTTTTTAATAAAATTGTTGTTGGTGTCATGGTGTGTAATGCACTAATGCAAAAGGGCAGGCTTCCCTACTGCCACCGGGTGCTTTTTGCTGTTGAGTTATTCAATTTTTTTCTTTAATAGAATTGACTTTTTTTTTCTAAAAAAAAATAAATTATCATCTTTTTCTTCTAAAACAAATTAATCATTTTATTTCTTTTGCTAATATGATTATTTTATTTTATTTTGGAGTTATACATCTTTTGGTATATTAAGTAGTAGATGTATTTAAAATTTCTTCAACATAATTTAAATGTCATATAAATATTGTTAAATAAATTTTATTATGATGTTTGCTCTCATAGACCAAATTTTATGGATCCGTCACTGCTTCTACCGATTCTAATTCTCCAAGAGAAGCTGTTTTCTTACTCCTACCATTCGCGGGGCTAGAGAGAGAAAGCAAGAATGCATTTTACGTCGGAAAAAGGTGTCTCTATGCTTTGCGTAGGAAGTCTATAAGAGGTGGGGTTTTAAGCATTCATTGCTATGTAAATTTTCGTGATAATTCTGATATAATGTTGATGATATTGTTGTTAACTCGTTTTTCCCATTAGGGTTCATAAAAGGGTTATGTTTTACCGAATGATTTTCAAAGAAAAGATGTTTTACCAAATGATTTTTAAAGAAAAGATGTTTTACCGATTGAAAATTGATTTTAAACATATTTTACCGATTGGTTTATGGTTATCTTTGTTTTCTACGGATTGGAATGATTCTAGATTAAAGTTTTAGTCATTAGCTCATGAAAAACGTGTTTTGGAACCCTAGAATCAGAATTTTCATGTTCGTAATCGATTACGAGCTAAGAATTTCCAATCGCGAGAAAAACATGCTCTTTGTTAATCGATTACAGATGCTTGGTATTCGATTACTGTAATCGATTCCAGCCTGTCTGTAATCGATTACAACACTACAGCTTTTAAAATTAACTGTTTTGATCCTTTATGTACCCTAATATGTTCTACGACTTGTATGGATGTTATACATGACTTGTACATGATTTATATATTATAATATGAGTTGTAATGCATGTTTATATGTTAATATGTGATGATGGATTATGATCTATGAGTTATATGTATATGATTATGTGAATTGTTAAAGTTAATTGTTTAAAGTTATAAATTAAAGTTAAAGACGTTACTGGGTGGCGCACAGATAAAGATAAAATACACACAGTAGCCTTAGACATGTGACAGTTGTTGCTGAGGGAGAGATGACAACCTCGACATGCAACTCTATCACTGAGGGAAAGTGAATACCCCCTCTCCCCACTATGTTTAGGATGAGCTCATGCCTAGTGATCGATGTAGTGGAGGATAAGTTTCAAAGGATGGGCAAGCTAAAAGATTAATGCAAAATAAAGTTAAAAAAAGATAAAGCTATATGATTTCATGCCATGTGGTATTTCTTATATATGTTAGAGGCACCTCTAATTATTGTGTGCCTTCGATGCATTGATGAAAACACATTAATCTTGTAACTCTCCATGTGCGTGCGCGCGCATGTGTATTTGTTTAGCACTAGTTCAGTGGTTAGGAACTTCACATTCTTCGTTAAGGTAGTTACTTTGAATCTCATCTGCATATCTTTTAATTGTAAAATCATTTTAATTGTCTTATTTAAATTTTCTCTATTAATAAGAAGTAAAACTAATATAAAAAATAATTTATTATAAAAAAGTATAATTTAATGAGAAATAAATTATTAATATATTTACTCTTAAAAATTATTAACTTCAATATATTCTATTCATCTTATTTTTAAAATGTATAATGTGATTAATTATCACAATAGTTATTTAATATTATATTTATATTTTTAAAATAATAAAAAGTGAAGAAAAATATCATATTTTTATGATTGAAAGAAAACATAATATTAATATGTATCAATAAAAAAAATTGATATTGCATTCGACTTGGTAAAAAATAATATACAATTTTTTATATTTTAAAATATTTAGTTAATAATTCTATAAATTAAAATTTTGTCCCCCTTACTTTTTTTCTAGATTCGTCCCAAGTACAAGGCTAGTTTACTCGCGCCTAGGCACACACTAGCGTGGTAATATAAGGCTAGGTTATTCCCAAGTTTTTCTGACCTTCTCGACGTAGTTGGAAGGTCTTTTGTGATACTGCCCTTATGTGGGTTGCTCGTTACCGAGCAACTTTATAGATTCCTCCAAGTTCTCTGAGGTGTGGTTGCAGTTGGTTTTTTAAATAATTCGGACCTACCGACGTGCGGACCTAGACCCTAATTTTAGGAGGGTCAAAATTTAGTAACTCATTTTTAAAAGATTCTTAATTGATGGATTTTAAAATGGAACATATGATTTTTTATATTTACATTATAACTAATGGTTATCGGTATTCATAAATTTTATTAAATACCGAATAAAGTATCAATATTTTGTTTATTCTTAAAAAAAACTTAGTAAAAATTGTTGCATATGAAAAAAAAAAATATTTTACCATCAAAATTAAAGAAAATACACACATATACTTACATATGGTATATTATAGTATCTATTATAATTTTTAGGTTTTTTTTACGTAAATAGATACTTTAAAATAGTTAAATATGTATATAGGTAGTTGTAGAATTAGTTACGTGAATAGGTAGGACATTTTTCTATATAAAAGTCGATTTGAATCGACTATAGACTGCAAATTTGCAAATTTTTTTGTGCTATAGTCGATTTAATTGCAAATTTTTTTGTGCTATAGTCGATTCAAATCGACTATAGCACAAAAAAATTTGCAATTTTGCAAGTGAATCGACTATGGTTCAACAAAATTTGTAATTTTGCACAAAAAAAGTGTTCTTTGATGAAGTGTTATATATATGTATTCTGTACTATATTTTGTCATAACTGTTTCTATTTGAGATATCTATATGTGATTTGTTTTTTTATTTTGTAATTTTCATACCCAGCTTTGTCAATTAACGCGATAATAAAACGAAACGAGATAAGGGTTCACATTCAACTAAACAATGCATAGTACAATGTAAAAGTAATTGAAAACATTTGATATTACATTATAAAAAACAAAAATCTAAACCCGACTCCCAGCACGACCTCTGCGACCACCTGTACCTCTACGATGTACGCCCCTTCCTCGTCGTGGCTCCGTACTCCCAATGCACCCTCCCGTGCCGCATCTCAGCCGGCGCCTCTGTCGCTGCTGCCTATCCTGCTGCACCCCGGCATCAGACTCTGACTCAGTATCGGGAGGGTCACACTACCAGAAACACGAAAAATTCCGAGGGGATTTTCGATGGGCTTCCGACGGAAAAAATCTTTTCCGATGGGTTCCCGACGGTTTTTTTTAAAAATTGACCCGTCGGAGTACGACTCTTCGGAATAAATATCGACGGCGGAATTAAGAAAAACCGTCGGAATTTTTTCGAGGAGTTTCCGACGGTTAGGGATAGCAAATTCGTCAGAAGATTCCGATTGATTTCTGACGGTTAGGGTTAGGAAAATCGTCGGAAGTGTCCGATTGATTTCTGACGGTTCGGGTTTGGATAACCGTCGGAAGTTTCCGACGATTCGGGTTGAATAATGAAATCTGCTATCATTGGTACAAAATAATCGAATAATAAAACCGCCGGAAAATATTATTGCATCCAAGGGTCTTCTGACGGAAATACAAACCCCATACCCTAACCCTAACCCTGTCGAGAACCCTCGGAAGACCGCCGGAACATTATATGATTTTCCGGGGGTCTTCCGACGGGATGTAGAAACCCCATACCCTAACCCTAACCCTGTCGAGAACCCTCGGAAGACCGCCAGAACATTATATGATTATCTGGGGGTCTTCCGACGGGATGTAGAAACCTCATACCCTAACCCTAACCCTGTCGAGAACCCTCGGAAGACCGCCAGAACATTATATGATTTTTCGGGGATTTTCCAACGGGATGTAGAAACCCCATACCCTAACCCTAACCCTGTCAAGAGCCCTCGAAAACCCGTCGGAAAATATTATTGCATCCGAGGGTCTTCCGACGGGAAATAGAAACCCCATACCCCAACCCTAACCATGCCGAGAACCCTCGAAAGACCGCCAGAACATATAATTGAGTTCCGAGGGTTTTCCGACGGAGGTAAGGCGTGCGCTCGGTAGCCCATCGGTATATTATGGCGGGAAAGGTGTCGTGTATTCTCGCCCTGTGCTTTTGCTGTCGGAGTCTTCCGAGGGTACCATCCACTGACCACAAAACGACATCAAAATTTAGAATCTCCGTCGGAAAATAGCGCGGGAATATGCGACACCTTTCCCGCCATAATATACCGATGGGCTTCCGAGCGCACGCCTTACCTCCGTCGGAAAACCCTCGGAACTCAATTATATGTTACGGCGGTCTTTCGAGGGTTCTCGGCAGGGTTAGGGTTGGGTATGGAGTTTCTATTTCCCGTCGGAAGACCCTCGGATGCAATAATATTTTTCGACGGGTTTTCGAGGGCTCGTGACAGGGTTAGGGTTAGGGTATGGGGTTTCTACATCCTGTCGGAAAATCCCCGGAAAATCATATAATGTTCCGGCGGTCTTCTGAGGGTTCTCGACAGGGTTAGGGTTAGGGTATGGGGTTTCTACATCCCGTCGGAAGACCCCCGGAAAATCATATAATGTTCCGGCGGTCTTCCGAGGGTTCTCGACAGGGTTAGGGTTAGGGTATGAGGTTTCTACATCCCGTCGGAAGACCCCCAGAAAATCATATAATGTTCTGGCGGTCTTCCGAGGGTTCTCGACAGGGTTAGAGTTAGGGTATGGGGTTTGTATTTCCGTCGGAAGACCCTCGGATGCAATAATATTTTCCGGCGGTTTTATTATTCGATTATTTTGTACCAATGATAGCAGATTTCATTATTCAACCCGAACCGTCGGAAACTTTCGACGGTTATCCAAACCCGAACCGTCAGAAATCAATCGGACACTTCCGACGATTTTCCTAACCCTAACCGTCAGAAATCAATCGAAAACTTCCGACGAAATTGCTAACCCTAACCGTCGGAAACTCCTCGAAAAAATTCTGACGGTTTTTCTTAATTCCGCCGTCGATATTTTTTTCCGAAGAGTCGTACTCCGACGGGTCAATTTTTTAAAAAAACCGCCGGGAACCCATCAGAAAAGATTTTTTCCGTCGGAAGCCCACGAAAATCCCCTCGGAATTTTCCGTGTTTCTGGTAGTGTGACCCTCCCGATACTGAGTCAGAGTCTGATGCCGGGGTGCAGCAGGATAGGCAGCAGCGACAGAGTCGCCGGCTGAGATGCGGCACGGGAGGGTGCATTGGGGGTACGGAGCCACGACGAGGAAAGGGCGGACATCGTAGAGGAACAGGTGGTCGCAGAGGTCGTGCTGGGAGTCGGGTTTAGATTTTGGTTTTTTATAATGTAATATCAAATGTTTTCAATTACTTTTACATTGTACTATGCATTGTTTAGTTGAATGTGAACCTTTATCTCGTTTCGTTTTATTATCGCGTTAATTGACAAAGCTGGGTATGAAAATTACAAAATAAAAAAATAAATCACAGATATCTCAAATAAAAACAGTTATGACAAAATATAGTACATAATACATATATATATATATATATATATATATATAACACTTCATCAAAGAACACTTTTTTTGTGCAAAATTACAAATTTTGTTGAACCATAGTTGATTTGAATCGACTATAGCACAAAAAAATTTGCAATTTTGCAGTCTATAGTCGATTCAAATCGACTTTTATACAGAAAAATGTCATACCTATTTACGTAATTAATTCTACAACTACCTATATACATATTTAACTATTTTAAAGTACCTATTTACGTAAAAATACCTAATTTTTAATATCTGATTAATTATAAAGTTAATATAGGTAATTCAAATAAAAATTTTAAAGAGGACCAAATTAATAAAATAAACAATTTTATCAAAGAAAATAATTTTTTTAGGGGAGCCATTGCCCCCCTCTACATATACAAGGTTCTGCCCTTGGACCTACCTGTGATTAATCATGGTAGTTTCTCAGAACTCTTATAAATTATTCTTTTGCAATAATTAATTATTATTATTATATATAATTATTTTTAGATATTTTTAAAGGTCACTAATAATCAATATTATTTTATATAAACAACATTTTTATTGACACATGTATTTAATGTTTAAATTGTAATATAAAGTTTTTTAGTGTGTTATTAATATATTATCATTAAAACTCTTGTTTTTTTAATGAAGATTAGTCTGTAGCTAGCTAGAATCATTGAGATCGAATAATCTTCTTTGTGGTATCTTCGTCACCTATACATATATATATATATATTCTCATTGGAAAATTCTAACTATATATGTAGCTCTGAGTTTTTATAACTAGTAACTCGACAGACACTTTTGTGTCGTGTCTGTCAAGTTGCTTTTTTGTTTGTCGATAAATGTTTTATAAAATAATATTATTTAGTTATATTTTATTGATAATTTTTTTATAAAATATTACTACTTTTTAATATAATTAAAATCTCTTTTAAATCTCATTTTAATTTATTATTATATATAGCATTAAATAGATTGACTAATAATTAATTATATTTAATTGTACAGAGAGAGTTTTTTGAAAAATGATTGTATAATTTTGTTCATAACATAGTTCTCTTCTGAAAGCAATTTGTATAATGCCAAATACTCATGATTGATATATTTTTCCTTGGTGGGAACATTACCAAATATAACTTTCGATAATTGAAATCCAAGGTGGAGAGCAAATCCATAATATTAAAATACCAAGCATAATACACATGCATCACACCATTACATTTTTTAATTATTCCTTCAACCACATTTTAATCATTATTGTGATTTCATCGAGCTTTGCTTTGATATAGTGTTAGTGAAAATATAAATTTTAAATTATAAGTTTAATTTTAATTTACTGTAAGTATAAAGTAATTTTATACAGATATTCAATTAAAGATTGGCACATCAGTAAAAATCTTCAACTTAATCATCCACTAAATAAAAAGTCTTACAAATCACTGAATATGATTGGCTGAAAGTGTTACACTGTCAGTGTATCATAATTAAACTCTTAAACTACAATTTAACTAATGTATTATGAAAAATTTTAAAGCATTTTGACTTTTAAATTGAATATTTTTTAAAAGTCACACATATCACGCAATTGATTAATATATTAATATATTTTTAAACTTATTTTTAATTCTTATAAATATGGTGGATATATTTTGTTGTTGACTATATAATTTTTCCGATTATTATGATCCAATTATTTTAAAAATGTTTGATTTTATTTCTATTGCATTATAGTTCAATTATTAATGTATGTGGTGATGTTATTAATATAGAAAGATTAAAAGAAGGACCTTTAAATATTTTTGGACCAACTCCACAATTTTTTTAAAACTTTGAGTTGTAAATGCACATAAATATTGATAAAAATCAGAATTTAAAATTGTAGACATTAAAAACCATAATATATAAAAATTAAAAAAAGTAAATGTTATGCTATTTAATTTAGTCCCTCATTGAATAAATTAAATAGCCCATCATAATTTAGAGATTTACAATTGTTGGTCTATTATATATAGTTCAAACAAGATCACAAAATGGTCTCTTATTTAATAGTCTCAACTGAATATTTACTCAAAAAATAATAAGAAGAAACAATGATGGTTTGCACCATACTAAGCGACTTGTATCAAGGTAGAGTGGGTGATGAGTTGGAGGCAAGACATTCGTTAAGGTAGAAATTTGTTGGAAAATTGACTTTCCAGATGAAAAAATTTTAGGTGTTTTGAGAATAAAAAATTATTGTCTATACACTCAATTTTTTATATATAAATAAATAAGTCAACTATAGTGAGAAAGATGGATTAAGTTTTATTTTTAGGTATAGAATAGTTATATTTTATTTGTGTTAAAAAATTGAATGGTAATAAATAACAAAATTTTGGTTCTTATAGCACCTAAAAATCTTTCTCTTGAAATAGTGTTTGATTTGATTTTATTTTGTATACCTAGATGTGTATCCTAGCTAAGATTTAAAATCTGGTAATATATGTAAAAACTAACGGTAGAATATGTGAAGTCTGACAAATAATTTTTGTGAAATATTTTTTAATTTAATTAGATCCATTTTAATTTAAAATATATCAGGATTGTAATTTAAATTTTTAAAATTAAAGATCACTGGCTATAAATAGAATCAATGATTAAGTACACGGTAGTGTTAGAGATAAAATATGAGATAATGTGAAAAAGGTTTTGTGTCGGATAGGTTAATTCTCTTGGATAAATATATAGGTATATGATTTGCCAAATCACATTAATTTTGTATGTCTTTAGACTGGTTATCATTTTATTTATGGATTTAATTTTCATCTATTGACAATGTACTATTTTTTTTATATTATCATCCTATCATGTGATGTCACGTCAACTATAATTGTATTTTCTCTCTTCCACTACCTAAAAAGTCATACAAACGGAACATTTTGATTGGATGACAATGTAAAAGTATTTTACACTATCGGTGCAACAAAATTAAACTCTTTATTTATTTATTTATCCTTCTATTAGATTTTGCACTTATATTTGATTTATTGAATTCATAGGAATATGTTTGTGGGACCATTTATTGTGTCATCACAAGTTACAATCCGATCCACTACCATTATGCGGTATCTCGTGAATGACTACCCAGTTCACTCGCACTAACTATACTTTTCTCTCTATGAGTAGAATTCATAGTTGATCATGACTCGTGTTATGTCAGCCTTCACTAAGGACACAATAATTGTAAAATAATATCACAATTCACAAATGTACAATGTACCATCAATAAATTAGACGTTGACATATCGAACAGAATGTATAAAATAATGAAATAATATTTGTCGTACAATATAAATACGTTCAACAAGTATTTAATGTGTGTTATATATATTATGAGATGTGTGCTCACACATTTGGATACTTGTTTGACGTATTTATATAGTATGACCAGTATTATTGTAAAATAATGTGTTCCCAATAATAATATAGTAGATAACGTTGAGTATGAGACATATATGTTCAATTCGGATTTATATGATATATCCCAAATCAATGATTAAGAATCCTATGATATACATATGCTTGGTAAATTGAGTAATAACTTCATAAATTTATATTATTCATTCCGTGATAAAAATGCACCATGTGAAATGTATCTTATATGACCAAATTAAAGAAATAATGTTTGTCGTACAATAGAAATACGTCCAACGAGTATTCAATGCGTGTTGTATATAAGATATAATATGTTGTTACGACCCAATAGAGTTGTATCATATGTGTTATATGTACGTGTGTTATACATATAGCACACATTACGTCTTGTGTATAGCACATGTTAGATGCTCGTTGGACGTATTTATGTTGTACGACAAAACATTATTGAAATTAAAGAGGGTGAAAGGCTGAAAGCGGTAAGGAGGTTATTGTTTTGCTCATCTTTATATATAGCAACGAATCTTAACACCTCAAGAGGAATATAAGCTTTAATATTTTGCATGCGTCATGACTAAGCACTAATTCTCATTTCCATTGTCAATGAAACCATACATCGCCCCTGTTGATAAACTAACACAAAAGAAATGGATAGGGAAAGAGAATTTGTGATAAGAGACCAATTTCATTTTATTCGATGATATGCTTAACAAATTAGAGAGTATATTCTAACAACTTTTTGTTTTTTTATAGTAAAAAAAATGTGTTTCGTACTGGGGATGAAAAAAAAGCACAAATACTTGGGGCACAACAAAAAATCAGTTAAAACAGTCAACAAAGCTCATTTAACACTTTATAGTCCAAATAATACTTTTAATCATGAGTATATTTTTAATGGGCTGGGTGATTGAGGCCCAAATTTCTAATTGTTGGCTGTTTTGGCTGGTTTTTTGTTGTGCCTCTAGCAATGCTAAAAAAAATCTAACTTTAAAAAAGTCCGAGACCCTTGATTTTAATACACTTGGATGCCATAGCTCATGAGAACTTTTTAACAATATTACCCATGGTCACACACTCTATATGAAATGGTTAGCATTGACCTAGGCTTAAGGTAGTATTTGATAGTTGTCCCAGGACACAAAAGACAGAGACTGAGAGGGATTAATCATGTTTGGCTTATGAGACAGAGACATAGATGGATAAAAATTTGTGTCCATGGACAGAAAAGACACAAAATTTGTGTCCACTCCAGAAGTGAAGGACTGAGAGGGACTGGAATGGACTGGTCCTTTTAATGAAATTTTATGACCAATATACCCTTCCTCACTTAACATAATTCTCATTATGTATATCCAAGGGCATTTTTACATGTTTTTATATCATGTCCATTATTATCAAACACAATACAAAAATATTTTTTGTGTCCTGTCCACTGTTACCAAACACCATATAGAGACACAGTCTCTTTGTGTCTATGTTCATTTGTGTCTCTGTGTCTCTGTCTTCACTGTCTTAGGACAACTACCAAACGCTACTTAAAGGATCTAGACTCGAACCAAACATCTTACATGGGAATGATACTCAACAACTCGATCAATGCTATGAGAATTTTTGTATCTAAATAATTGATCTTCATGGCAACTGGCTGAGGAGATTATATCCACTACTGATCTCACTCATGTATATTGTAGTGGACTAGTGCCAACTACCAAGATACTCGGCCCACACCACACGGAACTCGGCCTAGCATGCACGAATTTAATCATGTGGGAATCATCTCAGGCCGAATAGAATCAGAATCATAACGTCTCAATTACACAAGATCACAAGACTCATTATTATCCATATTGAGCATTAAAGGTAATTAACGGCAGGACCCCAGCTCCCCCTTTAAGCGAGTTCGGCAGCCTGATACAGGTAAGTAACATTTGATCCATAGTTGATACAGACTTACTATACTCGTACTTGCTTTCTAGATCACTGCCGACTTGAGTGCAGGAGTGCCTTTTCAAGTACACTACCCCCTCCCCCGGCCTGGGTCTGAAGGTATTCGGAGCTCAAGAACCAGAGAAGTCGGCTTATGAGGAGTCGGCTCGTATTCTAGAAGGGCAAGAACATATATATAGGGGGAACGAGAGCTTCACAAGGTATGATCTAACCCATAATTCAATTGAATACTCTCTCTTGAGCACTTACATTGAGCATCACCCAAAGTTCCTTTTCAGAAACCCCCTGTGTCTTGGAGCTTAGATACCACCACAAAGGGATCGGAAACGCCCCTTGTTTACTCGAATTTGACTTAAACGAATCGAGATCAAATGAGAACAAAATAAAAAAGGTTTCAGTGCAGTACTTTTGAAAAAGTTAGCGTCGAGACCAATATCAAAGAAGAGTTATTAACATGAAATTGTGAGGAAAAATCTGAATATATGATTTTATTGATGATAAGCAAATTTACAGAGTACAGATAGCAAACTGAATAATATAAAAGACGAAATCGAAATGCAATACAGGAACTATAACATTGAAAATAAAGGAATGTAAATCTATGGCTACTTCTACTCCTAAGGGCGATTGATACATACTTAGTATACTTGACGATCCATGAGTGTAGAATGCAAGTTTTGAGTGAATGTTCAATGTCTTTTCTTACAAACTAGTTTCCTATTTATATACTAAGACACCCCGTCGGATCTTTACACATCACCTTGACGGTTACATTCATCCTACGATGATAATTAATCGTCTTATCCGCATAACTGGCGAGTTGTCTCCTTCTTCTGCCACGTCAAAATATGAACGTTGTAATCTAATGGGAGTCTTCCACCTCACTATGACGGTTACCTGGCCTCTTTTTCTTCTTTACACGTGGTTTCGCAATACAATCAACTTCTGACATGTGTCCTCTATTAGTTCAAGACCTAACAATTGACCTCGACATCCTCCACACTTATTCCTCAGCCACTATAAGTTTTATTTCGACTTTGTTTTCGAAACAGAATGTGCCTCTACCCGTTTGTAGTTCTACATTAACATTTTCATTGACACTAACTACTCGTCGACCTCGAATCATTCGACATTGTATCGTTTGCCGAAAATATACTTAATGAATCTGGTGTCAACAAATGCCCCCCACAATCTCTCTTTTGTCGAGCACCAAATGATGAAGATCGAGAGAGAAAGAAAGAGATATTGTTGCATTTTTTTGAAAAGATGCATTTAATAATGTCAGAGTTGTCTCTTCACGTCAAGTGACAGTTCCCTTTCAGTCACGTTTCCCTTTCTTTTGGACGGTTGTGATTGAGAGACTCTTGATTTCTCATATTTTAACGATGGAGATCAACCTCCATTACACGAGAGAATTGTGCACGCACGCGCGATCTTCCACTAACCTTCCAATACATTACTACATATAGTTTCCATCTTCCTCAATTCTCCCTTTACACTTAAAACCTTCATTTTCAACAACTCTTTCATCTTCCAGCTTTATTTCTCTAGCTTTCCCATTACCAACGAGCAAACTCCCAACTTCGTCTTCCACTCTCGCTTATGCAAGACACCATGTTCATACTGTTGTTTGTTCCTTTCCTACTAGCCTCGTTAATGGCTACTGAACCAACCTCATCCTCCACTAATGTGGGCGCGACGCTTTTTCAACCCACAGCCGGCACCTCTGCTCTTGGGGCAGTAAAAATCGCTCCCGCTGCAGCCACTTCCTCTGTGGTGGCGATTACAGTCTCTGACCCTCTAGAGAAACTCGCCCTTGGTCAGGTAATCATCTATTTCTATGCTCAATCCAAGACTTGTGCCTTCTTAGGACCTATCTTAGACATAGACGGAGCATTAAAGTATAGGCAGCTTCATCCTTCTTTGAATCAACATTATGTTTTAGTCGAGACCTGACCCATGTACTCAAATATCTTCCACAAGGGATCTAAGGCCTTTAGGAATCCCCCGAAAAATACTTCTAAGTATAAAAATTGGGTTCAACGTCTTCGACCCACCAAATTCTCCAACTTGGAAAAGAAAAGAGATTTTCAAGTTGGTTGATATCTTTATTGAAAACAATAGGTATGAACCCGAGATGATAGTTGTTTTTTTATATTTCTAGAATCCGACAACGAGCAGCTTACAACTTGTGTGATGTTCGGCCCAACCCTCTTCGATGTTTCTGTTATTACTGGCTTGAAACTGAATGGGTATGTCTTGCATCCTTGCAAATCTTATGAGGGCTCATCAATTTCTTATGAAGATCTCGACACGTCGAGCAATAGCTACATCGGCTTTATTGCTAACAATATGGGGAAAAAATTGAAACCATAACAGATGTCAAACACGTAGCATTCTTATATTACTTTTTGAATGTTGTAGTGTTTTGCTCGAGAAGCACCCAAATGATGAAATCTTTCTTCCCTCTGGCTGTTATTCTCCATGAGAGTGGTAAAAAGACTTTCACATCTCCTAAATATTGTCTGTCGAAGCTACTCTTAGCCAATTTGTATGATGAACTCAATTCATTGGTGGATAAGTTGCGCTCCGGCAAATTGGTGAACTTCGGTGGTCCTCTGTGGTTAGTCTAACTCTGGTTGAATGTCATCTTTTCGAAATATTTAAACACCACTCCTCCTTCTATCATGGGCCGGAATGTTTGGGGGTCAAAGTTGGCTCATTACCATTTTGAGGCGTCGAAGAAATGGTATGACACCAACAACATTTTCTTCAATTTTTTTAAATTATTCCACAAGTCTCGCTTTGGTGAAGAGGAGTTGGACATAAGCCCTTTCCTTACCAGAAAGATTGGCTCAGTATGGTTCCGAAAATCTAGAGTTGTTGATGTCAACAATGATCCGGATCAACAACACTATTATGTTAATATTTGGGCACATTTTATTTGTCCACAAATCCTTTCTGTTGGTCTCCCCGGGAGCAAAGATTTGGGGGCGGTGACCCATAATCCCCAGTTCATGGCTCGACAATTTGACTTCTCACAAGCTCTTCTGGCTCCTATAGAGAAGGATTTTTCCTTATTCCCATGTTGCTCCAAGCTTTCAAGCAAGGATGACCTCGACTGGTGATTAGGGGAAAACAAAAGAACCCTCCTTCATTATTTGCCAATTGATGTTGTCGATTCTTTTTTTCTTTCTAAGTCTTTCTTATATTGGTGGACTGACCAATACCAAATACAACATCGGCCACTCCACGAACTTCGTGAGGCACTAATCAATAAACTTCCTTTGCAAGATGCTGCAGCCGTTAATGCAGGTATTAATCCGATCTTGCCCCTGATAAGTTATACATTTAGGTATGCATGTTAATTTATTAAGTTTACTATCATCTTTTTCGTCATTTCAATCCAGGCCATCGCACCGAAAAAAAGAAAGTTAGTACTCCTTGACCTCCCCCTACTCGAACTGGCAAGCGAAAAAATGATCAAGATCCACCACAGCGTGTATCCAAAGCTGCGAAAGGAAAGAATACCCTCCCGTCATAGTCGAGCACCCCTTCGAGTTTTTCTTCGTGTCAGGCATCATAAAAAATAGAAGCCCCCAAGGTAATTCATTATTTCAAACTGTACGCATGCTTAGAACATGACCATTTTGTTACTGCTACTTACACTTTATTTGTTATTCATGCTAGTCCACTATCAATGTGAGTCAATCCACGTCCGTACCGAACGTCGGACAATCACCACGGAAGAATCTCTCCACCGAGATAAGTGTCATCTTTCCCTTTTATTGTATGTCTCCTTTTTATATATATAGAAAATCATAATGAATTTTATTTTCTTTTAGGAGAACGTGCAAGTGGATGTCTCTTCTGATCTTGAATCATTGTCCCCCCATACCTCCGACTTGGGTGAACGGGAACCTAATATTTTAGGTTCAGAAGTCAAGAAAACTGAGAAAGCAGAAGCCACTCCAGCCCTGCACGCAACCTCTCCAGCAAAGATGGTTCCTACTCAGCTTTGAAAATTTTGACCCCTACCGGTTCAGCACCATATGTTCAACCCAATATCCCAACACCACATGCTCCTACTTCTGTACAAGTGTTAGGAACGTCCTCCAAATTTCCACAAGCTTCCCTTGAACTCGTGTTGAAGAGCGTCGAGATATCTTTATTAGACCTCCTTTTTCAAATGATGATAAGAGGGAAGAATTGATCATTGCAATCAAAACTTTAGCATCAATTGTCCAATCCGATGACCCTCAACATGTGGTTGTCGACACTCAAAAGTTTAGTGATTGGGTGGTCAACCACCTTCTCGAGAGCAAGAAGATTGATGTCAATCTGAACAAGGCAAAGACCTTACTCGACAAAACCACATTCGTGCTCGATTCTGCTTCCTCCGTGAAGTCCAAGTTCAAGGAACAAATACAAAAAGGCAAGGATCGAGCGGTCGAGATTGATGCAGCGATAGCCAAACTCCAAAAAGAGAAGGCAAAACTTGCTTCGATCCTTCCTCGCCTCGAGAGTGGTGACAAGATTGCAAGTTTGAAAGCTGATAAGGCGGTGGCAACTAAGCAAGAACATGAGGTTTCCTACCAGGCGGCCTCCGAAGCTGTCACCAGGCATGCTCAAGATCGAGTTGATTTGGAGAGAGAGTGTCTCAGTCTTGTGAAGACCTTAAGAGCTTATCTTCTCAAACTTAAACTTTATTTTGTTCTATATCGAGACAAATTTTTTTCATGGGACTCGGCCTTTTAAAGGGTAACTTCGAGCTCTAGCTACTGGTTGTAACTTGTTAACTTTGTTGCGTTGTAATTGTTTTACTTTTGCATTTGTGAATGTTAGCGACCAATTATTATTAATCGATTTGCTCGACCTCGTAGTACCTACTTTGTACTTAGGCTTAAGTATGCCCTTATAGATTCTAGTAACGTACATAATAATCACCCTACTCGAAATATTCGTAACTGAAGAACTGAACATTTTGCCAAGATCTGATATAAGGCGTTATGTTATAACGGATCAACCAATTTGACTTTCAAAAACGTTCCTAACTGAAAACTCTGCATATCGTTGCTATCACTAAAGTTTTCAAAATTCAAAAAAGGGAACTTACCTAATCACCTATAAATATTATGTCATTCATCAGCTAAACCACCATTGCCTTCTACACCCTTCAGCATTTCAAAAATCTTCATTCTTTCTTCACACCCTATGCTCCCTTCGAACACAACCATCTCCATCCCATGAAAAACTCGGAATCATCGAGTTCAATCAAATCTTCAAATCTATGAAAAATGGAGAACCTAAATTCGACCACTCATCCCTCAATTGTTGTTGATATATTGAGGACGTAGTCTTGTCTGGTGACACGATTCTTCCAACTGAAATTGAGTCACGTCCTTGTGGCTTTCTCGAACGATTGTAGGATCTCTCAGAAGCCGAAGAATTTAATCGCCTCCATCCCACTCTTGAAAATTTCAAGATTCTAGCCCACACAGGTCCTTTTTTCAACAGCTCATTCAATAAAGTCTCAAGAACGTATAGGAATCCTCCCAAGAATACGCTTGAATTCATCATGTTGTTGGACCGCCTCAAGCCTTCTCAATCGGAGTCATGGAAGCGAGCCGAAATTTATGATCTCCTCGAACTTAGTCACAAGGATTTGAGCTATGAATCAGGTATGCTGACTTCCTTTCTGCATTTCTGGAACTCAACATCAAACTGCCTGCAACTTTTATGTGGTATGTTTGGGCCGACTTTGTTCGATGTAGTGGCCATCACCGGCTTACAACCCACAAGACCTCTCTTACACCCGTTCCTTTCTAAGGAAAATTTGTTGGTGACGTATGACGAGCTTGATATGAGCAGCACCAACTACTCACCATTTATTTCGAACAACAAGGGTAGCGATAATGTTTCTATCAACGAGATCGAGCATATAACTTTCCTCTATTATTGGTTGAATGTGGTTGTTTTTTGTTCGAAAAGTACGCAAATGGTTAAACAACATTTTCCTTTGGTCGTGTTTCTTTATGATAGTGGCTTAAATGGACCTTTTTGGTGCTTGTCGAAGTTGCTTTTGGCCTCTTTATATGATACGCTTAATAAATGTTTGTCGCTCTTAAGGCAATATGGGCAGTTAACTAATAGTGAAGGTCCCCTTTGGTTGGGGGTAATAAATGAAAATCTTTTTGCTGTTTTTATTTTAAAAAAATAAAAGAAAACAATTAAAAACACTTTATATAATTCACACAACTAGTGATTGCTTTTAATCGTCATTCCCCGGCAACGGTGCCAAAAATTTGGTGGAGAGCGTCACGACTCTCACAAATTTGTTATTTATAACCAAGTTACCGCTAATGTAATACAGTGGCAACCTAAGTCGTCTCTCAAGGAATGGATATAAAAAACAATACACAAAGACTAGTAGTAGTGATAGTTGTCACAATTTTGGGGGGGTATTACAAGAATTAAAACTAAATTAAATAGAATGGTAAAATAGTGACTCATGAGGTTGAACACATATTGGGGGATTTATCACCGGCCACAAGAATATGCAAAGATCGGTTAATTACGCTAAAGTTAGATCTAACCCTATTGTTGTGATTCTAAGGATAGATTATTATATTTAGGACAAAATTAATCAGTGAGATCTCACCTTTAGTTTTGCTTTCAACAACCCTTAAAACAATTCACATTAACCTAGTTAGAGAGACTAATAATCAGCCACTCTCACTAATCACACATATCCTAATAGTTCATGCATCAATTGATCAACTAACACATTAACCATAACAAGTGCATTAACCTAACTCGATTGAGCAAGTCAACAACACAAGTTTAAATCACACACAATATGAAATATTCATAATCATACACATCTAAAATCATATGATCGGATTAATGGTGAAAATCTTTTCTAGAATACTTATATTTTATGTCACTATGTACCCTTTCTTATATAAAGTTAATAAAACAATAGAGTCGTACAATACAAATACGTTCAATTAGGATCCGACATGTGTTATACATAAGACATATCGTATGTATAGCACACATTACGTCTTATATATAGCACACATTGGATACTAGTTAAACATATTTCTGTTGTACGACAAAACATTGTTGTTAATAATAGTATCAATAATGTGAAGATGTTGCAATATAATTGTAGAGGTCACTGCAATAATAATATATAATTATGGGCCACAATTATATATGATTATGAATCGTAATTTTAAACCATAATAGATATAATATAATTAAGAAGAATATAATTGATCCGAAGAGTACCAAACTTAGGTGGTAGTTAAAAAAAGAGAAAATTTTGCAAATGGATAAGGGAATATGTGTACTACGAGTGGGGTTGAAAATGGACCCAAAATGATTTGTGTATAATAAAAAATGTATAACATTTGTACTATATTTATTTTTATTGTTGGATTTTATTAGTTTCGATATAAATATAAGATTAAATTTATGTTAAAATTTAGGGGATTTATTCTATACCCAATATTTTTGTTCAGTATCGATACCCAATTATGTGTTTACCGAATCAAAACCCTAAAATTTAATAATGTAAATAGATATTATATAAATATTGTACAATTTTACTTTTGAGAGCTAACATTTCTTTAAACAATAATGTTTGTCATACAATAAAAATATGTCCAACTAATATTCAATGTGTACTATATATAATATAAAATGTGTACTATACATATGTGGGCTATACATATAGCATACATTTCATATTATGTATAACAGACGTTGAATAGTTGGATGTATTTATAGTGTACGACAAGCATTATTGCTTCTCTAAATGAAGAGATGGAGAGAGATATTATTTGCTTGCCGCATGTCAAAAATCGAAGCGTATTCTTTTTAACTTTTTTGGGTCTATAAGAAGGCCATTGTGCATGCTGAAAGATGTCACTCACAAACTCATCACGACTCAATAAGCGATATATAGCTGATTGGTGAGTTTGTGTGTGTGAGAGTATAACCACAGAGACACATATGGAGGACCAAAGTGCAAGTGGTGGGATGAGGCAAGTTCTCCGAAAGTTGAAGCCATACCTTGCTATGGTTTCCCTTCAGTTTGGCTATGCTGGAATGTATGTAATCACTATGGTTTCTTTCAAGCATGGAATGAGCCATTGGATTCTCTCTGTCTATCGTCATGTAGTTGCTACCATCATCATGGCCCCTTTTGCCTTTTTCCTCGAAAGGTCTCTCTCTAACACATATAACTCTATCTAACCATAGTTTTAATTCAATAATGTTAGTCGTACAACATACATACGTCCAATTAGTATCCAACGTGTGCTATCCATGACATGAAATATGTGTTATACGTATGTGTGTTATACATTTAGCATACGTTCCATGTTATGAATAACATACTAGCTGAATGTATTTCTGTTGCACGACTTACATTATTGGTTTTAATTTGCTATTACATTGCAATATAACTATTTTTAGGCTTTCCTTCATCAACATGTTACACTAGTCCAGGAATGTGCTTTTAATTTGATTCTTCTCCATCTTTACAGAAAAATAAGGCCAAAGATGACTCTTCCCATCTTCCTGAGGTTGGCGGTTCTTGGTTTCCTTGAGTAAGGACTTCAATCCCTTGTCACATTTCAATATAATAATAATGTTATTTTTACTTATTCATATTCATTTTATAAACTAAGTGCAAACAAAAAACATAAAAGAAATATGAGTAATGATAAATGTATAATAAAAAATCAGTGAAACCAATCAAATAAATGAGATTTTCTTTGGATCATAATTACTCAGTCCGTTACAATCTCAATGATTATTTGAATAAAAAATAAAGTCATAATAAGTTCATTGGCTGTATTGAAAAAATGATAAATTCACCGATTTTTGTTTTGAATAATAAGCGGTCCAAAGAAATACATTTAACATCATTCTACCAATATATTTACGAGTAATTAATCTACTTGTATACTCTCTATTTTCAAATATTTTACTCATAAATATAAATATCTCATTTTCTTTTTGGTATTTTTTCATCAAATCATTCTCTTTCAATAATTTCTATTATATATTTTGGATGTATATACATCATGTACAAAAATTATTTCCCTATATTCGCAGTATCGAAGTATACATTCTGTTTGTTTCTTTCTCAGTTTTCAGTCTCTTCATGGGCCCGTGAGAAAAACATGATGCATGCATTATCTAGCAAGCTATGCCTATAATATATACCTTTATGCTCTCTATAAATTCATTATTACTGCTAGATGACATGAAAAATCTATACTACTCTTGTTTGTTAGGAACTTCCCAAATATGATAAATTCTTGGGTAATAATAATTCTCCAACCAAAATAGTAAAAAAAGATTCATTATAACACTTTGAGTCCAAATAACATTCTTAATTATATGTTATTTTTTTAATGGGTTGACTGAATAAGATTCAAATTTCTATTTTTAGCTAGTACAATTTTGTACCCTAACAAATTTTTTAAAGAAATTGATAATATTCTGTTTTGTATAATCCGTAAACTCAAAAACTTTTAAGAAAAAAAAATGCGACAACTCGATAATAGAGTTTCATGCTGGCCCACCAACATTTCCACTGGACACATCATGAAGAAGGAAACAACCCACCGCAAAATCACATGTTATTTCAATTCTTTTTATAATAATAATGTTCAAATTATTCTGAATTTAGGTGAGAATATATTTGGTGCTTGAAATTTTAGGTGAGAATTAAATAAACATCTTTACAGCTAAAAAATTTATTTAAACATTTATATATATATATATATATATATATATATATATCAACAAACATGTATATTTTTATCTTTTATTTGATTTTATAATATAATTATGATAAGATTTAAAATAAATTTTAATTATAAAACAATATACAATTGAATAATTATGTACAAAAAATTTATGTTGATATAGTGTATTAAATTAATCTTTTTTATTATATCGTTTTTATAGGTTTTCTTTTTTAAATAGTAAGACAAAAGAAATATATTTTCTACAAAAGGATCTCCTTTTCTGATTAGCTTTTTCCTTTAAAGCAACTGTGAGTGTAACCAAAAATGTGAAGAAATGTTTTAGTTGTTTAATGCATGTATCTCACTTTTTCACCTACCAACAAAATTAAATGGTTTTGTTTTTTAATAAAAGTTTTATTAATTAGTGTCCTAAAAATATTTTTTAAAAAATTAAAGAAGAAAAAGTTTTACACAAAAAAGTTAAATATTGAAGTTTTTAATGTATTAAATACATTAAATATATTAAATATCTTAAAATATTTAAAATCTTTCAATTTTTAAATAATTAAAAAATATCCTTAAAATACTCATTCGGAAAAAAATCATTTTATAATCAATAATTATTCACGATAGGAAAAGGACAGAAAATTCATGTTGCGGTAACGCGTGTGGATGATATCTTCCGTACAGGGACAAATTAAATTATCCATAATTCTTCGTGTATACTAGAAATACTTACTTCAATATATTTTATACATATATGTGTAAGTAGCTAATTGATTAATTAAGTATTTTTTTATTTTACTTCTTCTTCTTCTCTATCTTTTAGTGGAAGTAAGTTCAATATATGTATTATTGAAGTATAAGGAGCAATACTCTTAAATTATTGCCTACAAACATTATCGGGTGTAATCATCTAAATTCTTAAGAAAATCATTTAACTATTCAAGCTTGAATGAGAATTGAGCACTCTGCACTGATGGATAATGGAAGTGCAGGATGACTAGCCTCAAACTATGAGAATAATTAAGTACATATAATATTCACCTCGCCAATGTAACCACTAACCAGAGGCATATTAAATACCTATCATGAATAGGAACCTGTCATCTACAGTAAAAAAAAATATTGTATAAGTTTTCATTATATATCAATTATTTTACATTATTGGATGTGTTTAGAAGGTACTCGTCACAGTAGTGTTGTCTGGAATTGTCTTTGATGTGATGTGTATGAGATTAGAGATATTAGGAAAATGTTAAATGTACATACCATTTTAACTCTCCACCTATTTTTTCATCTCATTCAAATGTCAACATATTTATAAAAGTTATCAATATTTGAATGGGTGAAAAATGGGTAGATTGTACTATTCTGTTCTATGTACAAATAGCAGTTTTTCGATATATTATTACCTGGATCACCCCCTGATGGCTCGTAATTGCCCTTCGTCTTTGGCGGGGAAGCTGGTCTGTTTCCACGTTCTCCATTAACGTTAAAGAATTATAATTTATTTTATTTTTATGATTAAAAAAGTAACTATTTGAATAATTATAAATATTTAAAAATTATTTTTAAAATTATCTTTATATAATAGTATAAAATAATATAGATAGTGATTTTGTGGTCTGACAATTTGGTTGATGGTGAAAAAACAGGCCAGTGCTTGATCAGAACTTGTACAACGTGGGAATGAAGTACACTTCAACAACGTTTGCATCGGCCACGGTTAATGTCCTCCCAGCCATTACTTTTATAATGGCACTCTGTTTCAGGTAATTTTAAAGCTCCAATCACTTTCACCCTAACGTTAGTTAATGGAATGGCTGCTTGTAAAAGTTCAGTGGTGACCGGTGAAAAGAAAGTTGTCTACAAAAAAAAGTTATCAACATTCTATACACTCAAAATAGTAGATTATATATATATTATTAATAATAAATTATGAGTTTAATTATGATCCACTTATAGTTGTAAAAGATTTTATATTGTCAGTTAATCATATTTATTAATTTGTGTGACTTTTTAGTTAGTGAGTGATTGAGTTTGAGAAATTGGCTGA
Organism: Aeschynomene evenia; assembly: GCA_013621005.1. Lineage (NCBI taxonomy): Eukaryota > Viridiplantae > Streptophyta > Magnoliopsida > Fabales > Fabaceae > Aeschynomene > Aeschynomene evenia. Next base: position 19,053,827 of record CM024269.1, on the reverse strand, counting down.
TGTGTCAATCCATAATTAAATGTTTGAGTAAAATTTCTTTACACTGACAGTAGATTAAAAATAAACTGATAAATTATACATATTAAATCTGATAGAATATACATATAAATATAATAATTTTTTTTGGTAATAGATAGGAAAAGGAAAAACCAAAATAAATATAATAATTTATAGAATATAATTTGTTATTTAGTGGTATACAGATATATTATATTGAATTGAATCATATATATAATTTATTTTTTATTACATATACATAAAATTTAGTATAAACCGGTTAAAAAGTAAAGATTTTAATTTTCTAAAATTTAATAATTTTTTATAATAAAATATAATATATAATATGTTTTTATAACTCAAATTAAGGACTATAGAACCTTTAATATTTTAATACGTTTTAATTTTTTATAATATATAGTATATTATATATATATTTATAAATAAATATATATTTTAGTATACTAGATAAAATTTTTAATTAATTGGTTGAACATCTAATTAAACTCTCATCTCACTTATTTCCTGGTCTGATCTTTAGAAACTTGATTATTATTACATCATTTATTCTCATTATTCATACAAGAGTATATTATGTCTACTCATAAAAATGATATATGTCTTGTATCGACACAAAGAATATTCCTGTTCATTTGTTATAAACTTATAATATGATATTATGTGGTTGAGCGCTATTGCGTGTGCAAATTGAGTTGAGCAACAAAAACATTTTTGGTGGCTTGCGTACGTAATACGATGAATATCTAATCAGATTCCATGAATGTGTTGAGAAATCAGGTTAGAGACAGTAAACTTGAAGAAAATTCACAGCGTAGCGAAGGTAATAGGAACCGCCGTAACAGTGTCAGGAGCGATGGTTATGACATTGTACAAAGGGCGTTCGTTTCAGATCATAAAGGGAGGTGCTGGTGGGACCAACCATGACAGTGCCGGCACTGAGCCCTCTGACCAACACTGGGTGCTTGGCACAATGATGCTCATAGCAAGTTGCGGTGGCTGGGCTAGCTTCTTTATCTTACAAGTAAGTTAATATATATTTAAAAATGTTCGGTGTATAATAAAAATTATATAATATTTATCATAAATGTTGTTTGGGGTATAATAAATAATCAGTTAAAACAGCTAATAAAGTCTATTTAATATTTTATGACCCAAATAGTACTTTTAATCATGAGTATATTTTTAATGAGTTGAGTGATTGTGGCCCAAATTCCTATTTGTTGACTGTTTTGGCTAGTTTTTTGTTGTGCCTCTAGCTGTGCTCAATATTTATATTACACTTGTATTTATTGTTGGGTTGTAATATAAATTTATTTTTTTATTGAAACTTATACAATCCAATAATAGAGGTTATTATTGTATAATTTTTCATTATACATGTAATCTTTTGCGATATATCTTTATACCATGCATATTCTCATTTTAATTCCATGACCCCAAAAAATAAATCTCATTTTATCATTCAAGATTAACATGTTAATAAAATAATGATTTAAGATGAAAAACATTACAAAATAATTTTCATAGTTTGACTTCATGTACAAAATAGTTTTTTTATGAAAGTGATAATATATTTTCTTAAGATTTAAAATTTAGGATAATATGATATTTCATAATTCAAAAATTAGGACAAATTGAGGAATCTTATTCTAAATTTTTAATATTGAAGAACCATGATGTCACTATCTTATTTTAAAATACTATTTTGTCAATCCTCTTGCATCTAGAGATATCTTATGATTTTCCTATCTTGAGGCTGTTTTATTTATGATGTCCAAATAAAGTATTTAATAAAAAATTAGTTACACGTTACTTTAAAAGTATAATTTTAAATTGTGATTTGCATATGCAATCACAAAATTGATGTTGTGTTGTCTTTAAAATCTGTATTGTAGCAACACTTAATTACAGTCGTGCTTAAAATCATGTTTACAAGTGTTGACAGTTGTTGAAGTAACTTAAATTAGTCTGACTTTTGTTACTATTTTTGTGGATTTTTTCAGTCTTTCACTTTGAAGTTGTACCCAGCAGAGCTCTCGGTCACAGCTTGGATTTGCTTTTTGGGTATTTTTGAGGGAGCAATTGCGTCCCTTATATTTGAACGTGACATGAGCGTCTGGTCCATAGGCTTTGACTCAAGGCTACTCGCTTGTGTTTATTCTGTGAGTTTCCTTTAATCTCATCATCATATACTGATCTTCATTAGTTACTCTTCAAATCCTTGAGAGACTAATTAATTTAGACTAAATACCCAAAATGGTATCCAGAAATATATTGTGGGACAAATTAGTCCTTCAGAATTTGAAAGTCCAATAATGGTCCTTCACATTTCAAAAAAATGGATAAATTCATCCTTCCGTACATGTTCATACAATGGTTTATTTGTTGTACTCACATGTACGGAAGAACAAATTTGTCCTCCTTTTTGAAATGTGAATGATCAAATTAGACTTTTCAATCTTGAGGGACCAATTTATCCCACGATGATAATTCTGGAGAATTAAAATGAATATTTAGTCTTTAATTTAATATTAATAAACACAAGTTTTAATGGGGATTTGTATAAGTAATACTCTATTTGTGATGATCAATTAATTAATTAGGGGGTGGTGTGCTCTGGACTTGCATACTATGTACAAGGAGTTGTGACCAGGGAACGAGGACCAGTGTTTGTGACTTCTTTCAGCCCTCTAGTTATGATTATCACAGCTGCATTGGGTTCCGTTGTCTTGGCTGAGCAAGTTCACGTTGGAAGGTTTGTGCAATATATGCAACGTTTAATAGCATCTGGCACAACAAAAAAACCAGCCAAAACAGTCAATAAATAGAGATTTGGATCACAATCACCTAGCCCATTAAAAATAAATACATGACTAAAAATATTATTTGGGCCATAAAGTGTTAAATGGGCTTTGTTGGCTGTTTTGGCTAATTTTTTTGTTGTGTTCCAAGCATTTGTGAACGTTTAATTATCTTAAATACTCAATTTGGTTATTAATAAAATAGCAGGACAAATTAGTTCTTTATAAGTTAAAAATCTCAAATTGATACATCATAATTAAAAAATGAGAAATATTATGTGTACAATAAAAATTGTATAATATTTGTATAATAATCATAATTCACTGATGAATTGTATTAGTTTATAAATTCATATTACAATCTAAACAATTTTCATTGTACACGTAATATTAGTGTTAAAAAAAAGACAAATTAATCCATCATAATTCAAATATCTTAATTTGATCTCTCACAATACGTGAAAATAGGATAAATTATTTCCTCCGTACAAGAATATAATTGTTCATTCTTTGAATTGTCATGAACTAATTTATCTACTATTATAAATTGTGAACGATTAATTTAGAACTAAAAATTTGAGGGACTCATTTGGCTCTATTTTTAAAATGTTAGGATCAATTTTCAAATTCTTAAGGACTAATGTTTAATTAAGAACACTTCTCTTTTCAAGTCTTGCATAAATAATAAAAATAAAAACAAATTTAAATATGTTAACGAAGGGAAAATCTTGGTGCACAATAAAAAATCAACTAAAATAGTTAATAGATTATACACAACATATAATACGTAATATGTATAATGTATAATACATATTACGCACATCATATATGACATGTTATACACAACATATATCACATGTTGCAGCATGTCTTTCTTTACAATATGTGATTTTGTTGTGTATAATATGTGATATATATATTACACATTAGATAATATTTATAATATTTATTATCCATAATATATTGACTCATTGTACATGTAGTCATCGTCATCATTAGTCAAATACTTTGCTAATTTGATGTTTTTTTTTCAGCATAATTGGAGCTGTAATAATTGTGTGTGGGCTATACACTGTGGTATGGGGTAAAAGCAAAGACACTCTGAACACAACGGATGCAGGGAAAGTAGAGGGGCAAGAATTGCCAATAAAAGACGGAACAAGATCAGGATCTGACATTTTTGACAACATTGAGGTTAATGTTCCTGTTGAGATGAATGGGGGAGCAGGGAACTATGTCCTACCATCATCAAGAAAATAGGCCCTTTTATAAAAGCATTACAAATTTTCCCACTAAAATGAGGCCAAGAAAGATTTGTGCAGCGCACAAGTCTTTTCCCTTAATTACCTGCCTCTGCTGGCTGCATTTTGATTTATTTCTCTCCTTTCTTGTTTTCATTTTGACTTTTTGATGTATCTGCAGCTTGAGTATGATAAATATGAGTAAAATAATGCACTAATGCTTTTGTTGCTGTTTTTGTTCTTTCGGCCAATGCTTCTTTATGTTTTTCTTTCATAAGGGACACAACATTAATTTGAGATTGAACAATTAATACTTAATATACTTTGTTACTATTTGTACAATAAAAAATCAGTCAAAATCAGTCCATATATATAGAGATTTTAGGTCACAAATATTTCAGTCCACTAAAATCTAACTACTTAAAGATAATTTTTTAGGGTCAAAGGTTATCCAATAAGCCCATTAACTGGTTTGACTGGTTATCTATTATTCACCAAACATTTCTCTACTTAATAATGGTTGATCGTAAAGACTTAGTATAGCTAACCAACTTGGGTTGGTCAAGTGGTTAGCTCACTTGTCCGCTTAAGCAAAGGTCGGGGGTTCGATCTCCGCCTTGTGTATGCAGCAACCCATTGGTCAGCGACAAACCTTAAATGGAGCTCAAATCTGCAATAGATTAGTCTTTGACCTTCCAGGCCGGGGATACCGTAGAAAAAAAAAAAACATAGTATAACTATAGTTAGTTGGATTTTTTAAGCATCTAATTAAAGATAAGGGTCTCATATTCAAAAATTTATCCGTTATAAAAGAGCTCTAATCTCAAAAGTATTAATCATTATTTCTGACTATAAATACCCTAATAAAAAAATAAATGGTTGATCTAGATGATATGGCACGAGCTGATATTTGTTTTTCTAAGCCAAATATTCGGGGATATTTCATAATGAGGTATGTGTCAGCAATTCCACTAGGTCTCCACTATCCAAACAGCACTATGAGCAGAACCAAATTCAAATTCCTGATTGCAACTTTATTACTTTTACTTCTGTGTACAATATTCACTGATAAATAATACCTGAGGCAGCAACCAAGAGAAATATAATAGCATTATTGGAAATATAATGGTTATTGAACTGACAAAATAGGCTTTTCGTTCAGATTCTTCCAATTCAACCATTCAATTTAATTAACAGAAACTGAATGCCTTTATGAAAATAATTCACAAGAGACAACATCATATCAAATATATAAAAACAAAGTCATGAATGTTTATAACACAGTTTTCCCCCCTCAATGCAGTACGAGAGAGTGTCATCAAGCTTACTAGTGGCTTTGTTCTCATTTATTATTTTCGTGGAAAATCTTGGTGCACAGAAAAAAAAAATCAGACAAAACAGTTAATAGACTATATATAATATATAATATGTAATATACACAATGTATATTATATATTATGCATATAATAATATATGATATATATGTTATGCACAACATATATCACATAATATTGCAAGATCATCTTTCTTTTTACAACATCTAATATATGTTGTGCATATTACATAATATTTATTATGCTTAACATATAATACGAAAAATATTTAGGAAAAGATAAATACATAATAATTTTATTTTCAGAAACAAAACTAGAAATTTCAAGGAGAGTCGCCCCCTTGCGGACCACCTAGCTTCGCCCTTGCATACATCACATATCGCACCCATCGTATATCCATCATAAAAAAATTGATGTGAAACGGAACTCGACATGCGTACTATTCACGCAGAAATCATTTTCGCATCTTTAGTGTGTGCATTTTTGTATTTTTGTGTGTGCAATTATATTGTGTGTGTTTGGTGTGTGTATTTGTGCATTTTTATGTATGCAAAGTGAGTGCTTTATGATGGAACACTCATAATTTTATTATAATTAAATTTGACAATAATTTCTATTCATTCTCCTTATTCACCTATTATTATTAATTTTTATTATTTTATTATTATTATCATCATTACATCCAATAATAATAAAATGATAAGAGTAGTGCTACAAGTATAATATATAAAAAAAATTATTTATGAGTCAATATCAAGTCTATTAAATACAATAAAATATATAAATTATTAATAACATTTATTTTTTAAATATTTTAAAATTATTTTTATAATATATAATTTAATGAGTTGGCTTATTATTGATTCCATTTGATTTTACATAAAGATTTTTCCATAAGTTAAATGTTCTACTATGTCACGATTTTAATGGTTGAAATAAGGTTACTCTCAATGGTAAGTGGCCAGCTATATATCTAGAAATATGCTTTTGCACGTTGAATTTAAATCCAATTAAGTGCCCTTTTTCTGCTGTCCCATGTTTCCAACCATGGCATTAGTTTTAGCAGTACGTCATTTCTACATCAAATAATGCTAGTCGTACAATAGAAATACGTCCAACAAGTATTCAATGTGTGCTATCCAAATAGTACACATCTCATAACATGTATAACACACTTTGAATACTTATTGGACGTATTTCTGTTGTACGACCAACATTATTGTTTGTACATTCCCATGGTAGCACCACTAGTCCACTGCAACCAATAAATGGTTATTACTGTTTGGATGAAGTATGTGTTGCTATCATGCTAGGTAAGTGGTGTCTTTGTTGTTCCCTTGTCATCCCCAACTTGTTTTGATCCATATATAGCTAACTAGGCAAATTAACACTTACACGTTTCTTTATATATATTTAATGCGGTAGGCCTATGCATGTATCTTTGCTCTGCTGAAACATAGCCAGCTGGCCGTCTAGCTTCCATGCGTTTAGCTACCTCATAAAGTTATAGCACATAAGAAAAGTTTATCAATTTGATCGAAAAAGCATTGTTTTCATCACTAGCAGCAAGAGTACGTTTCTAGCATGGAAGTTGCGACGAGGACATGGCTTCTAAAATAGGCAGATTGAAAAATAGGGTTATGCTATTTGTACATACATTTTGAGCATACACTCATTTTTATACTCATTTAAATGTTGGCAAATTTGATGAATTTGTTGGTAACAGCTGTTTGAAGATAATCTATTATGTTTGGATGAATGTGTAAAATAATTTAAGCTGTTGTATTTGATAAAAAAAGCTGTTAGAATGCAAAATAAGTTAAGCTAGTATTTGAAGCTTATTTTCTAAAAAAAAAGCTTTTCTATTCATATCTAATAGGAAATATCCAATCTACCCTTAAAAGTTATTAAATTCCTTCATAACTTATAAATCATTTTATACCCATTTTAGTACTTAACTATTAAAATGCGATTATTTTTTAACAATCCAAACATCATAGATTAACTTAAAGTTACTTTTCAGCTAAATTATCCAAACATAAATTTATCCTTAAATAAGCGATTATATAAAAAAACAATTATATAAATAAGCGATTACTGAAATAAGTTTAATTTTTCAGTTTACCCAAACATACCCTAACAATGCTCTTAATTAATATACTATGTAGTTAATTCTGACATGTTTTGTGATTGATTTTTCTAAGATGTTAAATGAAATATTCCACTCATATTTTTGTATCCTTAAAATAAAAAATTTCTATATTTATATTAACGTGAATATATAAATTAGTTACCAATAAATTTTATATTAGACAATTCAGTCCTTGAAGACAATTCTTTGTATTATTCTAAACTTAATCGTTTTCACAAATGCTCATAACACCGTTACTTTTTCTTACAATTTAATTAAAATTTACTTGTAGAAAACATAATACATATGTACACATATATATAATAAGTTGAATAATTGATAATTGAAAAATTAAATAAATGAACAAAATATAATTGAATTATGGCTACACAATTAGTTTTGTAGCATATTTAAAATAATTAGTGTCTTCTAGAGTGTGGCCTCAGAAATAGATTTAGTGTGTGTTTGGTTACACACAATTTTCTCGTTAAGTTAGGAATAAGTGTGTTGAAAAAAATTGAGTATGTTTGTTTTGTTATTTTACTTCTAGAGATAATATATCACTTTGAAAATAATTGATTTTAATAAAAGTTAAAAATATTAGCTTTTACTTTTAGTATTTATGAAACAATTGGTTAAAGTTTAGAATAATGCAAAGAATTATCTTGAACGACAGAATTGTCTGACATAAAAATTATTGGTAACTTATTTATGAATGGAATATTTCATTTAACATTTTAGAAAAATCAATCACAAAACATTTCATTTAACATCTTAGAAAAATCAATCACAAAATAAGTTAGAATTAACTACATAGTACTTTGCATTCTTACGTGAATAATAAAAAATTAGTCAAAAAAGCTAGTATATTGTACATAATATATATAATATAATATACACAATGTATATCTCATGTTGTGCATACTATATATATCACATAATGTGTCACAACATATATATCACATTTTTGTAAATTAAAGAAAGATGATGTTGTAACATGATATTTTGCAATAACATATTGACTAATTTGACCGATTTTTTATTGTATATTAAATATTTGCTTTAAATCAAAATAAGGGTTTTGCTAACAAGTGCCATAAGGACACTTGTTAAGGATACTATAAATAGTAAATTTTAATAAATTTTAAAATATTATGGTGGCTCCATTACATAAAAAGTATAAAAATGAGTATTTTCAAGATGAAATTTTCCTCTTTTACTTCCTTAACAAGGCATTTGTTAACAAAATCCTTAAAATAAATATTCAATGTTATTTTTTTAAAAACATTAATAATTATCTTTTAATAAATAAAAAGTTGAAAACAGTAGGCATGTGACATATTTCTTCTTTCTGATAATCTGACACACACAGATATCTTTTTGTTCAATAAAGTAAAAATGAAAAAAGGATTAGAAGTGCATTAATTTAACGTCGTTTGAGTTCAAATCATTTAATTTATAAGATATACCACGTGTCATTCATACAAATCGAATGCAAACAACTATTTGAAAAATCGAATGCATCAGAGTGATCGCCTGCAAACATTATCGTGGAGATTATTGACGGATTTTTTAACAAAATTTTCTCAATAATCAACTTACTTTTTCATCATTGAACTCGTTAATGAAAATAATAACCGCAAAATCCCATGGTAACTTTTTGAGGACATTTCCCTCAAAAAGTTTATTAATTTTTCTTTTACATTTTTGAGGGAAAATCCCTTATTAGTAACTGTTATTTAAAATTTTTATTCGCAATATGTACCGAGGGATTTTTCCTTGGTAAGAAATTCTTCTAAATTGTGTTTACGTTGCATTAACGTTGTGTTGATTAACTATATGCTACAAAAACATCTTGATCACCTAACAAAATAATTGAAGATCTAAATTCAATAACTTTTTGATCAAATTAATGATAAATAATTAATTCAAGAAAGAGTAATATTACATATTAAATAACAAAATAAAATTACATGTCTAGAAGATTAAAATAAAGTGTTTTCATAGTAATCACCACAACCACAAGTACTAAAAGTAACATGCAATAAAGTTTTTCATCGCAGTGTCTTCATTAATGTGCTTGTGCTTGAACTTGACCATAAAGTTTTAAATTGAACAAGTGAACTGTACGTCTCATCAAGTAACATGCAAACCTCATCATCAAATAACCATTGTGAAATAGCTCTTCAAATTCATCTAACATGTCATCCTCTACTAAAATATTAAACAATGTGAAATAGTTTCCCATTGTCCTTCCTTTATCTTTGCTTATCATCCATTTTAATTTGTCACCTACAACATCATATGTAAGTTGCTAATTAAATAGAAATTATTTTAGAAAGATACAAAATATAAAAATATTAATAAGAAAAGAGTTTAATTTTTATAAATTACATGAATTATTTGCTTCCACTCTTGTTGGTGTTCTAGAGTCTTTATTACCTTTTTTTAATTGCAATTAAAGGAAACTCTAATTCCCGAGCAACAAAGGAATCAATGACTCCATAAACTTTAACTTTGACATTTGACAATTGCTCATCTATACAAGCAAGATATTGGAGATTATGATTTTCACAGAAACACAAAAAACAAACATGAAACTGAGAGTGGCATGTGAAGCAAAATCATCACAGTTATCCGGTGAGCAAACATAATGGATATGTTTGGAAGCTTAAATTATAGGAAATGATTTGATTTGAAAATGAATTCTATTGTTTGAAATGAACAAAAATGAGAATGATTTCGTTTAGAATTCCTTGAAATTCTATTCCTTTGTATTTTTAAATCTTGCAAATTTTGATTGGATTTGGAAAGAATTTATTTCATTTTCATCAAATGCATTTCATTTCCTTCCAAGTCATTTCATTTCCTATAATTTAAACTTCCAAACACACCTAGACGAAGAACATACACACTCAAGAAGTTTTTCGGATTTGGCAATGGTTCCAACTCTTCTTTTATTTTTCACACTCAGAAATATTTTGGCGTAGGATCTTTTGTTGCATTTGCCTGAAATTAGAAGAGAAAATAATACAAAATTGAATTCTCTCAAGATTTCATTCGGCCAAATAAATAATCATAGTGTTAACCTAAAACATTCATGAATTAAACATTGTCGTAATCCAGATGACCACATGCACAATGAAAATATATGATTTTTTTTTTTTGGTAAGATGAAAATATATGATTCAATTCAATATTTTATGCAATCTGATATGACATATTCATGTGCAAATTGTTTATTCCCCATGGAACATTGCACCAATTGATCATGAATTCTTAATATAATAACACCTGTGGTCATTTTATCTTGAGCTTCTACATATAAATATTCGATCAAAATCATAAAATAAACCAATCGGAGAGCCTGGTGTAAAATTTGTGATTTGAGGACTTAAATTTGACTTAGAACCTAGAATACTTATTACATAAGCCTAAATGATATTTTTTTATAGCATAATATTTCACTTTTGTTGCTAGACTCTAGTGCTTTTAAGTGGAAATTTGTAGTCTTAGTTCAAATTATCATGATGTAAATTTAAATTGACTAAATAGACCAAAATGATAGAGATTTAGAAGATAGGCAAGGTATTTGCTCAGTCGAGACAACAAAATTAATACTACAAATGAAGTAACACCATCCAATGATGTTTAAAGAACAAACTGCATGATAATATTATAAACAACCTTACCATTACTGAAGTTAATATTTAGTCGAGGCTCACCAAAGTACTTCTTGTACTGCCAAGCAATTCTCAGATCCATCTTCTGCAATATAAGCATAACAAACAAACGATTAAAGTAAATAAAGCAACAAACAAAGTAAATAATGCTCAAAATTAAATACATCAATTAGTTTTATCATTGTTATCCAATGTATTATACCTATTCTAATAGTGCACAGAGGAATTTTCTCACTTAGACCATTTATCAAACACCTTACAGGCGATAACAAATGGTACCAGGGGATAGAATAAAACATAATGTAGAACAATCAACACAGAACAAATAGAACCAATGTGTTTTGCTTCTATTATGCAAAATTTAAATTGATTTTCTAACTCCTCATATACCCACTCACAAGTTACAGATTTGCTCTTGTTACTCCTTGTGCACACATATTCATTAACTGGTAAAAAAATAAATAAAAAATTTAAATTGATTAAATTTTATTGATTCAATTTTTCTTGATTTAATTTTCTAACCTACATATTGAGATATATTATGTAGTATTGACATTTTCTATATTTACACCACTGTATTAATAGAATGAATCTTAGAAATATATTAATCTTATCATATAGTACAATTTATAAGTTTCAATAAAATTAATTGATAAATTATCATTATCTATATTTTAGTATATTAACGTGGTGTTTGGAACATCATCGGAATTCAATTCCCACGGGAATTAGAATTGAATTCCAGTGTTTGAAACAAAGAAAATTAAATCATTTAAGTTAAAATGAAATTCAATTCAATTCCATGGTTTTGATCCAAAAACAAATCGGAGTCATTCCACTCCGATTTCAATTGAATTTCATTGGCATTTCACTTAAAATATAAAATGTCCAAATTATCCTCTTTAAATTACACTCTTTAAATTACTCTTTTCAAATTCCAAAGTGTCTTAGGATAAATTTGTCCATTGAAAAAATTTAGTTCATTTTATAAACATTCCAAACATTAGAATTCAATTCAATTCTACAATTTTACTAATGCATTTTCAAATATCGGAATTTAATTTAATTCAAGTATGAATTCAATTTCTAATGAAATTCAATTCAATTCCATCTTAAAAAAGGATTTCAAATAGGCTGTAATAGAAATAGAGATTTTTAGGACCCATCCATGCAGGCCTACGGCGGCATCTCACTTTAGACAAAAATATAAAAATTGGACTGGAAATAAGTGGATTGAAACAAAAAAGAATAATCACAACCAGAAAGGACTCTAAATATGAAGCCATAAGGACCAAGTGTCGAGGTGATCGTCGTCTTGGGTTGGAAAATCTTTAAAACTCTGGATCAGTTCAGTTGTCCCATCCTTTGAAGTGCCTACAAACTTCGGTGGTGCAAAAAAAAAACTAAAAAGAATCGGATGCTGAAGTGTTTGTTGATTTGTTCCCAGTGAGTGACTGATGAAGTTCCCATGTGATTGGCTCGTCTCGTTCTTTTCCTTTCTTTCGATTGGCAGAAACTGAGAATCTGCCAACCACAATCGCATTTGTTCAGTTTTGTTTTCTTTGTTTGTGTTTCACTAAGCTATCAACTGCTTCCATTAGCAATCAAATTTCGAACCTCAAAAAGGAGAAAAAGTAAAAAACATAAAAACAAAATGGTGATGTGGGTATTTGGCTATGGCTCTCTGATCTGGAAAGCTGGCTTTAACTTCGATGAACGTGTTTCCGGTTTCATCAAAGGCTATCGACGTGTCTTCTATCAAGGTATCATTTTTTCCCCTCTTCCTCACCCTATTCACTGTGTATGCGTATGCTTAATTCATGTGATTATATCTTCACAATTCAAATATTTGAATCCCCAATATACAAAATATGATGTTTTTTGTACGATTAATGGGTCTTCCCTTTTAGGCTCTACTGATCATAGAGGGACCCCGGAATACCCTGGAAGAACGGTGACACTGGAGCCTGCTGAAGGAGAAATATGTGTATGTCTTACATGTTTTGACCTTTCTTTTGTTCCTTTGAAAACTTCTATACACCATGCTTGCGTAAGGAACACGAAAGATTTTGTCGCTTACAAATCCAACCAGCAATGATGTTTTTGACAAAATAACCCATGAAATATTGTTTAAGTGTGACAAAATGCTGCAACCATGATATCGAGTCAAAGGACATTTTATCACATGACTGGAGCATTTTGTCACACTTAAACAATCTTTCATGGGTTATTTTGTCAAAAACATCTTTGATGGTTGGATTTGTCAAAGACAAAATCTTTTGTTTTCCTTTTTTTTTTGTACTTCAATTATATAAAGAAGGCACATATATAAAAAATTGTACATTCGTGTCTGCATATGTGTCCTCATTTTTAAAATTGACACAATATTTTGTGTATATATATGTATATATGTATTTGTTTTATCTATCTTTTAATCAAACACTTCAAATTTATGTATCTATATGTGTAGTTGTGTCTTGTACTTGCAAATAAATGTTAGGATAATTTGTCAACAATAAAAAGTTTTTACAATTCATCAAAATAAACAATAAAAGAATAGTAACTCTACCAACGAGTTGGATAAGTGAGCTTACATGTAGTTGTATTCGATGTTATGGGGAGTTTATGCAGACCTCCTAGTATGAGTGAGCGAGCTGTGACTATTATGTTTATGATGTGCAAATGACAGAGTACAATACATATGGTTTAATTTTTTGAGATACTTTGAGTTGACTCATTTACAATTTAACATAAAGTGGAGCCATCTCTAGCTTTGCCTTTGTCACTTTATATCAAGAAGAACCATCATTAAATACTCACTTTGCCATTTAGTTGAATCGACTCTTTCAAGGAACTAAGGGTGTGTTTGATTGCAAGTCCAAGACACAAATACACATACCAATACTTAAATTTTGGGTGTTTGATTGGAAGATAGATACACAAATACATATACAAATACACAAAATATTATGTATTTTGTGTCCATTTTAAACGTGAGGAGACAAATACACAAAAATTAATACACAAATTTTTGTATATGTACTTTCCTTGTAGCATTTGTGTATTGTCCTGTCATGTACTTGCAAAGAAATGCAGCCTAAGAAACATATAAACTTGTTTTGGAACTTAAAATAAGATTGCATTTCAATTTTTGTTCCAACTTTGTTTCAACGTTTATCTTTTACCTTTTATCATATCTGTTGATCACTTTGACCTTTTCTGTCTTTCTTTTCACTTTAATTTCTTATGATCCCAAATTATCAAATGCAATCAATATGTGAAATGCATGCTTACTGTGTTTTGGAAGGAAATAGTGGGGAGTTGCTTACAAGATCTCCAACAAAGAAGATGAAGACGTTGCATTAACGGTATGCTCCAGAAAATGTTTTTATGTTAAATAAATAATCTTTCCTATGACCAATAGTTGCTCTATTAGTTAAATGAGTGGCATTGACTCAGCACTTTGCATGTACCATGTGATTGTTGTTACTTGCTACAAATTGGAATTTTCTTTTGTGTGTTTTAGCTCTGTCACTACATATTCAAAGGTGAATACATACTATTCAAATGAATTGAGTTCAATTATGCAGTCTAGTACATAAATAGGACAGGCCTAACCCCCAGACCAGAAAGGATTTTGGTGTGCTATTATTAATTTATCATTTAGAGATTAAAATAAATGAATATAAATAAACAAGCTTTTAATTTAAAGTAATGGAACTAAATGTTAATTTATGCTGTATATTAGGCTTTGATAAGCACTACAGAAGTGTTGTGGTATACTATTTGTGCTTATTAAATGATATCAAGACTCATAATTAAATATACATAAACAAGCATATGTTTTGTCTTAACTATCTATAATTATATGGCAATTTGCTAGCCTTTTTTGGTTTACAAATAACTCATGCCTTTAACTCTTTATAGCGTTGATGTTTGAACCTTCTGGTTTTGGTATTGTCATACATGAAAAGGTGCAGAACAGACATTATCGTGAATCCTTGCTTTTTTCTGTAACATCATATCTTGAATTTTCATCAACCAGTCTAAGCCTGCAGATCAATGCATATGTTTCCCTTTTAACTTCACCCTGAGAACCATATCATATGATTGTTTAGTTATAAACTTGCATATATTCTATTAGGGGCTTGGGTAGTATGGGATGTCCAAGTCCCACATTGAGAGTAGTATGGGATACTTAATGTTGTATATAAGGAGAGTGGTTCTCCCACCTTAATAGCTAGCTTTTAAGGTGTGGTTCCCCACTTTCCTTTGATACTTAACAATGGTATCAGAGCTGATTGTCGACCTCACGGAGAGGACTACCTACGGAGTGTTCTGACCAGCGAAGGGTTCTGACTGGAAAAAGGCCGAGTAAAGTACCGCTGAGTAAAGTGTCGTAGAGTGCAGTCGCCAGAGCGTCGGCTCTCCAGGGGCGGTGTATTGTTAGGGGCTTGGGTAGTATGGGATGTCCAAGTCCCACATTGAGTAGTATGGGATACTTAAAGTTGTTTATAAGGAGAGTGGTTCTCCCACCGTATTAGCTAGCTTTTAAGGTGTGGTTCTCCACTTTCCTTTGATACTTGATATATTCACACCACCAAGCACGTGTGACTCTGTTGATGAGCCATGATAGCCCTCATATATGACTATGTTGATGACTTTTTTACTTCGGAAAATTATGCTGCTATATTCAACATTATCATAGAAACAACACTCCGGACCAAACAGAGCTTTGTTTCCAATTATTTTTTCTTTTACTAATATCAGTAGTTAAGTGCTTTAGACTAAATAAGTGATGTATTTAATTTTAATTACTGCACAGTATCTGGAAGTATTTAATTTTAATTACTGCACAGTATCTGGAAGTGAGGGAGAAGCAATATGACAAGAAAGAATACCTTGATTTTTTCACGGTAAGTACTAAATGTCAAACATGTTTTTTTTTAAGACTAATAAGGGGTGCTATTTTATTCTGTTCTGTAATAGTTGATATTCCACTGATGAAATTTGGCATGTACTGAAATCTCTTTCAGGATCTTACTGCTACTACACCAGCTATTTCTGGTGTGATGGTGTAAGTGAAAGAAACAACCTTAACACTCATTTATCTTTTTTGTGTTTGATCATCAGTAGTTTAATTAGATTGGTTTGAACACATTTCAGATATATAGCATCTCCAGACAATAAAGTTAACAAAAATTACTTGGGCCCTGCATCTTTTGAAGAAATTGCAAGGTATTTATCTTCCATCCATGTACTGTAGTCTTCATTTGTTCCATCCATGAAAGTAAACTTAATTTTGAGTATGGCTACTGAATATCTAAAATATGATGATTAGTTTCTCGTTGATCCTGTAATTGTTAGATACATTACTGAAGATGCCTATTTTCTGAGCCTATAAATCTTAACATATGAATAATTTCATCGCCTTTCTTGTGTTTTATGTATTTTTCATGCAGTTTAAATCTTTAGAGATTTAGTGCATGTTTGTAAAAACTATAGATTATGCCTTATTTCAGTAATTGCGTATTTAAATAATCATATTTTTTATATAATTGTTTATTTGAGAAAAAAATTATGTTTGGGTGCTTTAGTTGAAAATTGATTTTTGGTTAATCTATGTTGTTTGGATTGTGAAAAGATAATTATTTTTTTATAGAAAATTACTAAAATGGGCATGAATTAATAGAAGATATAAATTTTTAGGGTAGCTTAGGAATATTGCATCTTTTTGGATAAAAATAATTTTTGTTTTTCTTCTCCAAAACAGCTCAAATTATTTACAATAATGTTAAGTGTACAATGAAAAACCAGCCAATGAGCCTATTTTGACTTTGGTTTTGGCTCAAATAATCATTGAGATTCTAATGGGCTGAGTAATTATGGCCCAAAATCTCATTTATTGGCTAATTTGACTAGTTTTTTATTGTACATTTAGCATCACCCATTATTTATTTCAATTACCCAAACATACTTAAGTTTTGAGAACAGCTTTTAGATGCATGACTCATACAAGTCATTTCTTTTGATTTTGTTTCATCCTACAGGCAAATAATTCATGCTGAAGGTCCCTCAGGACCTAACAGAGATTATCTTTTCCAACTTGAAAAGGCTCTTACTGAGATAGGTGGGACTTCTAAACGATAGTCCAATTGCTATTTTAATTATTTTCTCTAAATTTCCCTTTCATTTACCTTTTTGTTAATCATTCTTAAGGATGCGAAGACAAGCATGTTATTGGTGTAGCAGATGAAGTGAGGCGTATTCTTTTGGAGAAACACTGAACGTCTCAGTGTGATATATCAGGTTTCAACATCCTAAGATTTTGACAACCCTATATTTTTCCATTGGAAACTTCAATTCTTTGAATGTTGTTAGGGGGAGAAAATACCAAGCCCTTGACTATAATCTCCCAAATTGTATCATCTTAATTTTATGTCAAGTTAACAATGGGATGCTAACCGGAAGAAGAAACCTTGCTATGATAGATCCCAAATGTGTATCTTTAAGATTGTATCCTAAGATTTAACTAGAACTTGTTAGGATATGTGAAAATCTGATAATAAGATACAGAGTATTGTTATATATACAATGAATGAACAACCAAAAAAATCAATATATTATGGACAATAAATATTATATAATGTGCATAACGTATATTATATGTTGCATACAACATATATCACATAGTATGCACACAACATAAATCACATAGTATGCACACAACATATATCACATATTATGCACAACAGTACCATATATAGTAAAGAAAAATGATGTTGCAACATATGATATATGTTGTGCACAACATGTCATATATGGTGTGCATAATATGTAATATACATTGTACATATTTGTGCACAATCTATTGACTGTTTTGACTGATTTTTTTGTTGTGCACCAAGATTTTTTCTAAGATATATGAACTATGAAGTATGGTAGATGATAAAAGATTTGATTAAATCTTTTTTAGATTTGAAATCTATTAGGATTGAGACTTGGATTCCTAGAGATAAAGGATCCTTAGCTAGAAATAAAATCAATGGCCTAGGTGTGTAGTAATGTGAGAGATAGATATTGTTATGAGAGAGAGTATGCAAGGGCTTTGGGTTGAGAACAAAGTGAGATTATTGTACTATTTATTCGCACAGTGAAAATGTTTATTCTTTCGATAGATGTAGGTATGTGATTTGTCGAACCACGTTAGATTCGTGTGTCTCTACACTTTTTGTTATCTTCTTTATTTTATCCCTTTTGTGTGTTTATATTTGATTTATTGGAGTCGTAGGAGCATATTTGTGGGACCCATCATTGCGCCATCCCTAACATATGTCTTGAATAATGTTTGAAGATTTTCGAGAATGTTTCATTGGAAAATCACATTCTTACGTTCGGTTCGTATTTTAGTATCAATATTCCCAAGAATATTGCATTCCCAAGAATCATACTGTTCACTCGATTTTTAATTTAATTGAATCGAGATAAAATAATTGTTTGATTATGGGTTCTTCAGAGTGGGTTAAATTAATATTAACATATATAGAACCAGAAATTGGAGATGAGAAGTAGAATTAGAGAAAAAGAGAGAGATAGATTATAAGAAGATGATGAAGACGAGAAAAGAGAAATTGTAGAACAACACTAATATTAATAAACCTGAATTACAAAGGAGATGGGGAAGAAGAAGATGGATAGAAGATTGAGTTTCCTCTATGATTCCATTGATGATGTGAGGATGTTAGAGTACTCCTACTAATTTTCCAACCCCTACCACTGTTACAAGAGATCCTATTTATAGAGAAACTAAAATTCTAAAAATATGACGAGTGTATGCGGTTAAATAACTTCTGCCTTTGATTGCTTCAGTTGCTTCTTTCCACGTGTGATGCTTTCAACCACATCCATAATTAACTTCCTTTTGCTTCAAGACTTCCGGCCACACACCTATCTATATACCTATAATAACATGTTACTTCATGATGTGCTCGAAGTCATTCATTTCGACACATTGGTCCTAGTGCCCTCAACATGAGACTTCGACGAGTAATATATATATTCGACCAAGTGTTATATAGTTGATCTTCCCACTTAGATATATAAATAACATGTCGAAATATATATAGATAAACCATCGAGCTATACATTTCGACAGCCAATTGACCAAGAACAATGTGATTGATAGTGCCTTAGGCTTCGATCGTCGAGTATGTATGTTATTTATAGTCAAAATCATACTTGTATTTTTTTAGTGTAAACACATACATTTCGATCTTTTCTAACACACCCCTATGAGATTTTCAAATTCTCATCCCATGAGAATGTTTGGGGAAGACTTAAATTACAAAAATGTCCTGTTAAAAATTATAATCTTTCAGATTTATCTATCCTTACATACACATAACACGTAATGTGTGTCATACGTACGTGTACTATACATATGTATTATGTGTTATGTGTACCCTACCATTTGTCCTCTTAAAATGTCTTACGAGTTATGTGTACCTTACCATTTGTGCCTCACGAATCAAATTATTTGTGCAAGATCTACTTTTATTTAGGAGAGAATCAAAACATTATATGAATACTATTTGAATATTTAAATAAATTGAATCATTTCGTTTGAGATATTTTGATTTTAAGAATTTTGAGACATTATAAGTGTTTATTTGTTAATTATTAATTTTTTTTCACTTTAAATAATTATAAATATATTTTTAAAATTAAAAAAACATTTCCAGAAATGTTATTTTGAACAAAATGCACGATATAATATATTCTTGGAAAAGAATAATAAGATTTTTAGATAAACTAAACACAGGAGTGATACAATTGTTTCTCATTTGGGTTAAGGTTATAAGTAATCTCCCTCATTTAAAATGAGAATGCAAGTTGTATTTCTATTGTTTTAATAAAAAGAAGTGTAATAATGGTTTTGATTTCAGTTTTGTTTTCAGGTTTTTAAGAGAAAATAGACTTTGTCTTTAGTGGTGTAATTTATTTTTCATTTGTAATTTGTAATTTTATTTGATAATGGATAGTGAAAGTACAGGCAAAGCATTGCTCCTGGTACTCACAAACAATACATATATTGTGCTTACTCCCATTTAAAGATAGAGAAAAAGGAGAAGAAGCAAAAAAAAAAAAAAAATACTTAATTAGTTAGTTACTTACTTACTTATCCATGAACTAGTAATTGGGAATTGAGAATATATACAATGCAAAGAGGATTGAAAACATGGGTATTCAATTAATTAAAAATGGTAAAGTGTACTTGTACAATGAGAAAATTCAAGTTATTTATTAAATATTCTTGATCAAAATATGATTGATGATAACATTATTGTGTTCGAAATCTTCAACATGCTACCTCTAAAATAATCACAATCTCAATTACTTATAGAAGAGTTATTAACTTGGAAAAATAATTCACTATCGTGTTTCTTCATTCCCTAATGAATATATCAAGTCCTATGAATGTTTATTAATTAATTATTATCACATGCAACGTAGTGATCATAACTAATTATTTAATTATTTTAATTTTCAATGTATAATTGAAACAATTAAGATTTATTATGCAAAAAGTTTTTTTAGTGCAAAAAACATTATTTTCTTTTGTACAAGTAAAAGAAAACTAAAATGACAAAACAAAAATTAAGCTCAATTGAAAACTTACAAAAAAAAATAAAATAGAAAGTTAAATTAAAAACAGGAATTAAAATCGACCATAAAGGTGATACAGTTAAATTACGGACAGAAATATAAAACCGTCGAATAAGGGGTAATAGAATTAAAACCGACATTAAGGCGATGTAATAATAGAAAATACAATGATGGAAATAAAGATTTATTTAATAATGTTAGTAATAATAAAATAGAAGAAAAAATTATATTTTAGAATAATTAGATAGAAATTCATTAAATAAGATATGACAATATAACTAAATGGGTATGATAATAAACAATCCATATATTTGAAATGTGATGGTTCAATATACATGGTCTATTTACAAAAATAATTTAAAAGTTACATATTCATGTTATGTGATAACTAATTCTCAGACAATCCTCCAAGATCCTATTTTAATTTTATTTGTATCCACTAATATAATAATAATTTTATTGTGTATTTTTATTGTTATATTTAGAAAATAAATTTAAAAATAACATATTTTTATTTAACTTCTTTTTATATAAATATTTTTTTCATTAACTATTTAATATTTTAAATATAAAATTCGATATAATCTCTTGTATATTGCTAATGTATAAAACTAGTTATATATATAATATAAACACAATATCTTATACAAAACTATAACAAACACTATATTGTAAGAAGAAACGCATGGCTCAAGCTTAGAAAAATAAAAAGATAAAAAAAATTGTGTATTTATTTTTTTATATATAATATATTTAAAATATTCTTTTACTAATTATGAAAAAAATTAATAAAAATTAATTATTAAAAAATAATCTTTTATTATTTACAATATGAAATTATTTAAAGCAAACTACCGACGAATTTTTGCGAAAGATTCATTGATAATTCTGTCGATAATTAACATATTTTTTGTAGTGAACATGAATAGGTATGTTGTTATAAAGTTTAATGAATTTGTATTGCTCTCACGGGATATTACATTTACCCAAATTTCTTAAATTTTGTTAAATGTTACGTTTAATGATGTGGCTAAATTGATATCACATCATAAAATTTTAGAACTAAATTAATATCAAAAAATTTTCAAGACTAAATTGATCTAAATTATTAAAATTTTCTATCAAATTGAAATCATATTATTAAAACTTTAATATTTACTCCATAAACAAAAGAGCAGTGTTATTAATATATAGCATAGTATCATACATTCCTCCTCCACCCTTATAACAGAGGAGGGGTTAATGATGTAACAATAGCTTTTGTTAGAATAAAATAATATCTTATATTTATTTTATATGGATTAAGAATAATATGAATTGATTTAGATTGATTTAGATAGATATTAGTTTGATATTATCATTATTTTTTGATTTTATTCTTATTTACTCTTAGCCTATAAATAGGCATTAGTCCTTTGTACACAATATATCTAAGAAATATTATCATATCTTATTCAGTCTACTATTTTCTCTTTGTATTCCTATTTTTCCATCATGATTTCTAACAGCTTTTTTATTCAAATAAAAATGGAAAATGTTTGGTGATAAATGGATAACCAGTCAAATCAGTCAATAGGTTTATTGGAAAATCTTTAGCCCAAAAAAATATCTCCAAATAGTTAATTTTTAGTGTGCTGAAATATTTGTGACCCAAAGTCTTTATATAAATTAATTTTAACTAATTTTTTATTGTGCAAATAACATCACTCAATAAAAATACAATGTCTTCCGTCGTCTTGCTGAAAACATTCTTGCATAGTTACCATAAATGATTTTTGTTTGGTAAATAAATTGACTTTTAAAACCTACTAGATCCCTTTTTAGGTCCAAAGCAAACATCATTACATCAAGCCATTATTGCTCAACAAGAATAGTGCTTCATTCACCCTACTCTTTTCCGGTTCATCAAAGAACCTTCCATAGTGTACCTACCATAACTAACTATAATCATCAGATCAAAAACCAACTTTTGAGTTGATCAAGTGGTTAGTTCACTTGTTCGCTTAATTAAGGATCAGGGGTTTGATCCCCGCCTTGTGTACGTAGCAATCCGTTGGCCAGCGATTAAACCCTTAAATAGAGCTCCACACTGCGACCGATTAGTCCTTCACCTATCGGGTTTGGGGATACCATTGGTCCAGTACCAAAAAAGTAATCATCACCTCAAAAGGTTCCAATTTCCATATTCCTTCGGTGTCTCCATCATTCTCAAGTAGTATCATCATAACTCATCATATTCTCTTTGTTTCTTCTCACACAAAAAGAGACAGGGTAGTGTGGTGTGTGAAGATAGTAAAACTTTTTTTTTTTTTTTAAAAAGTCATTCCCCACAAAAGAAAATGCCAAACCAAAAAAAATCCATTAATTACCACTATACTACTCTCATCTTGTTACTCTTGAATACTGCACTAGTACTCAATAATGTACTTCTTCCCGTGAATTGCAAATCCACAATTGAACCATGTTCAAGCAATGACAAATGCAATGCTCTTCTTGGCTACAAACTTTACACTGACCTCAAAGTCTCAGAAGTAGCTTCAATTTTTCAAATTGACCCAATTTCTCTTCTCACTGCCAATTCAATTGACACCTCTTACCCTAACGTAGAGGAACAAATTCTCCCATCACAGCTCTTCCTTAAGGTCCCAATTACATGTTCATGTATTGATGGGATTCGAAAATCTGTGTCTACCCATTACAGGATTCGACCCTCAGACACAATCTCATTCATTGCGGATTCAATATATGGGGGTTTGGTTTCTGTTGATCAGCTAAGAGAGGCTAATTCTATAGATGACTCTTCTTCTTCTGTTATCGATGTGGGACAGAGGCTTGTGGTGCCACTTCCTTGTACTTGCTTCAACGGTAGTGATAACTCTCTGCCTGCTATTTACTTGTCACATGTGGTTCAGGAGGTTGAAAATTTGGCAACAATTGCTGCTAGATACTTCACAACCGTTACTGACTTGATGAATGTTAATTCCATGGGGACCATAGATATCTCTGATGGGGATATTCTTGCAGTTCCAATACCCGGTAATTTCTCAATTCTGGTTCTATTTATTTACCATAATTCCCCAAGTATATTAGAAATATTTACTCTTATGTACTTCGTACATACATGAGTAACTAACTAACCAATTAAGTATTTTTTTTGCCTTCTTCTCCCCATTCTCTATCTTTTAACGAGAGTAATCTCAATGTATGTATTGTTGGAGTACAAGGAACAATACTTATTTATTTATGCTCGAGAAAAAAATATTCTAATATCCAGTTTTTCTTAAATTCGTATAGACATATAATTTATTATCATTAATTTTTATAAGATCCTTGTTTATGTAAATTTACTTTTATTCTCTATTCTTGAATATAAATATTTAAAATTTGATATGAAAATAGCACTACTTTGTTATAAATATATGTCCATTCAATTACCATTCTCCATGTAATTTTTTTTTCATGTACAAAAATATTTTTCCCTTTTTAATATCATTTTTTTCATAAAATCCTAAAGGAAAATGATAGTCGTATATCTATTTGGACGTATACATCCAAAAAGTTAAAAGAAAATGATAAGGAGAGAATGAATTAAAAAAAAATAAGAGTAGTGAGAGCCAAATAAGTCCTAAACTTCTGTGTGCTCTTTCTGGGCTTTTTGCTTTTCACGCTTAAGTTTGTTACTACGGTGTGGTAAACTCAAAGTTGGAACTGATATTTTGTGTTGAGCCAAAGTCATAGACCTGCAATTTCATATAATTTATGCAGTATTATTTATCTCTTAACTTTTCTCTCTCTGTGTCACAGCTTGCGCATCAAAATTTCCAAAACAAGCCTCGGATTTTGGTTTGCTTGTCCCTAATGGAAGCTATGCTATTTCAGCCAGTCACTGTGTGCAATGTAGCTGTGGACCACAAAATCTAGAGTACTACTACTAACCAGCATAATAGATAGTATCTTATATGATTCTCATTCACTTAATACTATTTAACATATTAGCTATACAAATAATGCAATTTATCTTGAATATGTATTTTACGAAACATATACATATATGTATAATTAGAAAACAATTCATATAATTCAACTATTTAATATGTATTCTAATTGATTATTCAATTGTTCTATTTTCATTCTTCATAAACTTAAGTTTCATATTTCAAATAGTTACAATATATTGTTTCGAAGAGTAAGAAAATAAGGAAGTATTTTGTATCAGAATTTTATTTTTATGTTTAAAACATAATTATGATTATTTATATTAACCATCATGAATTTTACTATTCACAAAGGGTGATACTAAATGTATAATAAAAAATCAGTCAAATCAATCAATAAATGAGATTTTGGACCATAATTACTCGGTCCATTATAATCTCAATGATTATTTGGGCCAAAATCAAAACAAAAAATAGATACATTGACTATATTGACTAATTTTTCATCGTACAAATTCGAAAAAATAGTCACATTCACTATATTAACTTGGTTTTTCACAAATTCGAAAAAATAACTTTTTCAATTCATCATTGGTATCCCGATTTGACAAGCATACTACTAACTAAGCAACTTTTTCTTTGCTGTTGATTATGCACTCCTCCCATTTTAAGTAAATCTATGTTCTATTTTGTTTAGAATATAATATTATAATGGTATGTTGCTAAATTGTTCACTTGGATCTCTCACTTTCCCCTGCAGTTTGTACTGTATGCCGGCTTCTCTAGCAGTCTCTTGCTCCAGCTTGCAATGTAAAAGCAGTAACCTTATGCTTGGAGATGTTACCGTGCAACCTACCAGTGGTGGTTGCAATGTTACTTCTTGCAATTATCATGGTTTTGTTAATAGCACCATTGTAACAAGGTGTGTTTTATCCTCAGCACCAACACATCAGCTTTTCTTATTGAATTATCTTGGTTTAATTAATCAAAAATGCTTGACGTACAACAGAAATACGTCCAACTTGTATCTAACGTGTGTTATCCATGTTATAGGATGTGTGTTATACGTATAGGACATATACGTATAACACATCCTATAACATGGATAACACACGTTGGATACAAGTTGGACGTATTTCTGTTGTACGTCAAACATTATTATTAATTAATCGAGTACACTTAGTTTCACCAATTGTTAAGTCTAATCTTTTTTCAACATATTGGAGATCTAGGGATCTGATTGAATATTTTTTAAAGTATTGGAATATAATTGTAAACTAATACTCAGTGAAACAAAGATGGATTAGTTATATCCATTGTTATGAAAACCGGACCGGACCGGCCGGTCCAACCGGTTGAACCGGGAACCGGACCCTTGTCCGGTCCGGGTGAGCCTTAAAAATCGGAAAGTCAAAAACCGGGAAAACCGGCGAAAACCGGTCAAAAATCGGTTGAACCGGTCGATAATATTAAAATAAAAAATTTTGAATTTTTAAAATTTAATAATTATTTTATAATAAAATATAATATATAATATATTTTAATTACTAAATTAAGGACTAATAAACCTCTAAATCTATTAAATGCTTTTATATTTCAACTTTCAATCAATATTTTAAATATATTTTAATTTTTTTAACATGTAATTCATCTTATGTCTATATATTTGTAAATAAATATATATATTATACATATTTTATTATATCCGGTTGAACCTTCGGTCGAACCGGTTGAACCTCTAAACCTCTGAACCTCTCCCTCGACTGGTTCAATGTCCGGTCCGGTTTTCAGAACCTTGGTTATATCAAATATCTTGGCCGCTTATCTTTTACTGATTCAAGAAAAAATTCTTAGAAGCACTAAGACTAAAGAATTCATTTACTCTTGACCATTTCTTTTTTGACATATAGTCAAATTGATCAATTGTAATGAGTATATAATACTTATTTTATATTGATGTGTCAAAAAATAAGTAATACAGAATAAATAATTTTTTTCTCCCATTACATCTAAGAAATTCTCTTTCAAGTTGATTCCATGTTTCTTGTCACCTTGCAGGTTGTCCTCATCTCTTCAGCCCCAATGTCCTGGTAAGAGTACTTACAGCTGTAACCTATTAAAACAAAGTCACAACTGCATTGTAAAACTGACAATATTCACTTTCTAGTCATTGTTGTATTACACTATAATAAATTTACAATAGTGCTAAGTGTACAATGAAAAATCAGTCAATACAGTCAGTGTGTCTATTTTGACTTTGGTTTTGATCCAAAATTGTAATGATCTGAGTAATTATGACCCAAAATCTCATTTATCGGCTGGTTTGACTGGTTTTTTACCGTACATTTAACATCACCCTAAATTTAAATAGTTTTTTTTTTTTTATTTTCCTTTCTTCTGATTTACTTATTGATGACATTTTAGCTTGAGTTATGTGAAATAACAGTTTAATACTCCAGAGTTCAATTGTAGGAAGTGAATCAATTAGATTTAATGTCATGCAGCCTTGGTTTTAAATTGTGGTTACAATTCCTGATTGCGATGCGGTGCGCGCCGTGATATGGAAAATGGCAAGAAAATATTGTTGATCCAGCTGCAATTGCTACTGCAATGCAGTTGTGGTCAACAATTTAAAATGGAAAATATTTAATGAACAATGGATAATCAGCCAAATCAGACAATGGATCAATTGGACAACTTTTGACCCAAAAAAATTATTAGTTAATTTTTAGTAGTCTAAAATATTTGTAGTCCAAAATCTCTATATGAGCTAATTTTAACTGGTTTTTTATTGTGCAAATAACAATACTCATTTAAAACCATACATGTCTCAATTATCAAACATCTTTATTTTCTATATCATGTTCTTTATTGGGCAAACAAGAGCACTATTATAAATTCAATAATACTAAGTGTATAATGAAAAATCAACCAATACAGTCAATGGATCTATTTTGACTTTGATTTTCGGCCCAAATAATCATTGAGATGGTAATGAGTTGAGTAATTATAGCCCAAAATCTCATTTATTGACTGATTTAACTGATTTTTTTATTGTACTTTTAGCATTACCCTTATAAATTATATCCGCAGACAAGCAAGCAATCCGTATTGTAATCTTCCTCTAAAATATATTAGTGGCATGAATCTTGCCTTACGATTTCTGAGTTGATAAGTCCTACATTGTGAGTTTTGTTCTAAATATATTTCAAACATGTTGTAGGGCCACAGATAATTCCTCCACTTATAGCCCCACCTACTTATGTTATCCGGGATTTAGTTTTTGCTCCATCACCATCACCTCAGTATGATGGAACTGGTGCAGAAGCACCCGAAGCTTCGACAGTGCCGGGGACAGGGTTTCTTCCAGGATATCCACCGGCGAATGGCCCTATTAGTGGGATTGCTGCTGCTTCTGCTGCAACCTCCTTAGTGAACCCATTGCCAACTTTGACATCTGAGTTTTTGTTATTACTTGCAAAGTTGATAATCCTTGTGGCATTTTAATGCAGAAAAATGTTTGACGTACAACAATAATAGTCCAATTTGTATCCAACATGTGCTATCTATGTTACCGGATTTGTGCTATATGTATAGCAGATATACGTATAGCACACATCCTATAACATGGATAACACCCGTTAGACGTATTTCTGTTGTACGTCACAATAATGCTTGTCGTATAACAGAAATACGTCCAACAAATATCCAATGTGTGCTATTCATGATATGGAATGTGTGCTATTTGTATAGTATACGTACGTATAACACACATCCCATATCATGTATAACACACGTTGAATACATTCTGGACGTATTTCTGTTGTACGAGAAACATTATTGATTTTTTTTTAATGTAGTTAACTTAATGTGGTGCTTTTTCCTGTCCTGGTGCTTTTGTTTTTTTGACAAATGCTCTTATATGTTGTTGTTACTTTAGTAATTAATTTATATTCTTGAATTGGTTTGTGAAATCTAGAAAAAAACGGAATTTTCAGATTTCATTCTTGTCTTGTTGTAGTTAGGATTACTCATTCTAGTCATAATCTGTTGTCAGTTATTGTTGAAGATCTCATGAAATTGATGGTGTCTGCACTGTCTTATTACACTGCTGATATTTTGTACTTCTCAAGTCAGTTTTGCCACTTAGTCGTTGTTTAATACTTTGATGCTACATTGAATGTAATTGACCTTTTCTGTTTTGAGAACTTTGACCTTTTCTGTTTTGAGAACTTTTAAGTAAAAAACGCATTGTTATATTTACAATAAAAAATTAATCTAATTAGTATATTTTGCACAATATATTTAATATACTATACACAACATATATTATATATAATATACACATATATCATAAGATGTGCACAAGATATATCACATGTTGCAATGAAAGATGAAGTTGCAACATGTGATATGTGTTGTGCACAATAAATGATATATGATGTGCACAACATATAATATACATTATGTATATTATATTATATTATATATATTGTGCATAATAAATTAACTGTTTTAGCCATCTTTTATGGTACATCAACTATTTGTATTTTTTTTAAATTGTACACTAAGGCAGTGTTTGTTTGAGATACAGAGACAGAAATACACATACAGATATGAAAAATTGGGTTGTTTGTTTTTTAATACAGATACAGAAATTTGTGTATTTGTACACAAATTTAGTGTATTTTGTGTCTCTTTTTTTCAGAGTGGACACAAATACAGATACACAATACAGAAACTTTATAATTTTTGTATCACCAGCGTACCCCTTCCTTTTTTAATTATTGACGCCATTTACCCTTCTGTTCTGGCTTCTCACATCCTCCATGCCATAGAAGCAAAAGATCCATGCTAGGAGAAGAATCAACGCCACTATCTTCCTCGCAACCGTCGGAGGTGGAGAACGTCGGCGTCATGGTGGTGGTGGCGTCCAGAATTAGATTTGGGAAGCGCGACCTTACAGCCACCGATTTCGCTGCCTTCCTCGCACCTCATAGTCGGTCTTCGACGCAACCGGAGACGCAACCGGAGATGCGACGCTGCTGTACTTGACTGGAGAAGCACCGATTGTCACATGAAGTTGATGCCTCTGCTACTAGTTTGTCTTGTCCATTGGCTGTTGCAACTTGGTCGCGACTGGTGGTGTTGAGGTGCGGAAGGGAGCGATTGCTGCTACTTGACGACGATTGCTGTACTTGGCCGGGAGGGGAGCGATTTGGTCACTGCCCTCAATTTTGGTTTGCTTCTTTGAAGATGAGTGAGACAGTGAGATTTTGATTTGGGGATTTCTCCTCAATTTAGGGTTCCATTATTCCAATCAGTGTTATTTTCTTACTGTTCTTCTTTTAGTAATTTCAGCATTCATTTTTATTATAAGTGTATCTTAAAATAATGTGTTAAACTGTAAGAATTATTGTAAGTGAATAAATCAATTTGGATTTTATTGTGAATGTGCATGTTTGAATCAATTTGCATTTTACTTCTGCAATAACCAGAAGAGTTGAAAATGAGAAAATATGGCTGCAATCCAAATTCAGGGTGTGTACACGATATGGCTTGTGTGGGCAGGCGACACTTGCTTGATATTTTGATTTGAAGGGTAATTTTGTCATTTAAAATAAATTTATGTCTTGTATCATGTAAACAAACAAAATACAGGTGTACAATACATAAATTAAAATCTGTCTTGTACTTGCTATCAAATACAATATGGAAAACATAAAAATTTGTATATATGTATTTCTTGTATCTGTATTTATGTTCTGTATTGTACTGTACTTCGAATCAAACACTAAGTATTTACCTAACTAAAATACCAATATAGTAATTAATATTTAATTTGGTAAGTGTAAGTCAATTGGATCCATGTCTTTTCAAGGCAACGGATTACTTGCGCCTCATACATTTGGGGTCAAACTTGCGCCTATGTTATGACACCCTTCATTAATTCATTTCTCTTTCTCTGACATTAAGTGTTTTTCACCTAACCTCAAGATCTGGACTGGTTCTCAAATTCTGGCAACCGATCGTAAACCTAGACCTTACCCTACACACAAAAAAAAGGGAAAGGACCGTAAATCTTGCTGATAAAATTAATTAAAAGAGTAAATATTGTCTCAAAAAAGAGTTATTAAAAATTACAAAAGTAAATTTGTGAATGTCGAGTGACCCCTTTTGTCAAAGTTAGCAGATCCGACTAACAGGTCAATGGCGGTGCTCCTGTCTGAGAAGCTACTCTCCGGTAAAGCCTTTTCTCCGTGAAAGTGTTTGCTCTGACGACGGTGGCCAATTTTGGCTCAGGGTTTGACTTCCTTGGGTGCGCCTAGATGGGCTTGGGGACACAGTGTCCCTCACCGTAGACCCCAAGAGAAGGCAGAGTAACCAACACCTTCACTTCACCACTATTCATCATCTTCTCCCATCTCATCATCACCACCACCATCACTTTCATCAACATCATCACCGCGGGACCTCTGAGGCGCTCCCTTGCTTCCCCTGTCGCGGCTCCTCCAGCCCAAACGCGTCGTTCCATATCGCGCCTCCCTCCTCAAATCGAAACTGCCTACCACCAAAACAACAAGACCTCGACCATAAACCAACAAAGAAGAAACATGACTCCACCTTAACCTAAAGGAGAAGACCTCCAAAATTCATCGGACATTACTAAACCACTAAGTCTACTAGAAGGGGTACACCTGCAAATACCCAAAAAAGGAGCCACTAAACAAAGATAATATGAATCTTAAGTCCTTCAATAGTTGGATTAAAAGTAAATGAAATCCTACGGCGTATATTAAACTAACCCAATGGGGCGCAATTTTGATGACGTAAGTAATCTTTAGCCTCTTTTCAAATTAACTTGTTAGTGCCTTTTAAAATTGAGAATCACTTTAAGCTTTATTTGGGAATTTGGAGGGAAGAAAAAAAAATATTGGAGGGGAAGAAAAAGAGAGGGTAGGAAAGGGGAGGGGGGAAGAAAATTTAATGCTCCTTAAGTTTATAAGTACAAAATTGATTGAAGGGTGAGAATTGAAGTGTTTATGATGTAATTTTATCTTTTTACCCTTTATTAGTCTACTTACCTAATTATTTTTTTAGAATTAATTATTTTACTTAAAATATATGGTTCTATTAATTACAAAAAATTTAAATAGAAAATATACATTTTTTTATGATTTTACCCTTTATTAACATATTTAATTATTTTATTTTTTTAAATAATTATCTTTTTAAAAAATTTATATTTTACAACATATTTTTATTATTAGAAAATGTGCATTCCTGAATTTTTCCTCTACAAAATAAACCATTTACTTAATTTTTATCTCTATAAAATTAATATTCTCATCAAGATTTTTAATAAGGTCTATGAAGAAATTATAAAAGAGATTAAAATTCATATTATAATAACATGTAGTTTGCTTTTATAAAAAAAACATAACTATCAAATTGATGCATATATAATCATAACTTGAAAAAAAAAAAAAGAAATAAAAAACACATAACTCATTCAGAAGCAAAATATAGGGTAATAATTATTCAAAATTTGCGATTTCAACGTCTAAAGTTAAATTTAGTCTTCTTCATAACCATATATTCAACTGAAAATATTACTAAATATATAACATAATATGTAAATCAAGTTATATAAAAGACAACAAAAAACTATCTCCAATTTGATGGACCGATAGTTTTTTTTTTTTTTTTCAACGGTATCCCCAGTTCGGAGCGCCAAAGCCGTCGCGGATATGAGCTTCATTTAAGGGTTTGTCGTTGGCCATTGAGTTGTTGTATACATAAGGTGGAGATCGAACCCTTGACTCTTTCTTAAGCGAACAAGTGACTAACCACTTGACCAGTTCAAGTTGGTTCGACGGACGGATAGTTGGAGGAGTTGAGTCGCATGATAGCAAGCCAAGAAGCACGCACCAAGGCCTTAGAGGAGGAATGTCAAGCCCGCATTGAGCTAGAGAAAAAAGCTTGACAAGATGCAGAAAAACTCAAGGAATTTGAGGCCCGAGTGAAAAGACGGGAAAAGCAGATTAAGGAGTTGGAAGCACATTTGCGGGTAGTAGCCTGGTCTCACCATCACGACCACAAAAATAGGGCTGAGCATAAAAGTTGGCATTTTGGTAATCTACATTATCAACATCTTTATCAAATCAAATGAATTAATCTGGATTACCAGGTAATTTAATTGCAACATTACCGATAATCTATCCCGAATTCCTCATCACAAATGTCTTAAGGGGGCGTTTGACACATTACCGTGAAAGATTACCAGTAATCTAGATTATCTTGTAGATAGATTACCTCCAATTAAATTACCGGGAATTTGGTATATACAAATAACATTACTGGTAATTCACATTACCTTGTTTGATATATTAAAAAGATTACAAGATAATGTATGTATATTATTATAATACCCTCTAAATAATTATAAAATAAATTAATCAAATATAATTATTTTATATGGGGATTTATTTGGTACGCCACAACCTTCCTAGATACGTCACATTCCCAATCACACATCTTCTTGATCTAATCTCTCGCATAATGCGCTCTCTCTAGCGACAGGTTATAGATTGAGTTTTTTTTTCTTAAATTGGTAAAGTTAGAGAATATCAATATAAATTAAATTAATTTTTGAAGATTACTAACCTAACATGTTATCAGTTATATAAATTTAAAAAATTTAAGTTAATTTTATATATAAATCATGATAAATACATGTGTTGGGTATCGGTACCCTATATTTTCCTCGGTACGGAATCAAAATCCATTTTATATATATTATTAAAATACATTACAAAATAAATAAGACAGTAATGCCCTCTTATTTTTAGTTTCACTCTTAAACATTTTTATGGAGTAAAATTTTAACAATTTTATATTTAGTTAATTATTTATATACTATAATACATAACATATTATATCAATGTATTCGGTTTTTAATTAATTATTTATATACTATAATACATAACATATTATATCAATGTATTCAGTTTTTACATTAATATAATTATTTAATAAAAATAGAAATCTAATAAAATAATTAAATCATAATTAAATCAATAATACTATATGGACAATGAAAAACCAGTCAATGTAGATAATGAGTCTACTTGACTTTGGTTTTGACCCAAATCATCATTAAATTATAATGGCCTGAGTAATTATGGTCAAAAATCTTATTTATTGGCTGGTTTGACTGGTTTTTTATTGTGCATTTAACACCACTCTAATTAAATCCAATAAAATAAAATAATTAAATCAAATAAAATAATTAAATTATAATTAAGTCCAATAAAATAATTAAATCCAATAAAAATCCAAAAACTGTGAAATTAAATCAGTGGGCAGCCATAGTACCGCCAACCACCAAGTATGAAGAAGATGATGCACACCACCAGAGTCCATCATTATTATTTTGCTACCATCGGTCGGTTCTTGAGCTTTTATTTCTTTTACTACTCTACCAAACGGTCTACTATACTACCAGACATGAAAATGAGATGAGAGAGGGGAGAAAATTTCTTCATATTAACCTGCGAGCCTTCTACATTTCTACTACTAGTGTACCGGGAGTATTGTTCGAATAGATATTAGGATCAGTAAGAAAATCGTAATTGATAAAAAAGGTAATTGTGTAATAAAATAAATTAGAAGATTATCTGGAATTAATAATCTAGATTACCATATGATATGGAGATGGAAAATGCTATTTGTATATGTAATATTACACATTCACCCATTTTCTACCCATTTAAAAAGTTGTTTTGAATGGATGGAAAATGGGTAGATGACACTGCAGTGTGTACGCATTTCTTTATGGGTAATCCACATGACCAATAAAACCAAACGGATCAATCTGAATTACCGGGTAATTTAATTGCAAGATTATCGTTAATCTTTCTACATTACCGCATAGCAAACGATGTAGGTGTAATTTATTATTTTTCAAATACTTCAACTCTTAGCCCACCTAATGCCCTCAAATTTATAGCACATGTAAGCATTTGTATTCTAGAGATATTAGTGTTGAAGGATATGATTGTATTTTAGATAAGAATGATTAGTTGTTAGTTATTAATTTTATGACCTATATAAGGCATGAGTTATTGTAATAATTGATTATTCAATACCATCCTATTTCATATTTTCTTATCTCTTTTTTTCTTGATCTTTGAGATATAATATTATGAATTTTCACATGAGAAATTCTTGGGTGGTCATGAACCGCCACGTAGGATTATGGTCCAGTCACCCAATGATACCATTTGTATACAGGACATGCCATATGTCATAACTAGGATCCACTTTTACTAATTTAACATAATTTTCAAAAGAAAAATAAAAAAACTCACATCTCATATAAATAAAATATATATTTTAATATTTTTAAATTATTGAGAAGTGAAATTGATTTGTTTTTTTTTAAATAAAAAATAAATTATAATATATTTTTAATTATTAATAATAAATCATATGAATATACAATATTATCTATTAATAAATGATAAATATTTAATTTTGTCATTTTAAAATTATTTACGCGAGGAAGAAATTTTTTTTCATAAATTTATTTTTATTATAAATAATCATTTTTTTCTTGTGATTCAAATTAGTTAGTTTTTATAAATTAAGATAATTTAAAATATTAAAATTAAATATTTAATAAGTAAAATAAATATTTATTTTAATATGATTTTTTTTATTTTATTAAAAAATCTATGCTAGATTATTAAAAATAAATTTTATAACATGTGGTATGTCCTATGTACAAATGACATCACTTGATTGGTTGGACTAAAATCCTATGTGGCAGTCCATGATTATCCAAAAATTTCTCTTTTCTCATGGTATTATAGCCTGGTTTCGATAAGGGACCCGTGGGTTAAGGGCCCACCACGCTTCCGCTGCGATTTTCTTTGTCAATATAACATTGCTGTTGGGTTAAACTCCACACTACTATTCACTCCCAAATTCTCACAACTCTTATTCACCAATTACCCAATATTCAACTCAATTCCATTCACAATTCTTCTCCAAAATCACACAACCCTGATCCACCAATCACCCAAAATTCAAGTAAATTCCACTATAGTTCTTCTCCGATGAACAACGCCTTAGAGGAATTCACTGTCTGCAACCCCAGCACGCCGAAGCGCCACAGTGAGAGTCAAGAAGGAGGGGAGGAGGAAGAGCAAGGTTGCAATGCAGGATGTAATGTCAAGAAGAAGAGGAAGTTGAATGGAACTGTCACTCCCCGAAAAAGAGGTTCCAAGGTAATTATAAATATTTATTACTGCATTGTGGTGAATTAGAGAAATTTATTATTTGGTGCGATTCTCAAGCTTATTAGTGAATGATGTGGTGTTGAAATTCAAGTATTTGTTACTGCATTGAATTTTAGACTTGAAAGAGGATGTGAAAGTTGAGGGTTTTGAATTTTCTAATGTAAACAGAGCATCACGCCTAAGAAAAATGTATCTGCTAATGGGATTAAGGGGACGACTTCACCTGATTCAGCTCAAAAGATTGATTTGCGGTTGGAGGCGAAATTGTCGGCCGAGGTTAGTGTGCTGCTGGGTTATGTGACTTCTATCGGATAATGAATATGTGGAATTGGTTTCTTTGTTGGCATGTGTGATTTGACATGCATCGTTTGATGCTTTTTTTTTTTTTTAATTAGGAGAATTCAAGGATATTTGCAGGCCGGCAAATACATCCATTTTTTTCGTTGTGGAAGGTGGGGAAGAAATCTCAAGATCCAGCTAATATGGAACCTAGTTTGTGCACAACTAGGAGGGGAGGTGGAAGAATCATCTGCGGTCCTATACATGTTTTTGAAAATTGTAAGGTATGATAATGGTAGTTGTGTTAGTTATTTGATATTGCTTGTTATTAGGTTAAGAAATAGGAGTATGCAGAAGCTATGACCAAAACTTACCAGGCTCTCAAGTATTTATATTGATAGAGATGAAATATTACGATCAGATTTCCATATATTTGACATCAAATTGAGAGTAAATTAAGAAACAAAATAAATGCAAAATATATCCTAATTTACTGCCCGATATTCTACACTTAATCTCAGTAATCCTATCATACCCCGGGAAGTACAAGACCTTTTACCTTTTCGAAGAGCATTGGAAGCTCCAAAGTTGGGTTGCTGCACTTGTGACTTGCCTACTATACACCTGTGTGATTGGTGGTCGCACTTGTGAGGTGTGTGGAGTAATTGTGTAGACAAGAAAGTCATAATTAGATGAGGTAAGACAATGAGTTGGAGCAGAGGTGTCAGGAAAGAAGGGTGTGGTCTCAAAAAAGGTGACATTTGCAGATACCAAGTAACGTCCTAGATCAGGAGAAAAGTACCGGTGCTTTTTTGGTAACAAGAGTAACCAACAAATACACATTTCAAAGATTTAGGATCAAGTTTCGTAATTTAAGGTCAAACATCCTGAACAAAACAAGTGCAACTAAAAATATGAGGGGGTAAGGGAAATAAGGGTGAAGAAGGAAACCATTGAGTAGGGGATCTTATCGTGCAAGACTGCAGAGGGCATGCAATTTATCTAATGGCAAGCTGTAGCGACGGCATCGGCCCAAACACTTTCCGAACTTTCATGTGGAAGAGAAGTACTCTTGCTGTTTCTAAGATGTGTCTATTTCTTCTTTTGGAAACTCCATTTTGTTGCGGGGTTGAGACACATGAAGATTGGTGGGTTATGCCTTTTTGAGACAGAGAAGTTGAGAATTGAGCAAAAAAATATTCTTTGGCATTGTCACTTCGCAAAACACGAATAACAGTTTTAAATGGTGTTTGAATTTCAGTGCAAAAGACTGAAAAAATGGAAAATAACTCAGACCGGTTTTCATGAAATACAACCAAGTAATGCGAGAGAAATCATCAACAAAAGTCACAATAGCGAAAACCTGATTTTGGGCTGACTGGACAAGGACCCCAAATATTTGAGTGTACAATATCAAACAGAGATGCAGCCTGCTTATTTTCTCTAGGAAAGCAGCAAGTTCTACAATGTTTGGCTAATTGGCAAGACTCACAATCTACGCCAGACACAGACTTCAGCCTAGGACAAAATATATCTTAATTTACTGCACAATATTCTACCCTTAATCTCAGCAATCCTTAAAATTGTTAAAGTGTGATAAAAAATAGGTAAGTACTTACTCTGTGGGTTTTAAATTCTACACTTTCTTCTAATTTTAGTTAGGCATAAAATTTGTTGATGCAGGATGATACATCATCCCTTGACTGGAGTAATTGGACATTTTTGGGCAAAACTGCCATTGTGGGTTGCAGTACAGAAAGTTCAGATTCATCTGTTTTGGAGAGTTCTGTTGAACCCTTAAGTTTTGGTAACCTTCATTGTGCCCCAGATCCCTCCTGTGCTTTAATCTCTAAGATAACTTTGTCTTGTTCAGATCATCAGCTTTCTGTTCTGCCAGATAATCTACAAGAAATATCACTAGCAAACTCAACTGTGCTAGCTAGTGAGCAAACAATATGCGCTCCAAAACCAGAAGATTCCAAAATGGTATGCATTTTGTTCTATAATCTAAGTAACACTTCCTGTCTTTACTAACCTGCCCCAGTTGCAAGACTTATTGCCAAAAGTTATTGTCAGGACCTGAAGGTTGATGAAGTTGGTACTTTTTCAGGGCAAGCTGGCTATTTTAGAAAGTCAGACACTGAGCCCATGAATAGGTTTCTACAAGGAAGGTTAACACGCGCATATCCTATACCCACTTTCTTTGTGGCGATATAACATGTGTCGTCCATTTTTGTTTTTACCATAGCCAATTATGTAATGTGATTTATATTGTTTTCATTCCCTTTGAACTGCAGATGCTGATATCTACTTTTTTCAGAATATGATGCAATTGTTTCCTTCTGTTCATTTTTCTTTTCACAAACACAATAGACGCCAATCTAGTATTTGAAGCTCAATGCTCAATTATGAGACCCTTAAATCAAGGAAATATATTTCCTAGCTAATTTGTTAGTGTTATTGTTTTTGGCTTTGCAAGGTGAATGTGATAGATATGGTTTTGTGGTGTTTACATCTTTATAGAGATGGTTTGGTAATTTTAGCATTTAGTTTTGCTGTCTTTGTTCCACATTCTTTCTCTTAATATACATAAGCTTTGTGTGGTTCACTAGGTTTCCTGTAGTAGTTTTTTTTTGTTTTTTCAATTTTTATTTTTAAATGAAGATAACATACACAAGAAAACAAAGAAATTAAATTCTTAGACAGGACATGTGCATTCTGTCAGCCAAAAGTGAACGAAAGATGAATTGTGGTGAAGACCTTCCCTCAGTAGTTTTGTAATGGAATTTTCTTATCATTTGAAGGATAATGGGTGTATTTGCATTGTTTGTTATCCTATTGAGATTCACTGTATCAGGGACAGTTGTGACTTTGTTTTTCAGACCCATATGGTTTTTGCTTTGCTAGTCAATTTATTTCCTGATTTTGGTTTCTCCGTGCATACTGCATTGCAGTATGAGGTCTTACTACCATAGTTGTGAAAATAAGGCCGAGGGAAGCTTATGGACTCACAAGTACAAGCCAACAAAGGCCTTTCAGGTCAGACAATTGTGGTTCATATGTTTTTCTGAAAAAGAAAAAATTAATTAGAGTTGCATGTTTTAACTCTGTATGTTTCTAAATCATTTTTTTCTTTGATTTTCTGCTTCATTTCCTTTTAGGTGTGTGGTAATGATGAATCTGTGAATTTCTTGCGCGATTGGTTACATCTTTGGCGTGAAAGACGCCAAAGCCGAAAGGATTTCTCTAACATGGGTCAGAGTGGGATGCAAGATAATGATGATGACTATAATGGTCCTGACGACAAATCCATGCAGAACATTCTTTTAATTACAGGACCAGTTGGGGTGGGTGGAAATAGATTTTGCCATACCTATAGCATATACCCTGTGGGTAATAGATCATGAGCTATTTGATTAATAAATAATTAAATATATAGTTTAATAATTGAAAATATAGTGAATGGAGAATAAAAATGAATTATTCTTAACAAGTTAGAGACTAGCTGACAGAATTCTTGGTTACAAAGTATGTGGGTTTCAGTGAACCAATTATAAAATCATGGTAGAACTGAATTCTATTTATTTGCAAGGCACGTATGCCTATGCACATGGATTTCATTTTGACATGTTGAAAGGTAGATAACACATCTATATTTAGTCTTGTACACTTGTACTATTTCTCTTACAATTAGTGTTTGGTTTTTAATGATCATGATTGTTTTCCACTCAAATGATTATTGGATCATTAGTTCATTACCTCAGTTTCTATTAGCTGACTTTTGTACTTTGCTATTAATTGTTTACTTCTGTTTAACCTTGTATGATCATAATTTTGCAAAATTCACTATTTAATTAGGTTTTCTATGGTAGTATTAAGGAATAATTGTCAGTCTTTCTTTGTGTTCTGACTTTGATTAGAGGAATGTGTAAAAAACCTATACTTTCCCATTTGTGGCCTCTAAAATTTTCTGTAAAACAGTGTTATTGTTAGGAATAGGGTCCCTGATGGCATTAAGGTCTATAGGAGGAAGAAATACAGGGATAAATTGGGAATTAATGTGGAAGGAAATATGGATAGTGGGCCCTTGGTAACTGATTAAGTTGGAGAGGATTTATAGCTGAGCATTTAGGGTGTTGTTAGGAATTTTAGGGATTTTATATATTCTGTTATTAAGGATTTTGAATAGAATAGGCTCAGCTGAATGAGGTAGACAGATTTTTCAGTTTGGCTTAGGAGAGCAGAGCTGCTACAGTGCTCTAATCTTCTTTTTATTCTGTCTTCTTCATCAATAAACCTTCCTATCACTGTTCTATCAGTTATGCATGCTGGGATGAGTTGCAGGCCCAACCATAACAAAATTATAACAGAACACTGAAAGTTGGGAAGGGATTAGGAGTTAGGAGTCAGGCAGGAACGTTTGTCACAGATTCTCAAGGTTTCCCAAGCAATGTATATATGTTTTCTTCAATTTTTCTTTTCCTGATACCAACATGCAGTTGCACCTCTGTTCTGCTATGCATAATAATCTAGAAAAATCAATTATTTCTTTGAGTATATAATGATAGCAGTAGGGAGTGAATGCCATTGTTTTACATATATGTCTGTAAAATCTAAAATGTGTACTTTGTGCTTTCTAAAAGTTTCTTTGCATGAATCAATTTAACATATTTGCAGAGACATACATAATTTGTGTCTCCAGATTTACGTTTAAGAGTGTAAACATATTGTTGATACTGGAGGCTAAAGCATTAGTGTGCTATATTGCAGAGCGGCAAGTCTGCAGCTGTCTATGCTTGTGCCCAAGAGCAAGGGTTTGCTGTTTTAGAGGTATTACTATTCATTATGAATATATTAGTATTTCTGATTTTGAGCTGATTAACTATCTCATGCATCGTGTAAATATCCACCCTCGATTCTTTTTTATAGCATTGCCAAAGATCAAGCATAGCAACTAATCAACCAGATTGAATTTATTTTATGTCTTGTTATATTTCCTTTTTTTCTAGACTTTTTAGCTATGTATGCTTTCCTTGCTTAATATGAAAAATGACTGTACAAAAATTTGTTGCATTATGTTTTTTTTTTTTTGATAAAAGAAGAATTTCATTTAGAACAGAAAAGAATAGAGGTACAAGGGTGGAGGATAAGCAATCCTCCTTATTACAACATTAAGCTAAGAGAGACTACTTGTGAACCATAGCTTTCCAATCTCTTAATATATCCGAGATGGAAAGACCCCTAAACAAATTATTAACTTTACACTAGACAGATGCCAAGCGCCTAGTTTTATCCCACAAAACTTTAATATCTGAGAATCTGTCATTGAAAGTTCGAGAATTGCGTTCCAACCCAAATGGTCCAGTTAATTGCATGTATTGCACATTGCCATAAAATTTTAGCTTCCTTTTTATTCTCGAAACCCACAAAACTCATGAGCAGGAGCTCCTCTAAAGATGCTGGACAAACCCAACATTCATGAAAAAATGCTGAATAAATTATTCCATAATAATCGAATAGTGGGGCAATGTAAAAAGAGATGTGACACAGATTCTGAACTTTCCCTACACATAACACATATTAGGAGATATAGCCTTATGTGGTCTTCTTACCTGCAAAATGTCATTAGTATTAATTCTGTTGAGCACAACTGTCCCTATAAAAGATTTGACTTTACAGGGGGATTTTGACTTCTAGATGGGTTTGTCAAGGTGAAAAGAGTGTGTGTTTGTAGGATGAGTCAAAAACTGAAGGAAAGATTTGCATGTAAACACACCCGATGGATCAAGAGACCATATCATAGTATCGGGATTACGAGGCAGAAACACATTTTCAATAACAGTCAAAAGATGTAAAAATCCATTGGTCTCTCTATCATTTTAAC
Organism: Aeschynomene evenia; assembly: GCA_013621005.1. Classification (NCBI taxonomy): domain Eukaryota; kingdom Viridiplantae; phylum Streptophyta; class Magnoliopsida; order Fabales; family Fabaceae; genus Aeschynomene; species Aeschynomene evenia. The sequence continues at coordinate 19,011,549 of CM024269.1, read as the reverse complement.
CCACAAAAAAGTGAAAATCCTACGTAAAACTAGTAGCATGCACAATGTAAAAATCCTGGATAGGAGATTCATGCAAAGAAGATAGATTATAAAGGCGTGGAAATGCTATTTTTAGGAAAATTCATAAATCCTACACCAAACACATAAAAAACTGAAAATAAATATTATTCCTAAATATAAAAGCAAATATTTTATATTTACTTACCCGTTGACGCAAACGGGCTGCAATGTGACTTGTCGGATAATATTGTTTCGTTCTTCATCTCTATTTACTACACGATGTCTTACAGAAATGAAGCTCTGATACAAGCTTAATACATGAGCAGTTAACCACAGATATGTAACTAATTGTAAAAGACCCTACCAGAGAATAACATAATTTAACCAACTCTATGACTGAACTTCCATGTAGACTGTTAGCCTGTTACTTAGAGTTCTCTAACATGCTGTCTTGTGCTGTCTCTTAACAGCTCAATGCATCAGACTGGCGAAATGGAACTGCTGTCAAGCAGTACTTTGGAGATGCTCTTGGATCACATGAGTGCAAAAGGTTTATCAATTCATCTTGCTAATAACTATTTTGACAAATAATCTGTAGCTGAGTTCTATCAAAGAAAAAAAATTGTAGCCAAGTCATTTTATCTGACAGAAATTTACCATAGACATGTGCTTTCATTTTCCTGCAATATCTTTTTACTCGTTCGAGTATTCCTTTGTTTGAGGTGTGTTTCGCCTTTCACAGTTTCACTGGAAATTAGTACTTCATTTGAGATGTCATTCGGGCTAATTTTCAGCTTAAAATATAATATGGGTATGAAAGCTAGGGTGTTTACAGAGCTTTTCCCCCACTTGTTTTGCCTTGATAATTGTCTTCAGTCGTTCAGTTTCAACCCATTTCCCACTTGTGAGAATGCCACTTGTAACCTTGCCAATTTTCCTTTTAATGTCTCTGTCTTCAGATGAGAAGCCTCCCTCGATTAGAATAATTCCATTGGCAAGTTTTTATTCTTTCTGATTCCTCAGCCAACATATTTAACACAAAGGTTAATGATTAGGCTCAGATTAACCCCAATTTAATTTTGGTGCCAACGTATGGATCGGGAATATAGATATCTTATTATAAATGCTATATGCAAACAATAGTGTATATGTTGGATAGCAATATGCATTATTGTAGTAGTTGTTACCTATTCGAATCAAATAATTGTATAAGACTTTGTTTGGGAGTTGTGTTTTGAAGGGGAGGGGAGGGGAAGGCTTTGAGGGGTGTGGTTGTGTTTGTGAGTTACATTAGTGGTGAGGGTAGGTGTTTGAGGGTTTTTTAAAACCTTCCAAAATCCTCCAAACCCCCATTTTTATATTTGTGGGTTTTTAAATTCCCAAACAAGGGGAGATTAACTCCTCCACCTCCTTTCCTTCCCTCCCCCTTCATTTCCCTCCAACACCTTCCCTTCCTCTCCCCTCCAAACTCCCAAATAAAGCCTAAGTGTTGTTGGAGTCTCTCGATGTCTTTGACAAATGTTTAATGTTGGACCGTACTGTCTCTTGATTTTATTCTTCACTGAGAAACACAAAAGCACAAAAAAAAATGTAATACAGAACTTATGATTAAACTTCTTTTATACATGTTTTCCTTGATTCAATTTTATTTAAATGGAATGAAATACTCATTGTGAAAAGTCTTTCTGTCAAGCTGTTATATGATAAATATGTCTTCTATGATGGATGTGTTTCAGGTTATTGGAACACACTGTGAGTTCACAGAAAGAAACTGTGAAATCTCCCTCAGCTCCAGCTTTGCCTAATCACAAAACAGCTGAGGAGATGAATGATGGAGTAAATGAAGTGATAACCATATCTGATGATGAATCACATAGTCTTGATGGAACATCTCCGAGGTTATATGGCAAAAATAGTGCATTTATGTGTGATGATATACAACCTTTAATTCTTGTTGAGGATGTGGACATCCTTTTTCCTGAAGATCGTGGATGTATTACTGCCATACGACACATTGCTGAGACGGCAAAAGGGCCAATTATATTGACAAGCAATAGTGAGATGACTTGTTACAATTATGGTTTTCTTTCTCAGGATATTGCTTTTATCAATATGAATTTGTAACTTTATCATTGTTGTATATTAGGCAATAAGACTGGTCTTCCAGATAATTTTGATAGACTAGATGTTTCATTCTCATTGCCATCACCACACGAGTTGCTTTGCCACTTGTACCAGGTATGTGCTTCAGGTTCTCCAAACCCCCTAATGAAGGTAAAAGGAAAACATAGAAAGCAAAATTTATATGTATTCTGTGAATGACCTGCAGGTTTGTGTCACAGAAGAAGTCAACATAAATCCCTTTTTACTGGAGAGGTTTATACAGTCTTGCAATGGAGATATTCGTAAAACCACTATGCAACTTCAGTTCTGGTTCCAGCGAAGAAGATATACAAAAGGTGTATTACAAAGCATATATTTATTGCACACACGAATGTTGTATGACTTTTTATTACAAGAAAACCATAATTGTTAAAAAAATGTGTTGTTCTCATGACTCATAATTATGATGCACAATTGCTTGTAGCATGCTTGCAGTAAAGAAAACATTTACAGTATGCATTTCTTGATCATGGGGAAGGATTTAAAAATTAGAGAAGTCAGATTGGAGGTTGGATGAGCGGTTTTGCAGAAAACTGCTATCAGGATTGGGTTAAAAATTTCTTCTTTCTATTAGCATGGGTGTAAAATTTTCAGGAAAGGTTTAATTAAGGGTACTATGTTTTCTTGTTCTGCATACAGTATATATTATCATTTACCAGTATTTGGCATACCATTCTTAAGTAGTTCATTAAATATTTTTGCTTTCTCCTCTATATCCTCTCTTTCCTGTTCAGGTCATATGTTAATGAATAAGTTATAACTCTGACTTCATTTTGGAGGAAATATCTTTTTTCTTCAAGATACTTCCAAAAATTAACAACTTGAAAATAATCTTTTTGCTTTAGGTAGTTGATATTGGAATATAATTTTACTTTTAATTCACATTACCATTGGAATGGATTGCAGAAACTTATGACCTCTTTCCATACTGTCTAGACCAGAAAGTGCAGACAGTACTGTATGGCTCACTTCCATTTGATCTTGAGGCTAGTCATCAGATACTACCGAAGTTAATACCCTGGAGCTTTCCCTCAGAGTTATCCAAATTCATTGAGAAGGAAGTTGCCAAGTCAGTAACCATAGCGGAAGAAAAATCATGCTTGCCGAGGTTAGTCAAGAAAGAGCTTCACACAAATGAAAGGAAAAATTATTTTGATGTGCATTATATGGGGACTGATTTAGAAGCCATGAAGAGAGGGCTGATTAAGAGTAATAGATCTATTGCAAACTGCAGTGAGTTTAAAAGTCAACATAATGCTATTTATGAGCCTTTTACTTGTTCTGGGTCCCCAGGGGCATCCTCTTCGCAAAACGATCAAAGGAAGCTTTTAGTGGTTTCCTGTGATTCTATAGATGAGGATCCAAATGGATATTTTCAAAATGCCCATGTTGAAGCATACCAGGGACAATCTTGTAAAAGCAACATTGAATCTCCTTGTATGTTTCAACTTAATCAAAGCTACACCGGCATGTCATCTTGCGAGCTAGGCTGTTCTAGTATGGATGTTTCAAACAAGCCACAGGGTAAATGTTTAAAAACAGCTGATGATACGCGCTTAAATGAAACATGTAAATCATTTGATACTTCGTGTGTGCCAGAATTGATATTTGTTCCTGAGACTGCAACTGAAATTGGTATGGAGACCATGTTTGGAGCAGTATCTTCTGGTCATCTTCCTGATCCAGCTGAAGTTTCTCTAAATAATAGGTTGACTCCATTCACTTTCAATGATCGTCAGTGCTTAGCCAAATTTCCGCAAAATTCAGAACCACTGGTGAATGCTAGAATTCCTGAATCTTCTCCAAAAGCAAATGTCCAGTATTTTCAATATGAGAACATGGAAACTACAACTGTGCATAAAGTGATAGATGAGTGCATTCATGATGATTTTAAACTGAAGGAAAAGCTTATTGACTCCAATCCATCTTTGGATACAGACACAGTTCAAAGTTTGTGGATGAAACTTCGCAATTGTCGAATGGATTTAAGACAGCATGCATCCTCAGAACATCAAGGTGCTGTTCGAGTTCTTAAACTTACTAGTGGGCTGAGTAATCTACTTTCCGAAGCTGACATACTGTTTCGCAATCACCAACAAAAGCAATGTGTAGGTTTCTTTGAATGAGTGAAATTAAAATTTTGAAGTATTGTGTACTTTGTTGACTCCAATCCATCTATCATCCTAACTTGTTTTACAATCCTCTGTTATGATGATAATGAATGTGCAGGGTATTATGGAACATCCATTTTTCCTTGCTGATGAAGCCACATTTAGTTGGTATGATGTGCAAATGATGATGTCCACAGTTGCTGTACATGGGTTTTGTTTCAATGCTAAACATGTATTAAACGTGGGATCAAAACTGGGTTGTGAGACTAACAGTATAGATTTAAGTTCAGAGATGTTGGCTTCCACTACTGATCTTATGGCACTGGGGAAGTTATCTAGACAGGAGCAAACGAAAAGCTTGAATATCTATATGAAAAACCAGTTAGAGTTGAATAATCCGGCAAATGATAAGATTAGGTATTTAGCGTTGGTCTTCATATTAATAGCTAGTACACACATTTCTGCACCAGTCTGCACATTTGTTTTCTTTTAAAAGCATTATAACTAGTGTCAACCTTACTTGGGACCTTGTAATGCAGTGAAAACAGAAAGTCTCTGTTCAATGTGATCCGGTCCATTGTTCCTGCACGATTATCACTGGTATTGAAAGGTATTGCATTCAACGAGTATCTATCTTTGCTGCGCCAAATTTCAATTTCAGAATGCTACCGCATTTCAAAAGGTGTTGAGAAGAAGAGAGGACGAAGGTATGTCTGTAAACCATGTTAGAATCTGTAATTAATAGTAGGGAAAAAACATTTTACCCCCCTGGATGTTTGGGTCGTTACAATTTAGCCCCTGAACTTTCAAAATGGGCAATACGATTCCCTGTATGTTTTAAAACGTGTATTCTGCCCCATCCGTCACAACTCCATCCATTTCTCCATTAAATAAGCACATGCAGTGCACATGTCATTTATTAAATGACTAAAATACCCTTTTTTTACGGGGAAAAAATCACTTTACCCCCTGAATGTTTGGGCCGTTGCAATTTAGCCCCTGAACTTTACCCTCCCAATTTATTGATAGGATGACATTAGGTAGTTAGGAAGTTAGTAGTTAGTTAGTGTATTAGTCGCTATAAATAAGGGGAATTAGGAGTAGTTTCATAGTCTTTGATAATTCATTTGGTATTTTGTAGCTTTAGTATTTAGTTTGTAGATTGAGAGAATTTTCTCTAGGAGGTAGTTCCTCCATTAATTGTAGCCTTTGTTAGGGATTGGGGTTCCCCTCCCTATTATCAATAAAAGGAGGATTGTTCTGCTATTACCAAGGTTCTAACGAAGTCATTTAGATGCTATGATTCGCATTCTAAAGTATGTCAAAGGAGCACATGTTAAAGGCCTTTTTTATGAAGATAAAGGTCATACAAAGATATTCGGATATTGTGATGCTGATTGCAGGATATCCAATCGATAGACCTTCTATTTTCAGCTATTGTGTTCTCATTGGTGGCAACTTTTTTTCTTGGAAAAGTAATAAACAAGAAGTGGTTGCAAGATCTAGTGCTGTAGCATAATATTGTGGTATGGCTTTAATATCCTATAAACTTATGTGGTTGAAGCAATTTCTGGAGGAACTTCAATTTGAGGAGGTCGAACCTATGACTCTCATGTGTTACCAGTAAGCTTTGCATATCTCCTCTAATCAGTTTTTTAATGAGAGGACCAAATACATTGAGATTGATTGTCATTTCACCGGAAAAAAAAGTTCTACTTGGAGACATCACAAGCTTTGTCAATTCAAGTGATCAACTGGCAAATGTCTTAATTAAGGCTAAGGTTCTAGAATAAGTTATCTATGTAACAAGCTTGATGCATATGATCCATATGCTCAAGCTTGAGGGGGAGTGTTAGAATCTATAATTAATAATATTAGGATATTATAGATCAGTTAGGATACAATAGTTAATTGTGTATTTCCTGTATACAATCAGGATATTATAGAATCAGTTAGGAATTAGGATATATTGCTTCTTTTCAATCCTATATATAGCAGTCTCCGCTGTGCAGCCAGAACACACGGAGTTCATATGCTTTTATCTCATTCTCTTGCTCCCAACAAACCAAATTTAGTATTTTTCAGATTTTCAATTGATTGAGAAAGTTAACCAGGTATACTTAAATAGTTTCTCAATTTCATGATGTTCATAATGTTTTATTGCAGGGCACGGAGTGCTCAACATTATTTGAGCAGAGGTGCAATGATGTCTCCTGAAGATATATCATTGGTGTGTGAGGGTGATTTGTACAGAAAGATTTCTTCACAATACACAGCTAACTTGGAAAGTAGTTGTACATGATTGCGTAGGTTTAGCAATAATGCCATTATTGATTGAGAAATCTATTTTGTACACCACAAAATCAGCCACCATCAACCACTATATTTAATAATCTAACTTTTTAAAATTATTAATCCAACTTATAATATTATACTTTAATCTAACATTTTAAAAGTTGGATTATTGCATATGGTGATTGATGGTGGTTAATTTTGTAGTGTACATATAGCATTATGATACAGTGGATAGGTTCCTCATGCAGAGATGAAAGATGTGTTAATGATTTAACAATAAAGCCGTTGATTCTACGATATATTTGGATAGGTTCAGAATGTTTTGGAATATAAGTAGAAGCCTACCTATATGGGTTTTGGGGCTTGATTCAAGTAGCTCTTAGCTAAATATTAAGAACCAATAGAGATGTGACACATCAACCCTAAAAGCAAGAATAGTGCTAAGAAGAAAAAGACTTATTTATCCCTTAAACTTTTCCTATAAATAACTAGCAATGTTACTCGTGTAAGGGAGTCATTTTTAGAGATAGAAACTTTTTTGTGATTTCAGAGAGAAGTCAAAGAGAGAAAATATCTCTTGTAATCCAAAGAGGAGCATCTTTAATTTAAAAATGCTAGTTTGGAGTATTTTTATTGTACGACAAGCATTATTGAAATAGGAGAAAAATAATAAAAAGTAATTAAACACTATCTTTATAATTAATAAACTTTCAAAATATGTATATTAAACATACTCAAGATGTACATACTCCAGATGTATGGAATGATTGATAGTAAACAAGAAACATATTTTACTTAAAATATCATAACAATAAAAAAAAATATGAGGAATGAAGAAAATCTTGTTATGGGTGAGTGACATTGATAACAAGAAAGAAGGTGATGTGGTGGGATTACTTTCTGGAGATGGTGTGATGAGTTGGGTGTTAATGGATTCGAGAAGGAGAAGCGGGAAGAGTGAATGAGGAGGAAGTAATTTTTCCTTGCAAAAATAATAATAAAAAAAACTTATAATGGAACTCGTATTGATAAGTTTTAATCTTTTTCGTTGATTTTAAATGGATGGTTCAGATTAAAAGATATGACATTGTCATGTTCTTTTTTAAATTGAGAGGATCCGCTCCCTCCCGTGTAAAGACACATGCTTTCACTCTCTTTTAATTGAGATCGGGTATTAACGAGTTGGACTCTTGAAAAGCTGTGCCTCCTTAGGTTGAGTTTGGTAAAACTGTGACTCTTGAAAAGTTGCTAATCTCCTTGGGTTCTCAAAAAGTTATTCTTAGAGAGCCATAATAGTACCGTTGAGTAAAATTATACAAAAATTGCTCTCAATAAGCAGAAGTCATCATTATAATGTTTGGTAAAATAGTGTAAAGTGACTCCCAAGATATTAAATGACCATAATAGACATAATATTAAAAGATATTGTATAAATGAGGGTCATTTATGTATTTTCATTTTCAGAGAGCAAAAGCTGGCTCTGAAAAGCTATTCTTAATGGCTCCCAAGAGCACTCCTGCTCTCAAAAGCCAGGAGCAAAAGCAGTCCAACTTTTTAATTTACCAAACACAAAATGGGAGCTCCAACTTTTTGAGAGCAGGAGCACCCCAACAAAAAAACTTTACCAAACTCAGCCTTATAGTGGCTGAAATATTGATGTACACGTAGTATTGTTGATTATATAAAGAGGATTCTCTAAAATAATTACCTTTTAGTGTTCATACTCATTTTGGTAGTTATCTTTTTTAAAAGTAAATATAAAAAATATAAAAAATGTGTTCACACCCCGGATTGCGGCCCAATTCGTTGGCCCAGTTCGAAACCCCAACTACGGCCCAAACAAAGGACGACCCAAATCAAGCAAGTAAGGGACCTACCTGGAGCCGAAGGTCGGACCTCAGGCACACCCCAAGAAAGGGCCCAGTCCAGACCAAGGCCCAATAAGGAATGGGTAACCCAATGCAAGTGGGTCGTACACGGATCCGGGTACGGATTCACCGACCCGACCCGGCCTAAAGGACCTGAAGCCAAACCCGGGTCCGGGTACCCGACCCGACCCGAGGAAGAGATATGCACGTTCCCCCGAAAAGGGCGGACGCTTATCCACAAAGCGGATGATGACGTCGAGTAATCCGCGCTGCAACGGTATTACGCGGATCAACCCAGTACGCCGCAGAAAGCGGGATAGAGGTTATCCCGAGTCGCTCGGAAGCGGAAGCGCGGAAGGAGCTCACATCCCGCTCTATAAATAGGGTGCCACTCTCGTGAACCAGGTACGCTCTTAGTTGAGTTCCCAAGCCTTGGGCACTTACTGACTTAAGCTTCGGAGTCCTTTCAGGGAAACCACCCCCCGCGCCTTGGAGAAGAGCTGTGTGAGGAGTCAGAGACCGGCGACAGTTCTTACCGGAGCAAAGGTACGAAACATTGGCGCCGTTGCCGGGGACCCACCACAGTTTCAGTAAAGGTCGGTTTACCTTCTAAGGGACCGAGGTTGTGAAAGTAGCTCTGGCTAGAACAAAAACCACATTTCGCATCGTCCACCCCGGTGACCCACGATACGGCATGGCAGGAACCTCAGAAGGACATTGCGAGATGGTCCACGAGACCAACGAGCAATCCCAACGCCAATCGTCACCCAAGCTGGATGAACCGGCAGTCGGAGCCACTAATGGAGTCCAGACGCGCCCACAACTGAAATTGGTTGTAGGAGCCGACCAAGTCGGACCAACCGTAGCTCCCGACTTGCAACAAACCGTCCTGATAATTCGGGATCAGCAAGAACGACTGCGTGCTCTGGAGCAAGAGATGGTAAAGCGAGCCCCTCTGGAGGAACAACTTCGGAGGGAGGAACGCCGCAATCGCAAGGTTGAAGAGAAGCTCCATGCAGAGCGCGAAAAGGTCAAGGACCTAGCTCAGCACCTTCGAAGGCTTGAGCAGAAGCAAAAGCTCCACAATGGCGAGTCCTGTGGGAAGGAGCACTTTGGGAAAGAAGGCAGAAGAGACCGGGATCCGACGATAGACGTCGATCTCGGGAACACGACGAAAAGGACACCGAAGGAGATCTTGGGAAAGGGAAAGGAACCAACAGTCCCAAAATTACGACGAGCTGGAACACTCCCAAACCCACGTCGAGCACCGAAGTCCGGTCGGCGGAGGAGGAGGAGGGTTCCAGTTCCGTGCGGAAGGTCCCTTAGCTCCCCACATCCTAAAATACCAGATGCCCCCAGGTCGGACCCCACCAGGACTTAAATACGACGGGACCTCTGACCCAGAGGAACATCTGGAGGCCTTCAAGTCCCGGATGGACTACGATTGAGCAGAAGATGAGGAGCGGTGCCGGACATTCCCGATCACCTTGCTGAAGACGGCCCTGAAGTGGTATAACCGTCTTCCGCCGAGGTCGATCTGTTGCTTTTCCGACCTCGCTACCCAGTTCCTGGCTCATTTCACCACCAGGAAGACGAAGCCGAGGTCAGCTGTAAGCTTGATGAATATCAAGCAGAAGCAGGGGGAGTCGCTCAGGGCATATTTCGAAAGATTTAATGCCGAAGCGCTCCTAGTGAAAGATCTGCATGTGTCAAATGCGATCACCCTACTCATAAAGAGGCTCCGCTAGTTGCCATTTGCCGAGTCCCTCTCCAGGTCGGAGCCTACGATCATTGAGGAAATCCAGGACCGAGCTGCCGAGTTCATAAGGGCCGAGGAGGCGATGATGGCAAAAATGGCAAAGGAGTCCGCTGAAGACATGGCCGAAGAAAGACGGCTGGAAAACCCCCGATCTCAGAGGACTCAGGAAGAAGGCCCGAAGTCGGAGAGAGCCCCCCGAAGAGGGAAGTTTTCCGACTACACCCCCTTATCTCGGTCGATAAGTGAGGTGTACCAGGAAATACAACATACTGAACGGTTACCCAAGCCTAAGGCAATGAGGCAAAGGGCAAATACAAACCGAAGTATGAATTGTGAATACCATAAGCAATATGGCCACCGAACGAAGGACTGTCACGATCTCCGAGATGTCATTGAAGAGCTTGTCCGAGCTGGCCGACTCATCGAGTACGTGTCCAACCAGAAGGGACCCAAGAGAAGGAGGGAAGCTAGCCCAGGGGACGAAAAAAGGAACCCGAGAAATCGAAAGACTGACCAGGAGGAAGACCCCGAAAACAGCTCCGAGGTAGTGAAGACAATCCACACTATCTCGGGGGGTTTTGCAGGAGGAGGTCCTACCGCTGCAGCGAGAAAAAGAGCGCTCAAAGAGATAATGAGCGTCGATAGAAAGGAATTGGCATCGAAGGCACCGAAAAAAGCCTCAATTCCAATGACCTTCTCGGATCTCGACAACCCCGGGGTAATCGTTGACTACGCTGACCCTTTGGTAGTGTCGGTCATAGCCCGGAACATGGAGATAAGAAGGGTCCTGGTCGACACGGGGAGCTCGGTCGAGCTGCTGACCAGAGAAGCATTCGATGAAATGGGCCTGAAGGACTCCGACTTAAAGGCTCATCACGAGAAACTCGTAGGGTTCTCAGGGTATGATGTAATCAAACCTGATGGCTACATCACTCCATACCTCACAATGGGCACCAAGCCGCTCATGAAAACTGTCGAGATCGACTTCATAGTGGCAAAGGTAGACTCAGCCTATAACATGATCATTGGGAGACCCGCCTTGTGCAAACTCGGGGCGGCGGTATCAATTCCCCACTTGGTCATGAAGTTCCCTACCGAGGACGGAACCGTGGTCACAGCTCGGAAATGCTACATCAACAGCCTCAAGATCAAAGACAAGATCAAAGTCGGAAAAGATGAAGAAAAAGAAGACAAGCTAGAGACCCTAGGCGGAAATTCCGAGGTCGTGGAATGCCATGAATCTTAGGAAACTCTACTTGTAACAAATGTACCCCAGCTCGTACTCTTTTTCCTACCTCGGGCACTTACCCAGGAGGTTTTAACGAGTCGAGTTCGGGAAGAATATTAATAAAAATATTTCCTTTTTAATTCTTGTAATATTTTCATAAGAACCCGACGTATGAGGTCATCTAATCCCGACGTCCGAGAATTATCTTAAGGAAGCAAGCCCGACGTGCCTGCACTCGGCAAATGCACTACGTACGAAAATAACTCCGGTAGAAGAAAGCTTAAAATAGCTAAGAGAAGCCGCGAGATAAAAACGCGTGAACACTTAGAAACGAAACGCGTGAAAAACTAAGTTAATAAAAGGAACCGAGCTACGGCCAGCCCCGAGCTCCGGTCGATATTAAAAGAAACCTCCAATGAGTACCCGACGAACGAGGTGGAGGCACACCTCGGGCGCATAAGGGAAGCTGTTTTAAATATGGTGTATAAGAACGCTTAACACACAAAACATACCCGACATATGAGGCGCTTGCAAAAGTCCCCATGTACGAGGTCATAAATAACTGAAAAACGGCTAAGTACTAAGAAGGAAATAACTCCGGCACAATAAGCTCGGACGAACCTAGAAAGTACGAAAGCTTTTAAAATTATTAAAACCCGAGCTGGTTATTGAATTAAAACCCAAGTTGGTTAAAGCCCCGCGTTGGCAAAAACCCGAGCTGGTTATTGAATTAAAATCCAAGTTGGTTAAAGCCCCGAGTTGGCTAAAACCCGAGCTGGTAGTTAAACCCGAGATGGTTAAGCTTAAAACTTAGCACCAAAAACATAGCTTCGTGAAAAACACAAGTTAAAGAAAAACGCGCAATTTACATTAGACAACTCGGAACCCGAGAAAAACAAGCCGGCACGAACCCCAGAAGGGAACCCGGAAAATGTACTATGTATATAAAGCCGACACGAACTCAAAAGGGAACCCGGGAAAGTAAGAAATATAAAACATACAAAAGTATGAAAAGTGTTCTCTACAAAAGTTCTAAGTCTATTACAAATGTAATCAGACACTCTTGTTAGCAGGAACCTCGGAGGTCGGTTCCTCGAGCAGGAAGGTATCGACATCGGTGGCGGAGGCAGGTTGAACATTCTCGGGGGAGTTAGGGTCCTTCACCACCAACTTCCCGTCCACAATCTCTGTGAACATCCCCACCTGGCGGAGGTCAAGCTCGGGAGCGATAACTCCGACCTGTTCCTTAATGAAAGCTGCTATGGCTTGAGCCGAGTCAGCTAAAGTGTCCTGCATCTCCACCACCTCATTCTCCAACTTGGAGATTGTTTGGGTGGAGGAAAGGCGAAGGTCGTCGAGCTCGCCCAGCAGCCCCTCCGACTTCTTCTTCTTCGCCGACAGCTCCCCCTGGAAAGAGGCCGACTCTTCCTTTGCTGCCTTCAGCTCTTCCTTGGTGCATGCGCCTCCATCTCCTTGGCTCGAGCTCGAAGGACCTCGTTCTCCTTAGCCACTGTATCATGAGCTTCACGAAGAGCCTCTATCTCTTCCTGGGCACCTTGGCCTAGCAAGACCAAGGGCTCTAAGTGTCGAAGCACGACCACAGTCTTGAGCAAGGTCCTCTCCCCCCACTGAACGAAACCTCGAAGATCGTTGGCACCTGAGAGCTCGACTACGGTCGCCGGGTTGTAAAGCTCTCGGTCGATCATTTCCGGGAAGTTGTAGTCCCGATCGAAGGGGGAGAGGGAAGTAGAGTCATTCTTCCTCTTCTTTCGCACCTCGGATTGGGTGACGGCATTGAAGTCAGGCCTGTCATCCAGCAAGGGAGCCTTGCGTTTAAGGTCGGAAGGGGGAGTGGGGGCAGGAGTGGCCACCACCACTGGGTTAGAGGACGGATTAGCCGAGGTGTCACCCGAAGCCCCCGCCTGAGTTTTTCTGCGCTTCTGGACTAGACAGGCAGCTCGGATCGAGTCCAGGTTTGCAGCGCCCGTCATAGTACCTACACATAAAGGGAAAAATGCTAAGTTAAATGGCACAAAATTGCATAAGGAAATTAAAGAAGCAATATGGTTAAAAGGGAGATTACCGAGCTCCTGCTCAAGGTCGGAGTCACTACCCCGGACTAGCTTCTTCAAGACCAAGTTCTTTGCTCGACAATGGTCGAGAAAGAGATTGTCCAAGGCTAGCTCGGCGTCCGTCAGATCCTCCTCCTCCAAGCTCAAGGAGAGGACATCTCAGCGCTAGTACAAATGAAACCGACGCTTGCCTTCTGCGCTAAACCAAAAAGGTGATGTATCTTCCGCTGCGAGAACCCGGAAGTACACCTCCTTGAAGTTATGCACGGAGTCTTCGAAAAGGGTGAAAACCTTCCGACCTGAATGAGCTCGGAAGGAGATCCACCCCTCAGATCCGTGAGGATGCGTGAGCGTGAAGAGGTAAAAGAAGGTCCTCAGGAAGGGAGGGACCCCGAGGAACTCACAAACCCTCTCATACCCCCTCACCATGGCCCACGAGTTCGGATGGAGCTGGCTCGGGGCAACTCCGGCAATCCAAAGAATCTTCACCTCGAAATCGGTGAACGGGATCCTAATCCCGATCCGAGTTAGTAGGAGGTCGTAGAAGTAAAAAAAGTCCTCGGGTTCATCACCCTGATTGAAAGGGACTCTTTCATCTTCCGAGGGGGCCTCTATGAGGTACTGGCCATAGCCCCCTCGAGAAAGAACTCCTCCCGGGATTGGACGGCGGTGGCGTACGTCTTGTCGACAACAGAGGCGATGCCTAAAGCTTCCTCCCCGACCCAGTCATAAGAGTCGTCGAGAAGAAGGGGACGTCGGAGCTCGGGTTTCGGTCGTTTGCCCATCACCTACAAGGGAAACCATTTAAACAGTTTAGCAACTGTCCTCGGAGATCGGGGTTTGACGTTTAACATGGTTTCCCACGAAAGGAAAAAGGGCAAGAAGAACAGACCCCATAAGGGGGTACCGAGCTCCGACGATAACAAAAGCTTAAAATGCTAAGTTATAAAACTAAAGGAACTAAAATCTTTCCTAAGAAGGATCAAGATTCTCTTAGAAGTACTAAGCTGTCCAAAACGGAACCCGACCTGGGATGCCCGAGATACCTAATCCCGACGTCTATATCCCCTGAGAGATGAAAAGACGTGGATAAAAATGGAAAAGGCTTGAAGGAAGCACCCATGGCGGATGCGACCTCATGAGTCTAACCCAGAACATAAGCAAGATGCGAGAAAGGGTCGCCATGAACCCAGCCTAAGCGACGCCATAGTAAAGGAAACTTAGAACCAGTAAAACCCCAAAAATCCCAGAAAAGGAAACGCAAGAAAAATGCGAAAAACTTAAAAGGATAGGGAGATGCTTACTGAGTTCGAAGAAGATAAAACGCCCAATGGCTGTGTAGGCGGTGTTGGAAGAGGAGGCGCCGACCGAAAAATCGCCGGAGGTAGTTTTCGTGAGAGAAAGAAAAATTGCAGAAGAGGGAAAGGGAGAGCGAGAGAGTTGAAAGCGAAGAAGACGAAGGAACAGTGCTCAAACACACGATTTATAGCGCCAAAAGGGCAGGGGCATTCTCGTCATTTCGCATGTCAAATATAGGGGCAATTCCGGAAACCCAAAAACCATCTCGGAAACGTTTCGTCTCCGGTCGACACGTGTCACGCATCGAGCGGCACGATGCGACGTGAAGAGACGTGTGTCAGAGGTAGGTGGGCACGAATTGCGAAGCACCCTTAGGCATTTCATCTCGAACCTCGACCCACGCCTGAGCTCCGAGTTGGGGGCAATGTTCACACCCCGGATTGCGGCCCAGTTCGAAACCCCAACTACGGCCCAAACAAAGGACGACCTAAATCAAGCAAGTAAGGGACCTACCTGGAGCCCAAGGTCGGACCTCAGGCACACCGCAAGAAAGGGCCCAGTCCAGACCAAGGCCCAATAAGGAATGGGTAACCCAATGCAAGTGGGTCGTAAACGGATCCGGGTACGGATTCACCGACCCGATCCGGCCTAAAGGACCTGAAGCCAAACCCGGGTCCGGGTACCCGACCCGAGGAAGAGATATGCACGTTCCCCCGAAAAGGGCGGACGCTTATCCACAAAGCGGATGATGACGCCGAGTAATCCGCGCTGCAACGGTATTACGCGGATCAACCCAGTACGCCGTAGAAAGCGGGATAGAGGTTATCCCGAGTCGCTCGGAAGCGGAAGCGCAGAAGGAGCTCACATCCCGCTCTATAAATAGGGTGTCACTCTCGTGAACCAGGTACGCTCTCAGTTGAGTTCCCAAGCCTTGAGCACTTACTGACTTAAGCTTCGGAGTCCTTTCAGGAAAACCACCCCCCGCGCCTTGGAGAGGAGCTGTGTGAGGAGTCAGAGACCGGCGACAGTTCTTACCGGAGCAAAGGTACGGAACAAAATGAAATAAATAACAAATAATAATTATTTTCCTACTATCTCAATCTCACTAAGTTAACTTTAATTTATATAACTATTAAATTAAACTAAAGTCAAATAAAAATATGAAACTAAAATTATATAAAAAATAATAAAAATGCGAATTGATTCGTGCTCGACAAACAACACTAGTATATCTATACTACTATGAAGAGAATATGAGAAAAGTTATTTATTTTGGTCTCTACAAATAAGTTTAAAAAAAAATTTAAATATGTAAAATAACTACTCTCTACATTCAAATCATTTCAACTTTTTTTTCTCTTTCTATATTTATTTATTATATGATATGCTTTTTTAAAAAATTATCATTCCTTCTATAATAATCTTCAATACTATTTGTTTTCTTTACCTATTATCATTAGAAAAAATTTAAAAATTATATATAACTTAACAGAAAAATTAAAATGCGACTTGACATGCATGAAGTGCCCGACAAAACGTTAGTATATTATAAAGAAGATTCTTCAAATGGTAGTTACCTTTTGGGTTCTAAAAAAAACTAAAAAAATTAAAAATAAATTAAATAAATCGTAAAAATAATCCTATCTAAATAACAAATAATCATCTCTACCTCTAAATCTTTTATGGATCTAATTTTTATCCACTGATAGTGTACCATTTTCTTTCACAGTCATCCAATAATGTGCTGTCATGTCAGCCATGACTGTGTTTTCTTTCACCTACTACCTGAAAAATCATACAAACAAAGCATTTTGATTGGACAACAATGTAAAATACATTTACACTGTCAGTACATCAAAATTAAACTCATATTTTATTCTATCTTTTTACTATTAATTTTATTTTTATGTATATTTAAAGATAAAAGTTATGACTTGACAAAAATAATAATAAAATAAAAATATGACTTCACAATGCGCATAGGAAATCAAAATGAATAATGTCACTATTATTAGTAACACTTGCTAACTCCGTGCTCTAATAAATACTCATTTTTCACTTTTTATACTTTCTAAATTGGATGATCTTGAAACTATATAATATATTTAATATAATTTATATCATTATACTTATTAATATTATTGCTAATTTTAATTTATATCTTAATTTTTTCTCTCTTACGAAAATATCAAAGAAAAAATAGTTTATATTGTTTAAAACTTTTAAATAAAAGAGTAATGCTACATGTACACCACAAAATCAGCCACCATCAGCCACCAAATGTAATAATCTAACATTTTGAAACTAGTAATCCAACTTTTATTATTATACATTAATCCAACCTCTTCAAAAATTGGATTACTAGTTTCAAAATGTTGGATTATTATACATGGTTGCTAATGGTGGCTGATTTTGTAGTGTACATAAATTATTTCTCAACAAATATTAATTGAAAAACAAAATATATAAAATAAACACTTATAATTTTGATCCACCGTCAGTGTAAAGAAATTTTACACATACAACCAATCATGGGTTGACACATAAACAAAAGTCTTTAACTCAATCACCCACCAACCAAAAGATCACACAAATCAATGGATGTGATTATTTGATAGTGTAAAATTTTTTACACTGTCAGTGCATCCTAATTAAACTTTATTCTTAAATATGTATTTTAACATTGAGTAGTTGAATTCCGGGTAAACCGATGCTGTTCCCAGTTTGGCGATTAGCCTTCACGCGCGTGCAAGGGCGGGATCCTCCGCGCTCAAAACGAATGCGAAACGGCCCTTCCATTCCACTCTCACTCTCTCACTCTAACTCGTAACAGATTCTCTCTGCACCACTCACTCTCACTCCTAACAGATTCTCTCTGCATCTCGTAACTGTTAGAAACCTCCTTCGCTCGCTCTCTTCCTCCATGGACGAGCCCTCGCTGCAACTCGTCTCCGAACTCGGTACTCAACTCGCCCATCGAACTCGTCCCAACAAGGACTTCATCGTTAAATCGCTCCAAGTAAGCCTCACCTTTCCCTTCTCTCATTCTCTCACAATCGCTTCTTTTTCTGAATTTTGTGTTCTCAAATTTCCGTATCGCACTTGTTTTTTTTTTCTTATGATTTTTCATCGTGCTGATGAAACCTAGAACTTTTTTTTTTGGTATATAAGTCGCTTTTAGGCTCCAATGAAATTGCCTTTCGCGTTTATTTTATATTTCTTGTTCAATTATTTTCAGTTTCTCTCATTATTATTTGTTTGATGATGTTTACTTGTGCTTTTCTGTAGCAAGCTGCAAATGCTTTGTGTCAGTTAGAACAGTCTCATCAGCCACGAACCGCCAAAGAGGTGGAAGCTGCTAAGAAACGAGACGCCTCTCTGAAGCCACTGGCTGGTGCTCTGACTCGCGGTCTGCTTCGACATCCGGATAAGGATGTCAGGCTTCTGGTTGCTATTTGTGCCACTGAGCTTTTCAGAGTCAAGGCACCTGAACCTCCTTTTGAAGACAAGTATTTGAGGGTACTCATTCATAAAATAAGTTGTATAATTTGTGCTGTTTCAGTTTTTTGTTGGCTGTTATATCTGTTAGAACTTTGATTGCATATGCATTTGTTATCTGATTTCAGGACGTATTTAAACTTATCATCAGTTTGTTTGCGGATCTCGCCGAGACTGCAAGCCCATACTTTTCAAAAAGGGTTAAAATATTGGACACTGTGGCTCAACTGAAGTGTTGTGTGATAATGCTGGAAATTGACTGCATAGACCTGGTTCTCGAGATGTTCAATATTTTCTTCTCTGTTGTGAGGTTGAGTTCTACCTTTGCCTTCTCCCCCCTCCCCCCCTTGTGCTTAGGTGTTTTTCTTGATTTCTTTGCTTGGTGTTTAATTTAGAAAATAAGTCTATTAATTCGTTGTGTCCAAGTTGTCACAATGAATAGCTTGTATCTCATAATTTGTTTGTCATATATTATCCACTTGCTCTTTACAATATTATAAACTGATGGAAAGCAACAGTGATGGGAATTTGTAGTTCTTGACATTAGCTGTTATATCCTGTGCAACATCCATTCCTGAGTAGCTACAAGGAATTTCAATTTGTATGATACTTAATTATAATGTAAGAGTTAATGACAGTTAAACTACTTCACTCCTTTTTGGCAGAGATGATCACCATGATGGTTTGATATATTCAATGTCTTCTATCATGATAAACATATTGAATGAGAGTGAGGAGGCTTCTCAGCAACTGCTGGAAATGATTTTGCGAAATCTATTAAAGGGGAAAAAAGTAAGATCCCTTTTTTTTCTATGATGTCCATGCTTAATTAATATTGTTTATAATAGACAAGTTTTTTTGTTGAGATTCTCTTGAAGCTTAAAGTTAAAATATTTTGAGAGTCATTCATTTTTCATATATTGATCAGTTATGTTCACGTGAATTTGGCTATAAGGTTATGCTTGGTTGTGAGACATAGAAACTAGGGACATGGACACTAAGACAAAAATTGACACAGACACTATTGTGTTTGGTATGTTGTAATTTTTAAAAAACATAAGGGGCAAATAAGGAAAAAACATAATAAGCTCAATGTATCAAATTTGTGGGTGGAAGTGTCTTAGGTTTTATGATGGACACACCAATCCCAAAAAAATTAGACACTAGTGGGTGAGTGTGTCTCACTTTGTGCCTTGAGACACCAACCAAACACAGGATGCAGGTAAATGTGTCCAGTGTCCAGACTCAATTAAATGCTTCCTTATATAAATAAAGAGAGTGGGTCATGAAATTGAGAGAGAGTATTTCTCTGAAACTGATTTTGTATTTTATTTATGAAGAAAAAATATCTTTTATATACCATGTACATTTATCTAAAGAACTTTACGACGATCCTATTTAATTGACCCTAGGATACAACTTTCTCTTTTATCTATGCTTCCTAGGGTACACCCTAATATAGTGTCTATGCTGTAGTTACAACTGTCATTGAATGTTGACAGTTGTACTATTCATCTTATGAGAATGGCAACTTTCACTAGCAGTTTCTATTGAGGCTGCAGTTGACTGCTTCAGTAGTTGTCATCAGTATGCTATTCTCTGGTTTCAAACTTTCAGTATACCTGGCTTGTAAAGTTGGACAATAAAGTTAGTCAGCTATTTGATGTTCATCTTAATTACTGGAAATACAAATGCTCGTAATGATGAAGTAGTAATAATGTGTAGATGACATGTTTTTCTTTTTCATCCATTCGTTCTGGGTTTAAAAAACACATATTTATGTTGAATTAAATAAAACACTGCTTGTTTCATAATCTCACTTAGCTATTCCTCATTATTGAACAACAGGATGCAATTTCTGCTTCTTATCAACTTGCTGCATCAGTCATCAAAACTTGTGCACAAGAGGATGAGCTGAATGCCCTAATTTGTAGGTTTTTAATATCTTGTATACATGGCAGAGATGCTGTAGGTGGTGAGCTTAAAGAATTTTACCATGAAATTATATTTAAAGTTTTCCAGTGTGCACCTCAGATGCTTCTTGCTGTCATCCCAAGCTTAATTGAAGAATTATTGGTATATCCCTCATTCATTTTTGGTGTGGCTCCTTTTCTTCTGTTCATGTGAATTGATGTTTTTTACTTCCTCTGTTTTGTTTTTTTTAATCTGCACCCTCTTCATAGGCTGATCAGGTTGATGTTCGGATAAAAGCTGTTATTTTGGTTGGCAAGCTTTTTGCGCTTCCTGAACAGCATGTTGCACAGAAGTATCACGATCTTTTTGTAGAGTTTCTGAAAAGATTTTCTGATAAATCTGTGGATGTTAGAATTAGTGCTCTACAATGTGCAAAACCTTTGTATTTGGCGAATCCCTATGGAAGAGAGTCAAATGACATTATCAGTAAGCTTCTCTATTCTTGTCGTTCTTTATTCTTTATTGATATGATGCAATTTGGTTCCATGTACATGAATCAACTCAATCAAGTGCCCTCTTAATTTCATCTGAGTAATTCCTAATAACCTTTCAACCAAGCAGCTGCTGTTGAAGATCGATTACTGGACTTTGATGACCGAGTGAGAATGCAGGCTATTCTTGTTGCCTGTGATATTTCCAGGTCAAACCTGAAAGTTGTTCCATCCAATCTGATATCTCAAGTCGCTGAAAGACTTCGGGATAAAAAGGCATGTGCTTTTGAATATTTTTTCCTGCTGAAGGATAACATATAGAATTGCTGACCTTTAAAAGATGCTTTTCCAGATATCTGTTAGAAAGAGGGCCATGCAGAAGTTGATTGGAGTATATCAAGATTACTGCAAGAAATGTTCTGAAAGAAGCATGACAATCAGTGATCATTTTGAAGAGATTCCGTGTAAAATTCTGATGCTTTGTTATGATAAAGATTGCAAGGAGTTCAGGTGAGCTTATGTGTTATAGATTCCTAGTTGAATCCAAATTAGGGTTCTCTTGTCTTATATAAGCTTGTTTCATATGATATAATTTTAGGTCACAGAACATGGAATTTGTTCTTGCTGATGATTTATTTCCTGAGCATCTTTCCATAGAGGAAAGGACAAAGCACTGGATACACATGTTTTCTCTTTTCAGTCCTCTTCATGAAAAGGCTTTGAACACTATTTTGACTCAAAAGAAAAGGTATCAATATTTAACATGCTATAGTGAAGTAGTGAACAAGAGGAGTGGTATTTACAAATTGTTCCTGTTTTCAGGTTACAAAATGAAATGAAAAACTATTTGGCTATGAGGAAGAAATTGAAGGTACAGATACATTTACAATGATTGAGTGCTTTTTCTTGGTTCTTTTTTTTGGGTGGGGGGAGGGGGGGTCAGAAATAGTTAGAATACTTTAAGTTGTTTAAACTATCAGCGGTGAAAGATGTAACAGAAGATGTAATGATTATGGAGTATATGCTTCATTCTTGTGATTGCAGAGTGACAGTTTTGGCCATGGAAAGTAATCAACTTTAATTGGATTTTATATAATTGGGATTATTAAGGTATAAAACCATTAATGGCCATGACCTAATAGCTTAAGCTTTTAGGTGAAATGGTTTCTTAATATTGTATTAGAGTCTTCTGATCAAGTAGTCTAGGGTTTAAACTCTCATTCTAATAAAAATAAGAGTAAAATACACTCCCTTAAGAGATATATTACATTCCCCTCCCTCCTATTTTCAAAATCTACACTTCTCTCCCCTCAATTATAAAAGTAAGTTAAACTTTAATAATTTTTCTATGTTTTCCATTAAATCACTCTTAAACACTATGAACACTTCCTAATTAATTTATTCAATTACCATTATACCCTTTTGATGTTATTGCTTGTTGTGTTCCACCGTATTGTTTATATTTTAATCTTCTTTTGTGTATATTTATAATTGCATGTATATATTGTAATTTTTTTAACAAAATAAAAAATAAATTATGTCAAATAACAAAAAATATAATAATTCACATATATATTTTTACGTGCATAAGTATTATTTTATGATTTTATTAATAAGTTAAAAGGAAAGAAAAAATATGTAGAACATATTGAATATTTATAAGGATAACTATGTAGCCTTGACTTTCTTTATGACTATTTTGAATATAGAACATGAATGAAGGTTCCTTTGCTTAGAATGAGGGCTTGCTTGGTTAAATGACTTATTTAAGTTCTTATCTAAAATCATAATTATCAAAGCCGGACAGACCTGGCTGGTTCGACCAGAAACCTGGTGACCTAGCCAATGGTCTGCTTTGATTCTCAAATCAGATCGGTTCTGCATATAAATCCGTCAAACTTGGTCAACCCTGAAGTCAACCGATTGAATCAACTAGCGAACCGCCCGAGTCAACCGCACGACTAGCACCCTTTCAACCGAGTTAGTCAACCATCAAACCGCCTGAGTCAACCGCGCGACTAGCACCCTTCCAATTATTTCCACATTAATTCCAAAAACTTCGAAGATGGGATTCCATACTGTACCTTCTGGTTATGTGCATGCAGCCTATCCACCACACCAATTGAGTTGTTGTGATTAGTATGTCTAATTATTTGTATATATTACATATGTTTTTGATTCGACCTGTTTTTGGACTCTTAATAAGCTCGGACGGTGCTTCTCAAGGAACTCCGAGCTATAAGCTTGGAGAGGGTGACATGGCCCTACATAAGGACCCAAGTTTCATGGAAAGTTTTTTTGCTCTGGATGCATGTATTGTATTTATTATCATATGTTCTCTACTTTGGTGGTGTGAATTTTTGAACTGAATTGACATTGTAAAACTAGGGAGAACTACATGAGATTTTTTTCTGCATGGTGTGCCTAAGCGATTGGCATACATTGTTAGATCTTTTATCCTTATAGACTTTAGTTGTTACTTTAGTATCTTTGTCAGGATTTTTAATCCTCTTTTGTACTTGTTGTTCTCCCCTAGTATATTGTTTTTGTTTTCCTATCAAAATAAAAGAAATCCGATGATATTTTTATTATGTGAAATTGACAATTAATCCTTACAAACCTATTTGGCATCAGATTGCTGAACATGGGAAGCTTTTCTGCTTTTCGACCATGATTTGTATTTTGAAAATAATGGAGCTTTATAACAAATTTTCAGGGAGTTGGTTCTGAAGAAGCAGAACAGAAGATTGAAAATATGTTTAGAAGAATGGCTGCAACCTTCCTGGATTCTGACAAAGCTGAGGAGTGCCTTCATAATTTAAATCTAATTAAAGATAATAACATCTTTAAATCAATTGAAAAACTGTTGGAGGAACAAACTTTCACAATTAGACAAGCTATACAAGTATGTTTTTTTTTAATATATTTATATTTTTAGTTTATACCGTTTATAATCTTGTGTTTACAGTCCAGAGGCATGACCTATCTATGTGTGTGTGTTCATGGTTGGGTTAATGCTGCATTTTAATTAGTCACAAGCTATATTCTTTCATTGTTCTTGTCTTGATTGTAAGTAAAAGTGCTTAAAGGGGTTCTGTCTTATTTAATCGTTGCATAATCCATATATTTCCTCTCATAGCTTTCCTCCTAAAATTGCTGCTATTGGTTATGCTTCAGGTCTGTTTTGTATGAATGATCTGTGATTGCACTTGTAAGTTGAGTTGCATTGGCATAAAATATTAGATTTGCATTGCATTCTATTTTGAGGATATTTCAGTACTATTTTATGTGTAATTTTCTTAAACTTTGTGATAAATATTGGGCCATGTCGCCCTAAATTTATTATCATAATTATTGTTCCCTATGTGGTAATTAATTTTTTGTTTTTAATCATCCCTTTTCCCCCATTCTATGTTTCCCTTGTTTTGTTTTTTATTTTTTCACAGGGTGAACTGATGCTGATGATTGGAGACAACAATTCACATTATGAGTTTCTTCGTAAACTCTTCACAAAATGTTCAAACAACATTTTCAGCTCAGAGTACGTGCAGTGTATCTTAGATTATCTTTGCAATAAAAGAAGCGGAAATAAGCACTTGGAGGATTCTTCTGTGAACCTACTTCTGGTAACAAAAATTGCCGCTTAGTGGGTCTCTATATTATTATATAATTTCTTTCTTGTTTGGAGAGAGGGGATACAATCATTTGACCTTAGTGCATGAAAGTGAAATAGGTACTAGAATATTCAAAATACATGTTCAATGTCAATTCTTATCAAGGTTTTAAAAACCGGACCGGAGATTGAACCCAAAGGGGGAGGGGTTCAGAGGTTCAACTGTATATAATAAAATATATATTAAATATATATTTATCTAGAGGAGGGATCCACTTACTCCAAGAGTAAGTCTTGATATACTTACTCCATCTTATAACTTTATATATACAATGAATTTGATTAATCCAATCGTTGAAATATTAATTTACAAAACATAGATCAAGTGTATAAAATTTCATAAAATTTTAATATAATTTGATGCTTCATCATCTCATGTTATTTCGACGTATAATATAGTTTTGAAAATATATGTAAATGTTGAGTGTTAGATAATATATCTATCTATGTCTGATTTTTCTGAAATTTGATATGCATAATCATCAAGATAATATCATAAAATTCAACGGTTGGATTGATCTAATTTTATGTTTATCGAAAGTTATTTGATGGAGTAAGTATAAAACACTTACTCCTGGAGTAAGTGGATCCCTCCTCATTTATCTAACAATATATATGCATATGATGAATTATATGCTATGAAACAATTAAATTGTATTAAAAATTTTAATTGAAAGTTAAAATATAGAGCATTTAATCGTTTAGAGGTTTAATAGTCCTTAATTTTAATAATTAAATTGTATTATATATTATATTTTATTCTAAAATAATTATTAAAATTTTAAAAAATTAAAGTTTTTATTTTTAAATTAGTTGACCGTTTCAACTGGATTTTTTGCCGGCTCACTATTTTTTACCGTTTTTGACCGGTTTTTTCTGGTTTTTTAAAAACCGATTTTATCCCCCACCCTAACTGGACAGGGGTCCAGTTCCCGGTTCATCCGGTCGGACTGGCCGGTCTGGTCCGGTTTTTTAAAGCTGATTCTTATACATTTGAATTGGGAGTAGCTATTATGAGAAGAGTGTGATGTGACTATGAACTGCGGATCATTCCTTGAAGTTAACTAGCATGAAACCAATATCATAATCAGTCCATGCTATTAAAGTTTCCTGTTATTGTATATTTACAGCTTTAAAATACGTACATGAGGTTCATGACATTGTATTTGCTGTTTAGTCATACTTTTATGACCTAAAATTGTATATAAATGCAAGATAGTTTAAACCCATGTTGGATGGCATAGGGTTATATTTTGAGAAGCTAAAGTTAGAGATAGTTTATTTTGATCTACTGGTGGTGCCAGAATGAATGTCAATGCATGTAGCATAAGACCTAACTGCCTTGTATTCCCTGGGAAATTAAACTTAATTACTTGAGGCTTAGTCGCTTAGATGCTTTGTTTGATATGTGTTTCCTGAAAATGTAAAATTGGCGTTTGGTACTATGTGATTTAATGATGTATTTGACTATGATTTTAAAATGACTATAATCAGTTTTCAGTAGGATGAATAATTGAATTTACCTTGGTTAGTCTATGTTAACTTTGGCAATGTAAAAGCAAACTACATTGTCAATTACTCAATATTTTTCAAGGAATTGATTCATTAATTCTAAAAGTTAATTTAGAAGGAGGAGATCTAATGCTGGTTTTGATATGTATGTTCAAACCCCTCACTGCCACATGCTGAAATGTTGAAATAAAGAGGTTTATATGTTACGTACCCCTTGAACTGTTTCAAACATGCTTCAAATCATTTTGAAATGTGAAAAAGGTGTATTAATTTAAGAACCTTTCTTGAAATGCATCAGAATAAATGCACACAACACGGCAAATGGTTGGTTTTTTTTTAGTAAACATGAATTTACATGCACACACACACAATATTATTATATTATATTATATTAAGAGTTAAGATACAATTACATTATTTGATCCATGTAGCTGATTTTACCAAGTGAAACGTCAATATTTTTTTTTTTGCTTTATATTTAAATGTCACTTTTAATAGTTTTTTGATTCATGTTTTAATTTTCCACTTATTTGTGTATTATGGGTGGAGATTTAGGATCAAACAAGTGAAACTGCAGCCAATGGGGTTGGTATATTAGAGAATCAATTCATCGTTTCAGCTTAAGCATTAAGCCATTAAGTTTCAGAATTGCCGTTGATGTATCCCACTACTAGTGTCTTAGAAAGTAATTAGTACCAAATTTGATTCTTGGTGAGTTTTTTGACATTTTGCTTGAACCAGGTTATCGTAAGAAATTTCCCCTCAATGTTGAAAGGCTTGGAAAAGCAGTTGCAAATGTTGTTGGAGCAGAAAAGTCCAGTTAATGACAAAATAATTGAAGTCATAGCAACTGCAGGCTCTCACATTTCTTTCAATATAAGGTAGTTTCTGTTTCATTTATATGTTTTCCACACGTGTCAAAAGACTTGAAACCCTACATTCTGAAAGACTGGTATAACAAAATTACTGTTTCTTGTTTCATGATATTTATAATGTAATTGTTTTGAAAGGGTCAAAGAAACTAGTTTTAATATTCTTGGCTGTTTTATAATAATGCTTTTCTAAAAGGACGAGTGACTTCCAGGATTTCCCATGCTTTTTATGGGATCTTGTTTCAAGATTTCTAGTGTTTTTTAGATTCCTCATAGTTCTTATTTATGATGTTAGCTTCTTTTTTTTTTAAACTGGTCATACCTTCTTTTTTATGGTAGTACTCATGTGGCTTACCCTAGATGAGAAGTTGGGTAAGTGATATGAGTAATTTACTTTTGTGATCATGATATTGAATTTATTAGAGGTTGAGTTTCACCTTTTCGGGTGTGTTTGTTATGGGGATAAAAATGAGGTGTAAAATTTCATGGGTGAGCTCCTTTTGTAATTTAATACATGAAATTTTGCACCTGATTTTTACCCATACCAAACAGACCTTCAATGGAGAAATTTCAGCTTTGAATTAACTGTTTTGATTACAAATAAACTAATCTTTGGTTATAAATAAATATAGTTTCGTTACCATTCTAACTATGCAGATTTTTACTTTGCAGTGATATTTATCCATTTCTTGAGAGAATGTGCTTGGATGGAACACGCACACAGGCCAAATTTGCAGTCTCTGCATTAGCTGCCTTTAACTCTGAGCAATCCATTTTCTTAAAGTTATACGAGGTACACTTGTTATGTGTATGTTTCATTTCCAGCAATATAATCATTTTAGTAGAGGAAGACAAATACTATATTGAATGCCTTACTAAAACAAATATTTATTTCCTGTATTGATTGGGTATCATCAAATCGAGTCAAATTTGTGTTCATGAAATATATTTGAACTCAAATTGTTAGCTTATTTGTTCTAGAAATCTTCACATTGTGAAATCAAGTTTGATAATGGAATTAGAGCTACTAAATTGTCTGGCAAGAAACAATATCTTGGGTCATGATGCTGTCTTTTAGATGTTCCTATTGGTGCTTTTAGGACAAAATTGTTTGGTAAGAAGCATACCATGATATCATATTTTCTTGGAAGCTAGGCTCATGTTGGTGCTTTTAGGATGCAATTAGGGTTTTAATGGGATGCATGATTACTGCTTTCTGCCTGGGATATTCATTGGGGGCACTTGATTAGTTTGGAGAAAAGGAATGAAATGAGATTGTGGACAAGTAGCCAGCGCATAGAGTTCTTGGGCTCAAGAGAAATAGATGTATCTATTTATTGCCTTTTCCTGAAATTTTTTTAGTACTTGTTTGTTGGATCGCTGATCTTTGAAACCAAAGAGTCAACCAAGGAGTCCTCAATAAGGCCCTACTTAAATTAAGGAGCCCCTAGTAACATTGATAGAATCTGGTGTAACTAAAAGAATAGGTGAAAAACTTCTCTGTGTATTGATGTTATGTAGATTTGCAGTGGGGAGTCCTCCTTAAATCCGAATTATGAAAAGAACAAGAAAAAGTAAGATAGTAATAGCCTTGGCAAGTAGAGCTGTCAATATGGCTATAACCTGCAAGCCAACCCAACTCATACGACCAAAGGGATGGGTTGGGTTGCTTAAAATGCAGCCCACGTAGAATGAGTTGAACTGACCTGCCCACATAATGTGTACGTTAAACCAGTGTTGTTAAATGTCTTTTTGACTATGATTTTATGTATTATGGGATGCCCAAAGTCCCACATTGTATAGTATGGGATGCTTGATGTTGTATTTAAAGAGAGTGGTTCTTCCCCCTTAACAACTAGCTTTTAAGGTGTGGTTCCCCACTTTCCTTAGGTGCTTTGTGACTTGGATATTATGTATTTGTGGCTTTGATTTTGTCTATGTTATTTTGGTTCATGCCCATTCTTATACCTCTCTCCCAACATAACCCTTGCAATGTTTACTTCTCCCTCACAAATACTCCCCCACCATCCCCCACTTAATCTCTTCTCTTCTCATATTGTCATCTTATGGCCCTTCCATTCCAACTCCATCCTTCATGTCCACATCGATTTGGAGCTAGTCATTGCCAACCACCATCGGAGCTTCAGCCAACGATTGTGTTTTCCTCAACTAACTGCTTCTACAGTGTAATGGTACAACTCCCAATTACAGAACAGCAAGAACAGTAACAGCAAGATAATAGGATATAACAAGAATATAGGAAGAACAACAGTAGAATATAGAGTAGGAAGATAGAAAGAATAGAAGAATGAATAATCTTGAGAGTATATTTCTGTATGAACAAGAATCAAGAATTACAATGGCTCTTCGAGAGGCCTTCTCTCCCCAATTTCCCAATTCACTCTTTTCCCCCCTCTAAAATCTCTCCTCCCTTCTCTATTTATACTACTCTACTAGTAACTAACTCACACTAACAACAACTAACTCACCACTAATTAGTTATTTTCTTCCCTTATTTTCTATTTCTCTTACTTTGTCACTGCAATGGTACGTAACAATACTCCCCCCCTAAAAGAATCACCTTGTCCTCAAGGTGATGTGTAGAGACAATAGAAACAATAGTGCAGTAAAAATATATATATATAGCTTCCACCCGGGTCCCAAATTTTAATTGGGCTAACTCGAAATTTCTTTGAACCCTTAGAAAAAAGGCCACTTGTTGCTGTACTCTTATTGTTAAATTGGGCTTGGGCTTGATCAATGAAATAATAACCTCTAGCCCATTTCCTCTTCATTAAACAACTTGGGCCCTTTAAGAAGAAGTCCAATCCAGATAGGCCAGCAAACTGAAACCCTAGCCCAACACCCCTACTCCTTCCTCTTCCTGAGGAAGCCCCATCAGATTCAGAAGCTAGCAGCTTCTGACTCCCTCGTGCCTGCGCCACCACCCATAACCCCAAGTCATCACCTTTGCCGCCGCTGCCCCTTTCTTGACCTTGCAACTCGCGTCGCCGTCGGAGTTCGAAACACAGAGCTTCAGGGACAGGGATCTCTCTCTCGCGGTCCCAAGGAAACGCCGCCGCGATGAGCGCCGGAGGCTTCGCCGCGAATGGAAGAGAGCGTCGGTGGCCGTTCATCCCTCCGTAGCTGCCGTTGTTCCTTTCTCCAGAGCGAAACCCATTGTGCTGCCATTGCTTTCTTCTTCCCCCACTGCGAAGGCGCCGAGCTCACTGTGGCTCAGCTCCGCGTCGCTTTGCTGACGCCCTTCTGCTGTGGTGGTCCGTTTCAGAGGCTTCGGCGGTGGTAGTTGGTTGGCTACCATGGTCACTGCAACATCGTGAACACTTGGATCAGGCGGTGGAAGGAAGGCAGTCCCTTTACCCTTCTCAGCATCACCCTCAACATCATGTTCCCCTTGATCGAACGCAACGGCTTGCCGTCTCCACCCAACTCTCATACCAGATCTGCCCAAGGTGGAGTTGCTGCTAGGGTCTGAAATATGGGCTTTAAACGGCCCAATAATTTGAGTTGAAACTTGGTCGGTAGATTGGCCCAAAGGTATATTGCTTGAGATAGACACATTGAGAGAATGAGAATTGAGCCCAGTCCTATATATTGTTTATTTGGTGGGGCTGGGTTGGGTTTATTCAAACCCGAAACCGGTTGTTGCAATTTGGGCTTCATAGTTTCATAAGGAATGGACGTATTGGGCCTGGTCCATGTGTTGGGTCTGAGAGGTCCCCAGTTGGGGTGAGAGCTACCTAGACCTCGTCTTCCCAAGCGCGATTACAAGCTTCCAGCTCCATAGCTCTATCCATGACGTCCTGCAACGATTCCAACTGCTGTAGCGGAATTTCAGCTCGAATTTTTGGATGGAGTCCCTCATGAAACATACACATGAGCGTCATTGGTCCTAAATCCCGAAATGAACGTGACGCGATCTCGAATTCGCGCCTGAAGTCCATCACCGATCCCACTTGCTTCAGCTGCAACAGTGGGGAGAAAGGATTCAGATCTGTTCCCGGAGTAAAACGCTTCACCACCGCATCCTTTAGACAACGCCAAGTATGGAAGGCGGTTTGAGTTTCCCACCACTCGAATCACGTTAATGCATCGCCGTGAAGTCCCACCACGGCGTGGTTCAGACGGTGCTCCACCGGAACTGCATTTGACTTGAAGTATCGATCCATTCGCACCAACCATCCGTGTATGTCGGTTCCATCAAACATCGGAACTTTCATTCGATGATTCTGACCTTGACGACGACCTCCGCCGCGAGGCTCGACTATCGCAAAAACTCTGTCCTCCGATTCTTGGTTCGCCTTAGGGGTTGTATTCGGCGCTGGAAATCGCACCGCTAGATCTGCCAGCCGCTTCGTCACTGTTTCGAACAACCTTTCCAAGCCTTCGACTCGATTCTCCATTGAAACCGATAAACGACTGTAATCATCCACAGGAAGAAGCCAAGATCGATAGTCTGATACCAATTGTAATGGTACAGCTCCCAATTACAGAACAACAAGAACAGTAA
Source organism: Aeschynomene evenia (assembly GCA_013621005.1). Taxonomy (NCBI): domain Eukaryota; kingdom Viridiplantae; phylum Streptophyta; class Magnoliopsida; order Fabales; family Fabaceae; genus Aeschynomene; species Aeschynomene evenia. Next base: position 18,980,263 of record CM024269.1, on the reverse strand, counting down.
CAACTAGATAATAGGATATAACAAGAATATAGAGTAGGAAGATAGAAAGAATAGAAGAATGAATAATCTTGAGAGTATATTTCTGTATGAACAAGAATCAAGAATTACAATGGCTCTTCGAGAGGCCTTCTCTCCCCAATTTCCCAATTCACTCTTTTCCCCCCTCTAAAATCTCTCCTCCCTTCTCTATTTATACTACTCTACTAGTAACTAACGCACACTAACAACAACTAACTCACCACTAATTAGTTATTTTCTTCCCTTATTTTCTATTTCTCTTACTTTGTCACTGTAATGGTACGTAACAATCAGCCACCTCGCGACCATCTGTATTCAGAGCAGTTGTCAGTTCAAGCAATCTTTGGAGCCATTTTGTCTGAGCTAGATCGAGTTGTCTTTGGAGTCATCGCCGGCACTAGATCGAGCTATCTTCGGAGCTAGTCACCGCCAATCACCTCTGAAGTCAGCAAGAAGCCTTGAGTAGAAGCAAAAATCACCATTGCCCAACAAGTCCTTTCAAGATTTGTTTTAAAATATTTTCTTCATTATTTGATTGTAGTTTTGGCTGATGTATATGTGAAGATCTTTCCTATAAATTAATTCAGTCTTAATTTGCACCAATATTTATGCTGATATTACTGGAGCCCTTCAACCTCCCTTGTTAATTCCAATTTTCTAGCCCTATTGGCAATTAGTGGAGCCCTTCAACCTCCCTTGTTAATTCCAATTTTCTAGCCCTCAATACATTATTTTGTCTGTTGTCATTTATTGCTGATTTGGGGCATTATGTTAATAGTAGGTGATTTGACTCAATTATATTTGACACGGCCTCTTCCATTTTATTTGTTCCCAGGCACTGATTGATTCTATGTATAGCCAGTGGAATCTCCCAACTACTTTGCAGTCTCTTGGATGTATTGCACAATTCTCTCTTTCAACTTTTGAAACTAGAGCTGAAGAGATCACATCGCATATATACCAGAAGATTATTCAAGTAATTGAATTTAAATATAATAAATAGTCATGCTTGTTAGTTTATTTTACTAGAAAAAGGTTATGATCCTGCAAAAGAGTGTTACCTTGAATTTTTTATTAGATGAAGCACTTGGATGATGGTCAAGCTGATCCCTCTCAATGTTGCGAGTCATGCCAATTAAAGGTTAGTAGTATAAAGAATCTAATGTCTGCATTTGAATTCACTACATATTTGGATATAAATATGGATTTCAAAAGGAGTTAATAGATAAAAAATTGTTCAAATCCCCTCTATACATATTGTTCTTTGTTTACTTACACTGAGAGCATGTTTGGAAACCACCCTAAGAACAACCAGTTTTATTTTTTGCTAAAAAGAACTATTTGCAAAGAATCCATTATGTTTGGTGATGCAACCCAATAATTTAAGCTTTTAAAAAAGAAAAAAAAACTATTGTATGGAAAAAAATTAAGCTAACATTTGGACATTATTTTCTCCCACAAAAAAGTTGTTTTGTCAATACCCAATAGGAAATACCACCTATTTATAATTGTCATTAAATTACTTCATAATTGAATTATTTCATACCCATTTTAGTGTTATATAACAAGAAAAGAGAATTATTTTTTTAACAATCCAAAGAATACAGATTGACTTAAATACACTTTTAAGCTAAATTACCCAAACATATATTTATTCTCAAGTAAGAGATTATATAGAAAAGCAATTATATAAATAATGGATTATTGAAATGACAATAGTGTTTTAGCTCATCCAAACATGCGCCGAGTGGAGTGGGATTCAAAACCCATTATCTTTATATAGTCTATAGTCTCCTTTTGTAGCATGGACACTATTTGAGTTGAGTTTGCATGCAACATATTCAATTCATGAACTTATTTCTTCAGTAATGTACTTTTTTAAATTGGAGATATTGATTTTAGATTTGATAGTTCAAGTACTTGTTGAACATTTTTGTTGGCATTAAGCATTTTGATTCATTAGTAGTTCTGGTTTAATAAGAAGTAGTATAACAGACACATACCTGTAATATTTTTGAAATTTTACAGGTATGTGTCCATTACACTACTTACAATTAGTATAATGGTCACATATTCCTGTATTATATACTTTGAGTTAGTTATTTAGGGGATTAGTTAATACTCTTCCCTTAGGTATCAGATTCTAACGTTGGTATCAGAATCAGAGTTCTTCTGTGATCTTGTTATGGTATTTTTCAGATACAGAACAGTAGATAGAAAAGATTAGGATAGAGATGAGAGATAAGAGAAGATTAGAAGAGTTGTATAGAGGAAAACACAGTGGAAGGGTTATCGGAATGATAAATCCTTCATCCAGCAACTGTATGTAATATTTCAGTGTATGTATGAACAATATCAAGAATTACAGAAAGGTAATCTTGGCATTTGAGAGGACAAGTACTCTCCCCAAATTCACTCCACTAAATCCCTACCCCCAAGACTCTATTCTTTTTCCTATTTATAAACCTCTCCAACTACTAACAAACTCACCCAACTTCCTTTTTTCCCCAATTATTCTCTAACAGAATTACAATTTATTTTCCTAATTCCCCTTACTTTCTATTTCTCTTACTTTTACACTACAATGGTACATATCAGATCTTTCCAAAGGCTTCCAATTGCTGCAACAACTTTGGGGTCATTTCCAACATTCTAGCCGCAACGTAAAGAATGACAAAGGGAAGTAGAAGAGGAAATACAAATTAAAGCCATCTTGTCTAAGTTGCAGCAGCTATTGGAGGTAAAACATGCTCACACATTGGTAATATAAATGACGCTACGAATAGTGATTGACTCACTGTGCCGAATCAACATGAAGATGGATCAGGTGGAAGCTACATGCGATCAAGAATATCGTTGGACTCAAGATCGCAATGATGATCCACACCTCTATAGTTTTTGCGTCCGTGTTTTTTTGAAAGAACAAGCACCAAGAACAGAATTATGCCACAAAGATATCTACGATCAGGATGACTCTTTGATACACAATTGTCGCTTTCCCCAAACTAGAACATTGGCGGAGAATTAACATGGCTAACATGCTTTTGTTCCATGGTGAAAATGACGATACCATGATGACAATTACAACATCAACACAAGAAGGGGTCGCTACGGTGCAAGCGAAATCCATGACACAAATGAAGTGAGATGACAGAGCTAAAGTGGAAGACTCTTTAGAGAAGGGAGGTGGTTCGACAAACCTAGACACTGGGGCCTTATCTCATGCGAAAAAACACCAACACGAGAACATGGGCCACTAGAGGAGCAAGGCATAGAGGAGCAACAACTGAAAATGCCACTTTGAGGAGTGATGAACTCCTTCATGGTGGAGGAAGCAACTGTGATGAGCATGAGTGCAGTAGTCGATGGTTTGTCTTCATTGACTGCTATGGTCATTGGGGAAGTTAACACAAATGCTTGACATGGCGAAACCGCTACGTGATGTAGGAGAGATCGGAAGTGACTCGTGCGATGATGATAAGAGGGAAAGCGGCACACTAGACAGAGAGATGGACAACATCGATGGTGGAGAAGACATTGGTGAAGTGGATGCCATTGGTAGAGAAGCTGTGGGTGGACTACACCATCTCAAGAGACAAGAAGCGAAATCCGCCAGCGCAGGACTTTGCTGAACTGCCATTGTGACGGAGCCTCTGGTGGTGGCTTCTTGACAGCCAATGTGACAGTGAGTGCGGCGACCAAGATGGTGTTTCTTATGGCCATGTCTGGCTTTGAGAATAGCTTAGGAACAAAGGTCATGATGGTGGTTACTAGGACAAAGGTGGCACTAATCGATGGATACTAACCTTCTAGGTCAATGCGCCTGACCCAAATTTCAAGAAATTGGTAGGCTTGAAATGTGAAAGGATCTATTTCCATGATTTAGTATGCCAACCCAATTTGGTTCAACAGAGGGAGTAATACTCAAAAGCGGCTATTGTTCAAAGTTTATGGGCACAACACTAGTAGTTTTAGTATTAGAAGCAAAAAATAACGCAAATGATCATATTGGGTCTAGAGAAATTGGCTGAATTCAGCATTTGAGAGACATTTAATCTAGGATTCTCCTAAAAGGAATTATTTTGTTCAACGTGCTCTTTTAAGCCCAAGTGTAATGAAAATTTTAAGTCCTTTATTTTGCAAGCAATGGGACCTTGGTGGATTTTTATGTAATTATTTTTTTGTAACCTTAGGGTTTCATCAGTTAGTTAGGGGATTTGTTCACTATAAATAAAGGAAATTGGGATTAGTTTAAGTGTCTTTGATCATTGAATGTATAAGTCATACTCTTGTTGACAGTTGAGGAACTCTTACTCTTCCTCATACCATTGTACTCTTTAGGGTTATTGGTGAGTTACTGTGGAACCCAATCAATAGTACAGTTCAGTTCCAGTTAATACTACCCTGCAGTATCAGAGTCTAACAATGTCTTATTGTCTTTTTAACTAAATATCTTTTTTTTCTATGCAAAAGGAATCAGATCTATAGTTCATGGTAATATGCTTAAGCTATTAGATCGAGATCCCATGATGGTTTTACATTTCTAACTATTCTCATGATATGATTTAATTAGGGTTAACTTTTGAGGCAGTGCTGTTACTTGACGCATTACTAAATAACTATTTTTGCTCCGTTATATTTTATTTAGGATTATGTGGTTCCTGCTTTGTGCTTATTTGTTCCTGCTTGTTCTTGCATTGACTTCCTGTCATATGTTCATGGAATTTCTTGTTGTTTTTTCAGTGAATGTTTGGTGCATTCTTGGTACCTTGACCAATAATTGATTCTTATCTTCAACGGTTTTGGAAGAAGTAAAGAGCATAAATTTTTGTAGTTATTTGCAACCCAAGTGGATTTGTTAGGAAGGGGCAGTTTGGGGTAGTTTATAGCACGAAGAACTAGAAACAACCAAGTGACAGCTCAGCTAGGTAGCTAATTAGTCTTATAGTTCTAGTATAAATAGAGAATAACTGTATAGATTGCATTCATTCGGTCATTTGTGAACATTTCTTAGGACTTAGGAGGTTGAGGGACTACTTTCTCTCTGAGGGAGTTCTTGCTACCTGTGTATCATTTTAGGAATTTGGAGCTTTTCCATCCCTTGATCAATAAAGCTTACCTTTTCTGTTTAGGGATTTCACATTTTTCAAGGCATTTTCTTTTGCATAATATTTGACTTTGGATAAGATTAGTTGTTTGGGGCTACTATTTCTGTACACCACATGACCTGTCTAATTATATTTTACTAAGATGTGATGAGGTATTGAGCAGCTAGGTACATCAATTTTCTTTTATATTTTCTATGGGAGAGGGTGTTTGAAAGAAGGTTGAGACAAGAGATTAGGGTTTTGGAAAATCAATTTGGCTTTATGCCGAGCAGATCTACAATGGAACCTATATACTTATTAAGGAGAATGATGGAGAGTTTTCGAAGCAAATGGGAAGTATTGGAGAACAAAGGTGTAAGTATAGCCTATACCCGAACAATTAAAGACATGCATGAAGGCATTATGACTAGAGTGTGAATTCAAGGTGGGTTAACAAAGGATTTTCCTATTTTGGTGTAGGATTGCACCAAGGGTCTTCTCTAAGTCCCTATATAGAACATCTTCAAGAATTAGTGCCCGTGGTGTATGTTTTTTGCCGACGATATAGTCCTTCTAGGTGAATTGAGGGATGATATTAATGAGAAGTTAGAGTTTTGGAGACAAGCTCCAAAGGTACATGGTATGCACATAAGTCGCAATAAGACAAAGTACATGCTATGTAAGTTCAGTAAGTGACGAGTGTACTAAGATATTGAAGTGAAGATTGAGGGAAGCACTATACCATAGATTACGAGATTTAATTACCTTGTTGCCTCATCTAGGACAATGGAGAGATAGACGAAGATTTAAATCACAAGATTTGAGTTGTATGGACAAAGTGGAGAAGTGTGTCGTTCTTTATGTGATAAAAAATTACCTAAGGTAAATTTTACTGTTCAACTATCAGAACAACTATGTTATATGGGACGGAGTGTTGGGTAACAAAGGGTCAATATGAACATAAGATTAGCGTAACAAAGATGAAGATGCTTCGATATATAAGCGACCATACTAGAAGAGATAGAATACGGAATGAAGGTATAATAGAGCCTCAGAGTAGCGTCAATTATTGATAAGATGGTGGAATCCTACCTTAGATGGTATGTCCTGTTGGGAGAAGACCAGAAGAACATCTAGTTAGGAAGGTGGATCAGATGGAAGATATTACAGTGATTGGGATTGTGATAGGAATCTGGTATATTATTCACTGGGAGGGCACCACTCTCCCCAAGACTTACAAGAATGACTAACTATTCTCTACTGACTACTAACTGTATACAACTGAATTCCTATCCCCTAATTACACTTCTCATATTATTTATACTACAGCTAGGAAACTATTTCCCTAACTACCCGGCTAACTCAGCCACCCAAACTGCCACGACCTCACCTTCTCTTTACATAAACCTTGCCAAACCTACCTGGCCTATCAGATTGAGGGAGACTCAAGAAAACAATAGAAGGGGTTATTGAGGAGTATTTGATAGTTAATGGGCTAAGACAACACATGATTCACGATAGGGCGCAATGGTGTCATTTGATCTATATAACCGACCTCACCTAGTGTGATAAGTCTTGTTTGTTGTTGTTTCTGATTGTTTTTTGGTTTTGTTCATTTGTTTAACTTGATTATTTATCTTTCACTTATTTGTACCATATCATTTTGTTGTAATGAATTTCTTCCTTTATTTATATCTTTATATATCTCTATATACATATATAGTGGGCATATCTGATGGGAGGAGTATTTTTTATGAGAGGAGGTTGATGAGGAATTTGAATTTCTCTTTAATATTGCTTTGTAATTTATGTAGCATCATTGTTACTTTTTTGGCAGATTTTTGGGCTTAAAACACTGGTGAAGAGTTTTCTGCCTTATCAGTGGAACCATGTGAAGCGGAATATTAAGGATTTGTTGGACATTTTGTCAAGAATGCTACATGAAAGCAATAATTGTATTATTACATATTCAAGTTTGCGGTATGGGTTCTCAAGTAATTTTGTTTATTTATGTTCATTGCTTTCCATGCACCAACCATTTGATTCTCAGCATCTTCGTTTAGAATGAGGGTCGAAAACTAAAGATTTTGTAATTAGTGAACTTATAAACTACCATTGAAGCCTGCTTACGGTTAACTTTTTTGTTTTATAGAAGACTTTCTGAGCAAATTTTTACTTTTTGGTAATGATTGTGATCGATGTTTTATATAAGGCCTTATAAGAACTCTTTAATTCTTTGGTCCATTTTGTTGGAAACGAATTCTAGAGTTTTTAATGATCTATTTTTAACTGTTAAGACTTTGTTAGGGTAAGATTACTTGTTTGACATCCTTTCAGTCCTCTGCACTTGGTCTGTTTAAGGGTGATCCTCTAGCAATGATATTCAGAGAGATTGACAAGCTTTGTTATATGATCCCTACAAGTCTTTGCTTTTAATGTTGCATCAATATGAGATCCCTTATGATAAGATATCTTTTCCTATCAAAATAACTAAAATTACAACATATCTCAATTTATTGCTGATCATCTTTTTTGTGTGTATTGCATTGAACAATGCAAATTTGTACACTGTGCTTGCTTTATAAAATGATGTTTCATTTTATTATGTTCAGTGAAAATGACGAGGCTCATATTAGATTAGCTGTGGCAAAGGCAGTTCTTCGGCTGTCTAGGAAGTGGGACTTGCATATAACTCCTGAGATTTTTCGCTACACTATTTTGACTGCAAAGGTTTGTTTTTTGGACTTTCTGCATTTGAAGTTATTCTGCACATAAGAAATGTAGATTGACTCACCACTTTACAGTAGTTTTGAATTGAAATAGAAGTAGGAATGTAGAATATTGGTGAAGCCAAATTATAGTTGCTGTTATCTTTTTGGATATGTAATAAAGAACATTTGATTTAGGTTTTTATTTCAATAAGAAAAGAATCCTTTTAAGATGCAGAGAGGAAAGATACAAAGATAAAGGAGGACACTATATTGCTATCACAAAAATATGAACAAATAAAAGAAATAAGCTCATTCTTTCATTGGATGGTAACCCTAGATCTATCTCTTTTTGCGATCTTGTGGTTAGAAGGTATCTAAGTGTCATGATTCTTAGAAACGACTTGTTAGAATATGCTTTGTCTCTCAAATGTTCCTCTCATCTGCACCTTCCAAGTGTACACCTTATCATAAATGGGCTTACACTTAATCCCAGAAGCATCACTATGAGCCTCCTTACTAGTGCTAGGGTTGGCCATGGCAATACCCCCTTGGCCTTCCTTCTCAAAATTCTCCTTGTCCATAAATTGGAACTTGGGTAATTTACTAGCAAGCTCCCATGGGTTATCAAATCCAGGCAAATTCTTCCACTTGACCAAAACTTCCTCGACTTCAATGATGTTGGTGCAAATGGCCAAAATAATCTTAGGCTTTAGTGGTAACTCTTCAATAGTAAAACATGGAACATTGCATTTGGGATAGCATTCTTGATATCCAGCTGGTGCAGTGGCCAATCAAGGTTCACAAAAAGTGATAGGATAACATGAACGGAGTTCAACTTGGCTACCAGGGCAAAAGTCTCTTCTTAGCCAATGCCATATGACTGTATGAACCTCTTGGCTACATGGTGTGCCTTGTATCTGTTAACACTTCCATCTGCATTGTTTTTAATGGAAAAAATCCACTTTCACCAACGGTCTTCATTCCTACAGGCAGAACCAAGAACTCCCACGTACCATTCTTTTCTAGTGCTAGCACCTCTTTCCTTACTGCAGGAGCCAATGTAGGGTGTTGGAGAGTTTCCTGTATGTCCCTAGTTTCTTGAATGTTGTCTAGAGTTGTTACAAAGGCTATATGCTCTTTGTAAGAGTATTGGTACCTCTGAGAAGCTGTCTATTCTCCTAATTCATTTCTACTAAATGCTCTAGATGATCCCCTATGATGCGTCTGGCTCAACCCTAAACCCCCTCCATCTTTGCATCATTAATTAAGCATGTAACTAATCTTCCCCTGCCTAGTGTACATCCTGTCATTAGGGGGCTTATAGTGAATCCTAAACACATCACTACGGGCCTCCTTACTAATACTAGGGCTGGCCGTGACAATCTACAACCTTATGCACTAGTCTCTTTATGTATGTCCAACGAACACTTCCTTTGTGAGATTGTAATCCATGGCTTGATTTAGCAAACTCAATACCAAGAAAATATCTCAACTTTCCCAAATGCTAGATTTGAAAGTGGTTATGTGAATGAGCCCAACAGTACGAGGGGCAAAGTGAACAATGTTCTGGATGGTGGCCCGTGAATCCCACACGCCGATGTGTTGGGCTTGGGGAAAATGTGTGTGACGGTGTCTGTATAGGCAGAGGACAATGGTGCTCAAGTGGTTGGCTGGTTGGGGGCTATCTAAGCACATATTGGCCCTTGGTTTGGTGATTGGGCACTCTGATTTGTGATAGGATTAGGGTGCTGTTTGGAGTGGGCTGGCTGATCTGATGCTTTCAGAAAGGGTACATTAGGAGTGAGGCTGGTTTTGCAAGACAAGATGCATAACCAGTAAAAGAAGAAAATGAAATAATGGTAGAGTAGAAACGGGATTGTACCTGCTCCAATACCAACTTGAATATAATTAAATGAAAATTTATTTTTTATTGCATGCTGAAACAGCAACCAGGTATATATAACAAATAAGCTAATTTAATATGCTTTTACCTCCAACTACTCAACAATATTTATTAATTTCCAACCAATATCATCCTGGAAAATGAAGAATATGGAATATTATTGTTTTAATGACACAACATTGGGCTATATGTAGCCTACACAAACAGAATATGAAGGGATAAAGATGAGATCCCATAATTTGTGGGATTACTTCTCTGAATAACTAAATAAACCTGATTCTTGGAATACAATCTGTTATATTTTATTACATGGTGTTTTCCTGATAGTTAATTGTTTAAGAATTAGGAGCACTCTGAAGTCAAGGCATGAGGGAAACCAAGAGTGAAATGTTAAAGTATTTATTTGAAGGAATCTAGCATTCTTATGCATTGTGTCAGGATTATTCTTGCTTATCGTCCTTTCATTTTTTCAATTTTTCAGTGATTCTCTCAATAGGATTATTAGCCATTATTATTTCATTTATTTTGGGTTTTTTCCTTCTTCATATTCCAGGACTCCTCTTCTTTTGTTAGGAATTTATTTCTAAACAAAACACACAAGTTGTTGAAGGAGCATAAACTACCTATCAGATTTGCGTGTGCTTTTGCATTGGAAGTAACAAATGGCTCTGAGGATCTACAATATGATGTATGTTTATGTTTTTTATGCATGTGCTTATTACTTATTCTATGGCCATTATTTTCATGATTTATTGCTAATTAACTGGATATAAAACCTATCATATGCCTCTGCTCAATAGTTTAAACTTTTGGCATACATGATTGTGTTATGGTTCTTCTAGTTCCTTACTTTCAGTAGCAGAATTAGGTAGAAAATAGGAATAGGATTATAGGTAATAGAATGGCTAGAAACGGGAAGAATTATCGATGCGATAAATCCTCCACTGAATTGCAACTTTATTGATTGAACTAATAACAATAAAAGGACATTTGACTTTCTAGAGGTCAATTCTCTCCACCTAGATTTCGCTCCACTTATTCACTACTTAAATAGCTTTTTAGCCTTCCTATTTATAATATCTAATCCTGTAACTACTTTTCCTAAAGATGTGGAGTATCAACAATCAAAATTTCAATTGGTTACGATTTTTCCTCTCCTTCTATAAGAAAATTTAAAAGGAGATGAATCCTGATTTTGTCTCTGGTTTGTTACAGATTCATAACATGATATTAAAACTTCTACGACCAAAATTGCTTTTTGATCGCCTTTTCAGAAAATCACTCAATTTTTCGTCTTTTTTTTTATGAAGTCCTTTTATATATTTCTTAAGGTGTTTTGATTGGGGTCTAACCAGAGTACTTGTAATTGAAAAAGAAGCTATACAGTTTTTTTAAGCTAATGATACCCAACTTGAAAATATAGCAAAAGTTGAAGTTGTTTTGGACCAAAAGCAAGCAAAACAAAAGCGACTACAACCAAAACTTGCTAGTTAGATATTCAATCCTAAAATTATCTTCAGAAATTTTCTCTTGATGTGACAACTTACAAGTAATTATAATCCTATCCTTTGTCAAGCCCTTACAAAAATTTCATTCTTACTCCCACTCAATTGCAAGAGACTGATAACACCCAAGAACATTGCTTTATTCCTTTGATCCTTGGTCTTCATTGTTTTTCCAAGGAGGATACAACCTTCTGATACCATATAGAAGTGTATGGAAATGAGTGCTGACTCTCTCTATTCATGTACTAGTTATATATACAATGAACGGAGTAATGAGTAATTAATAGGCTCTATAAACTAGGAGACACTAGTAAAATGTAAAGGCACAAAGTATAACCTGTGCTTATTTCTAACTCTCCTCTTTATCAGCAGTGATAGTAGTTGAATGGGGAGATTTGGAAGAAGAATATCAAAAGGATGGGAGGTTGAGAGGCATTTTCAGGATCTGGTTCAGTGGAGAACACACATGCTGGTTTTGAGATTGAAAAAGGGAGGCTGGTCTCTCCAAACATTCCAAGTGGATACCTAAAATTTTACTGGAGTTCCATGATACAAAATGGGAGGACATTCAAGCTATTTGAGGACTTTTAAAATCATTTCAGGTTTAATCATTTGGGTGGGAATGAATAAACAAAATATTAGGAAATGTGACATTTGCCAAAGAAACAAGCACTCAACTTTGGCTCTGGCTGGGCTTTTGCAACCAGTACCTATTCCAGAAAATGTTTGGGAGAAAATTTCTATGGATTTCATTGGAGGATTGCGTAAAGCGGGGGAAAGGATACTATTTTGGTGGTGGTTGATAGGATATCATAGTGTGGTTAGGCTTAGGCTACATGGCTTTCCTACATCCTTGTCGCATATATGGATAGGCTCTTTATGAGTGCTTTTTGGTCTGAAATCTTTAAGGCAGCTGGTACCTCTTTGAACCTGAGTTCTTATCATCTTGAGATTGATGACCATAGTCAGGTTGTGAACAAGTGCTTAGAGACATATCTCTGGTGTGGCAGCGGCCCAAATGGCTGCAGTGGGCAGAATACTGGTACAACACCAACCTAGGAAGCTTGACACAACTATACTGAGGTGTGTCCACGTGTTTGACAAACAGTGGACACGTGTCCGAAACGCATCCATACGTGTTCGAAAAAAATAATTTTTTTGAGGTCGGACACGTAGTGTGCGGGACACTGTCTGATATGTTGCTGACACATCATGACACACTATGGACACAAGCCAAACACATCATGGACATGACACCTTTTTTCATTTTTGATATTTTTGTTTTTCAAGAAGAAACTTATGCTCAACCTAACCCACGTTTACTAGATTAAAAAAAAAACTCAAATTAAATATGTATTCTTGACTCAAAATAAGAGGGATTTTATTTAAAAAATATTAATTATATATACATATATATGACGTGTCCGTGTCCAGTAATTGTTTAGTTTGGCGACATTGGCGTGTCTTTGTGTCTGTGTCCATGTCTAAACAAAACTTTTTTTTTATTCACCAAGAGATTATTTTGCCTGAGCAACTCAAAAACTCGCAACAAATGTTCCCTGTGGCTGTCAATGTCCTTGCTATAGACAAGGATATCGTCAAAGTAGACCAGAGTGAATTTCCGAAAATAGGTATGTATCACTGTATTCATCCAAGCTTGAAAGGTGGAAGAGGCGTTTGTGAGGCCAAAAGGCATTACGAGGAATTTGTAATGACCGTCATGGGTTATGAATGTTGTTTTATGAATGTCCTCCTCTATCATGCGTATCTGATGGTAGCCGGACTTCAGGTCCAATTTAGAAAACACTATAGCTCCTGCCAATTCATCCAATAATTCCTCAATAATTGGAACAGAAAATTTGTCGGGAATGGTGATTTTGTTGAGTGCCCGGTAATCAACACAAAAACGCCACCTGCCATCCTTCTTTTTAACTAAAGTCACCGGGCTCAAGAACGGGCTTGTACTAGGGCGGATGATTCCAATCTGGAGCATTTCATCTATGATTTTTTCTGTCTCAGCGTTTTGATAGTGAGGGTAGCCTTTTGGTAGTGAGGGTACTTGTAAGGTCTAATATTGGGGATATCAACTTTCTCCTTTAACACAATGGCTTGGTCATGGGGTCTTTGTGGGAAGTGTCCAGAGGGAGCCTGGAAAATGTCTTCATATTGTTATAAAAGCTCCAAAGTCACTGCTGAAATGGGTTGTTGCTCCTCACAAGCATCAGAACGGAATAGTGGTGTCACTGAGAAGGCTTCTTCATCATTCAGTAGGGAATTAAGAGTCATCTTCCCACTGGCTTTGCTCCTTCCAAGGGTAGGATCACCCCTTAGAGTTACCTTCCTGCCCTCGGACATCCAACTCAAGGACAGGTTCCGGTAGTCACCCTAAAATTTACCCAAATTGGCCACCCATCCTGCACCCAAAACAACCTGTGAACGACCCAACTCCATGACAAGGAAATCCTCCACGATAGTAATGCCTTGGACCAGAATTGTCACCCTCTCACAGCCAACCTTGTTCGATCCCGCAATTCCCCACCTCCACTCGGAAAGGATGCAGCTGCAACAATGGTAAACCAAAGGCAGAAACCAGTTTAGAAGAAAGAAAATTTGATTCCGCCCCTGGGTCCACCAATACAATCACCCCGCTGCCATTAATGGTGCCGCGAACCTTGAGGGTCTGATGGGAAGTAAGGCCCCAGTAAGAGAGAGAAGACAAATGAAGAGAAATAGAGTTAAGGGTCAACACGGGCTCCTCATCATGGGACTCTTCCCCAAAGTCTTCTGGAATTTCATCATCTTCTCCTAAGAATGGCTAGGATTCCACTTGTCACCACAACGAAAGCATAGTCCCTTGCGTTATCATTCTGCCCAGACTTCATTAGAGATCCATCGGGAGTTGGTTTTTGTGCTTGTTGGGTTGGTGGCTGTGGGAGGGCCCGAAAATGATTTAGGTTCAAGTGGGGAATAAAAAATTGGGCTTGGTTTACTTATTTCAGGGGCAGTTTAGGTGATGTTGGGCCTGGCCCAATTGCTTTTAGAGCCACCCTAGTCCTCACGGTTGTGCATCTCTCCTTTCCTTCCCCAAGGTTGACCACCTTCATTTTGCCAAGCTTGATTCCAAGCTTCAAGCATCATAGCTCGATCCATCATTGCTTGCAAGCTTTCAAATTCCTCAATCGACATCTCTGATTTGATTGTGGGTTTAAGCCCCTCATGAAATAAACACAGCAACGTGTCACCTCCAAGGTGGCGATGAGACCGCACCGCTTGCTTGAAATCGCGGCGGTACTCCATCACCGATCCTGTCTGCCTTACCCTTAGTAATGGTGCCAGTGGGTTGGACGCGGCTCCGGGTTCGAAACGCCTTAGGAGATCTTGTTTAAAATGGGTCCAGGTATGAAAAGAAGATTGGGCTTCCCACCATTCGAACCATGTGAGTGCTTCGCCGTGAAGGGCTAGCACCGCATACTCCATCTTCTCCCCCACCAGAATGCCAGAGATCCGGAAGAAACGATCCATGCGAACTAACCACCCATTCACATATGTCCCATCGAACGGGGAATCTCCAGCCGTTTGTTGCCATCGCCCCTGTTCTGCGTAGGACCACGGCAGTTCCCACCTCTGGGATCATCCATGTGGGATTGGCCATCATCACCCTCCTGTTCATGTTGTTGTTGCTTCCCCATTAAGTCTTCCAAACGTTTCATCATCGATTCCATCAACCGCCCTTGCTCCTCGCCAAACCTAGCAATTTGCTTCTCTAAACCTTCAACTCGTTCTTCCATTGCTGCCGTAGACCGTGTGGTAACCATGCACTGGATGATGCTCAAGATCGTGGCTGATACCAATTTGTAAGACTCCTTGCTGCACTTGTAAATAACCAGAACCAAACCAGAACAAAATAGAGAATGTAGAAGAAGAAGCTAGAGTGAGAGAAGTCACAAAAGAGGAAGTATCAGTGTGATATCTCCCAATTTCTATGAAGGTATTTTATTGAATAAAACTGAAATATGAAAGGCGATAATAGAAAGGATATCTCCCAATTTCTACCCAAATTCTTCCCTATCTCAAATACTGTGTTTTTTTTACTATTTATAATCTCACTCACTTAAAAATCAGTTTACAGTTACGATTCCCCAATCCCTACATTCAGTTATTTTGATTTCCTTTCCTTTTAGAAGTATTTGAAAGGGGTAATTTCTCCATTAATTCCTCCTTGCTGCTTCTGGAACTTCTGGCTGTTGGGAAGTGTTACAGAGGGATTCAGCACTTTCTTTACGCAATTCTCCACAAAATATTTGCAGAAGCTAGAGGACTGAACCAAAATTGGGAGAAGTTTTAAATTTTATCTATGGCTACACAAACTTTTGTTAACACCTGAAGAAAGCTGTCATTTTCAAATAATACTTTTGTTCATGTGTTTATTTTTTTATTGCTAGACTAATTATTGGTTGTTCCATGTCTCAGTCTCTGTTAAACAAGGTTACTGATACTGCTCATTTTAGAGCTATAAATATTTGGCAGGATTTATTAAGGATTACAGTCTCACTGCTCGTAAACAAAATCATGCTGTGGAAGGAGCAATTATTGATTTTCCTGCATACGTTGTGGTCTTTTTGATTCATGTCCTTGCTCAGAATAGTGACTTCCCATTTGAGGGTTGTCAGGATGAAAAATTGTATGCTGATCTGTGTAGGTAATGTGTTGCTGTTGTCCAATATCATATTTTGCTTATATTGTTTATGGGATATGATTATATGTCCTAAAACTTGGAACATCTGTGGATTGCTTCTATGTAGTCCACTCTTCTTTTTACTGCAGGCCTTAGTTGATGTCAGTATTGTTGATGGTGACGTGCACCTTGTTAATGATTCTGTCTTACATTTGTTTTCTATTTTTCGAGCAATCAGAAAAGCTGAGGATGCTGTTGATCCACAGACAACTGCTGTAAAATATTTTCATTACGTCCCTTATTGGTCACTTGCTTTCTGTTGTATATATGTTTAATTTGAGTTTCATGAAATGCAGAAGCTGCATATACTGGCTGAAATGGGGATGTTTGCTTTAAATGCATTAAAACCTGATGCAATATCTCTATTGCAAGCTCCTGGACAGATTTTATTGCCTTCCTCATTATATAAAGTGAGTTTTCCTATGAATGATTCAAGATTTTTGGGTTTTAGTCAGTCTTTTTCAAGAAGATAATATTTTATTTTATTCTTTGTATACGTGATCTATTCATTTGTCTTATTCATGTAATTTTTTTTTTTTAAACCTATCAACTGCAGGCTAATTCAAAATGTTTGAAGTCCTTCTGTGATGAAAGTTTTCTAAGTAGAGTTTTTTTCATACTTAAATCTAAATTCCCTCAGGCATGTACTCAGAAGGTATATTTGGTTCTTACAAAACAAGCTGCAAATGTTGTATTTCTTTATGTTGATGGCATTCATTTTTATTGTGATATGTTTTCCTCTTCTACCAGCTTGCAAAAGCTCTTCCTAAGCATGGACACAAGGGTCAAGAGGATGTCCCAAAGTCCAATGTTAACTTTAACAATGTACTGGACTTGGCACCTAGCAAACCGGATAATTTGCCAAGGAGAGCAATAACAAATGCTAAATCTGTCAGGCAAGATATTCCTTCCAAAAAATCGGGAAAGCATGCTCCTCCATCTGACTGTGGTTCAGTTGGTTTGCATGAGTGCTCTACAATTGAGAAACAAAAAAAACTTTCCTCTAAACATGGTGAAAAGAATTCAAAGACAAAGATGCTTTCATCTTGTGATTCTGTGAGACCTAAGAGTTCTCAGGAAGAATCACGTTTGCCATCCCATAGATCAAAAAGAGCTGCTGCATCTTCTTTGGAAAACACTGCAACAAATATCAAACTTACAGCTCAACATTTCAAATGCCCTAGAATCAACTACAAAGATTCTTGTGCCTCAAAGGTTGGTGGCTAATTCATTCGATTATTATAAGTTGATAATATTTGCAATATTTTCATGTAAGTATTTATGCATGTCAAGAAGTCAGTTCAAAGCTCAAGACTGTAGCCAAACAGCCACAGCTAAAGTTGCATGGTTTCTATGCACAAAGCTCATATATGTGCAGCAACTCTGCTGTCCAGGTGGAACATAGGAGTAGAATCCAATCCGTTCTATTTGGTAGTTATGTCTCAACTGTCAACATCATATGGCAGTAAATGTAGTATCCAGAGGCAGAGCCCCTTTGGAGCCAAGGGGGGCCATGGTTCCCTTGAAAATTTTGATTTTTCTTTAAAAATTTTGATAATTTTTATTAATTAGCCCTCTCTAAATTTTTTTGTTATATTGATTCTTATCAACTTTTTATTTAATTAGTATTATAATAAATCAAATGGTACACATGTATTTATTTCTTGAGTATTAACGATGAAATGATGATTTCTATTTCAATTTTAAACAACAGCGACAAAACTTTAAGTTTCATAATTTCATATTCTTTAGGTAAAATGATTGAAGTATTGCTCCTCCTTGATCCCTTCTAAATAAACTCTCTAGCTCTGCCCCTGGTTGTATATCTAACAGTCTGATCCAGAGAATCAGATTCTACTTTTATAACGTATCAACTTGGGTTTCTCAAAATGCTGTTTATGAGTGAGACTTTGTTTGGTTTCTCTCTTTATTGGTCTCTCTTTAACGGTGTTCGGTTTAGCAACTCTCTTTATTCTTTTCTCTACCTATAAAATTTTCATCATAAGGTTTCAATAGGCTTGTTCTTTGTCCTGCTTTAAATCCAATGGGCCCATGTAGATGGTGTCATTTTCCTAATATAAACCATTTATGAACCTACCACTAATAGTTTAAATTTTGGAATCACTTATGTCTTCAGTTATGAATGAACTAACTAATAATTGGGAATAGCAAGCAGAATTGCTTTATGTTTGTGCAGGACTTTTGACATCAACTCATCATGAGCCATGGTTGTCAAAGTTTGCCTAGTACAGTTTATTGTCATTTGATGTTAGATTAGGAATGACATTGGGGAACTATTTGTGGGGATATACATGGGGATGTCCCGCATCCAGAACCCCATTTGAGAAGAATTTTTTCTCCATGGAGGCGGTGGGGATAGAAATCTTACTGCGATTAGTGTTATAGAATATACTATAATAGTAAGGGTAAATTACACCGACCTTCATTGAGGTCTATCAATATTACACCAACACCTTCCTAAATTTTAAATCAACACTTACCTGCCCTCTCTTAACATATCTTTCAAAACTCCTAGTTTGTCCACCATATTCTACCTCTTCATCCCATTCCACCACACTCAGTAGTCATTGCTCACTCCTCCACCATCATCATCTTTTAAGTTTTTTTTTTTTTTTTCTAGAAACAAATAGAAACTAACTAAAACTGGGGATCCCATGGAAAGATGGGGATCCATGGGGATTGGGGGATGATGGAGAACTTTCCTCTTCCCTGAGGAATGGGGATGGGGCCACTACACCAAACCTGATTGCTATCTTTATGTTAGATCAGTTTATGGCCAATTGTCAAAGTTCTTTTCCTTTTAAATGACAAGATTACAGTAACCCCTTTTTTGAGATTTGCTTTGACTTTTTTATTCTATTATTTACCCTGTTAATAAGGTTATGTTGCCTAAGCATGTTACTTGTGTAAACAATTCTGATGAATATCATTTAACTTTTTCTTGTAGAAGCAAAATATTCTGGCTGATGTTTCAAATAAAAATGTATCCCACTGGTGAGTTTTGTTATTAATTGTTACTTTCTAGTCTCTTCTATATTTTGAAGTAATTAAATTCAAATTTCATGAGGTCATGCCCAAAACAGATCTTAATCAATTTACCCAACCAGTACTTCATTTAATAGGTGATATTTTTGTTATTTAACAAATCTAAATGAACTTAAAGTAAAAATAAAGGAGTCCTGGAATGGCTGACTTTGCAGATGTCTTCTTCATTAGAAGAGATAAATTTCTTCAAATAATAAATTCCCCGGTTATTCCCACAAAAATCTTGCATAAGTATTTTGTTCTTCCATCTGTCACCTGAACTGTGTTTCATCTTCTTATCTTATTTCTCCAAAGTTATGATCCTTTGTTTAACTACTGTACTGCCAAATTAAATATTGCTGGTAACCAAAAAAAAAAAGAATTTCATTAAAGCAGTTATTGATAATGATATTTACTTTGACCTGACATGGTTCATTTTATGCCTCTAAACAAATGTAGCATGTATGGTCTGGGCACTTAAGTACATTTGGATTAGCGTTAGTTAATCTAATATTGCACAAATGCACATTTAGTATGTCCTCGTTGACTTTCTTTTTTGCTAATTGATTATTGATTATTTACAGTTGGACTGTCTCTCATCCTTGGCAGAGTTGTGTCTTCTATTATTCTTTAGCCTACTTTTTAGGCAGTGCTAAAATTTTTACAAAATTGTTTCGCTTTCTTATTTTTTTTGGAATTCCTGTATATTTGATGGTTGATGTTCTGCCTTACGTATTGGACATTAGACACATAACTCATTATCATTTCCACAAAGATGATTGGGTATGAGTGGATTGGTTTTTTATGCATATGTTGATTTATGCATTTTTTTTACTTTTTCTTCTTTTTTTGTATTAAAGTGCTGCTACTAAATATAACATGCCATAGTTGACATTGCCATTATTTGCACCTTCATACTAATAATAGTTTCTAATGCCATTTTTGCTACTTTTTCTGCTTTGATTCTTGAACAGCTTATAACATTTTTAGCAGACACTTGTTCCATTCTCTAGTATGACTTATTTTTAGGATGTCAATTTTTTTTATCTTTTGGCTTTTGTTTTTCATATGAGTATGTATTGCATATTGCAGTGATTCTGGGGAACGTTCTTCTCTCAGTAGTATAAAGAAAATTATTACTGCTACAGAACGACTAGTAGGCAAAGAAGGAACATCATTGAATCACGAAAATGGTGAGTATTCTGGAAGGCAGTTAATGGGTCTTATGGCTGATATTTATTTCTCTGCTAGCTTCAATTTCATTGAATGGGTAATTATTGTTGGTATATTTTAGAACCCCTATTGACACTTGTTATTAATTTGCACTCTGTAAGTCTCTTGTTTCTCAAGTTGTTTTCTGGAGCCAACCGTCAGGGAGTGTTTGTGAGTTTGATTTAGAGGGGAATAGAAGGAGAGGGCTTTTAGAGAGTAAAATTATCACTGGTTCTCTACAAAACCCTCTCATTCCCTTCCCTCCTCTCCAGACTCCAAAAGTTAATTCACAAACAGCCTAAATGGATAATTATGTAATGTGTAAGAATTTGGAATAAGAGAAGATATTAATCAATCTGGGGGAAATAGTAGAGAATGCCATAATATCAGAGGGAGAATTTTCATTCACAAATGACTTAAGGTTTCATACAACCCCTAATACCCCTATTTATACTAATTCCCCTAATTGGACTATTTGACCCTAAATTATACTTGCTCCAAATAATTGCTAACAGTCCCTAAATCTAAAGGACTTGGTTTTGTGATAATCATGTATTCAGCCTATATATACTCCTGGTTGTAGGAGGCTTTTGTAAAGTCAATTTACACTCGATGATCTGCTTAGTCGATCCACTATCCTCTGGTGAAATTTTCTTTTTTCAGCTAACTATGTCATTACTCCAATTAGTCTCATTTATCATCATATCAGCTCTCTTAAAGAAATTTGTCACTGTCAGCCATCAGTAGCTTGCCGTGTCGTCCCTTATCTGTAATCAACCATCAGTCGGCAGCTTTTACTTTTTCGCGCCATCAGCCAGCAAGGGCTTCTACCAACTATTTTTTTCTTCCTGCAAGCTATCAAACTGGTGACATCACCAACTTGGTTGCCTTCTCCTGCGTGGTCCAACCTTGGCCGCCTGATTGTAAATGAAAGATGGATGCACCCTCACTCTCAATCTCCGTTCTCAGTCAGTTGTGATTGTTGGGTGTGCTTGCATGTTGAGCTAGCTTTTCAGCCAGCGATTGTTGGTGGCCCCTTGAAAAATTTAGTGTTCCTTTCCTGCCAATGACACATCAAAAATAGGTTTCTTGTCGTAATCCCAACTATCTCCAATGCTGAAGCATATTAAGTTCTCAATTCACTACAGATAAAAATAGACCAAAATTACCAAAAAATACCATGTAGGCTACATAATCCTTTGGTAAGACAACTTGACAAAATGTGAGGTCCTAAGTTACACGACAGAAAAGATGTTGGAAATGCAACCTGCAAAATGATCATAACTTCAGTTTTACTTAGTTTTCTGCTACGAGTTGATTCAAAATGGTTTGTAAGATTTTACTTACTGTATGTGTACTTGTTTTTCATATCCTCAAGAAATTTATCTTAATAATGTGGCAAATCGTGGTGCAGCAAGCGTGATTGCAACAGGAAAATGCAAGTCATCAGCATCAGAAGTTGTCGATCCAAAAGAACATGCTTCAAGTCTTGTCCCGGTATTTTTCTGCCTGTACCACAAAACATGTATTATAATAGAAATCAAGTTGCACGAACTCTTCTGTACTCTTTTTTATCAATAATGACTTGTTTTGTTCTGTTTGAAATTTCTTTATTTATTTGCAGGCCCGTAGAACAAGACAGAGAGGATAAAATATCATGCTGTGTTTCCGCCTTCGATAATGGACATTATGAGATAGTTACAATACAAGATTTATGCAGTTCGAGTTTTTCGGACTAAGTTTTTAATCATTGCAATCTCTGCCTTCTGTAAATTATAACAGCTTGATAACGAAACATTGCTTTCAGATGGATTAGTGTAGCTCACATATCAAGACCTTTTTAGTGCAGCATATATGTGCCTTTGACTGATACCAAATGAGTAAAATCTTAAGGTTGTCGGTTCCTCTTTCAAACCTGATAAAGGTTTAGATTAATTCTGGTTAAGTCCAAAATGTAGTTAGGGTGTGATGTTACTTAGTTGTTCAAAAGCTATGTTGCATAGATATGGGTATAGTACCCGTACTTGGTACAACTACATGTACATGGTATTATAATTTTATAAAATATGGAGTACGAGTACGGTAGTAAAAGATAAATAAAAAAAGAAATTTCATATGATCAAAAGAAAATTAGTTAAAATTGTTTCATAATACACTCCAAAATATTAAAATAAAGAAGAAAAATAAATTTCAAACAGGTGTCGTATTGTTCTATAAGAAAGAAGGAAAACAAATAGGAGAGAAAGGGAGGCTGTGGTGGTACGGGTGATGTGCCGTTGCTGAAGAAGAATAGACTGTGGTTGTATGGTGTTGCAGGAAGGAGATAAAACAGCTGTGCTTTCTTACTTTCCTACGACAGACGAAGATAAGTGTGTAATTAGGGTACTATGGTTTGAATTTTAAAACATAAATAAAAATATAAAGAGAAATGATTTGTGAATCTAGAAATAGAAGTATTAATATAGACTCAAGTTCATGGTGAATCTAGTAAGTGGCAATATATTAACTATTCAATGGAAGTTGTTTCAGTGTGATAAGGATACATATGTATTTGTTATTATAGATTTTTTTCTTCTATTTATTATTTACAAATTGAAAGAATACATATGTATTCGTTAGCCAAGTATTCAAATGTTGGCTAAGGATAATACATGGAAGTTGTAATCTATAATAACGAATACATATGTATCCATACATGTGATTAGAGTACTCTAAAATTGGTTAATAACGAATACATATGTATCCTTAGCAAGCATTCCTTTGAGAAGGCTTTATGAATATCAAACTCTCAACTTACAGTTGAGGACGGGAATAAGCAATTTGGTTGAACTAATATTAAACTTATTATTTTACTTGCACTTGGTTGTGTTTGACACTAAATATATTATGTCATAATTATTTTAGTGTGAGAAGCTATCTGAAGGCTTCTTGGGAAAACTTTACCTAAAAACCATTTGAAAAGAAAACTAAATTTATCAAGTTGATGTCTTTCAAGCACTAAATTTATTTATTGTTCTCTCAAAGTTAATTCTTTGTATTAAAACCGTTTTTAACACGTGTTGTTTGGTTTCTATATATATAAGCTTTTGATCTTGATAAGATGGTTCTATACACAAATGAGAAGCCTCTAAACTGGAAACTGCATTCTCTAAATGTATGAGAAGCTTCTTAATATGTTAATGCATTTTATATGGTTGAAAAACAACTTCTGAATAAGGTTTTGGTTTAACTCTATTTTACTTTAAATGAAAACTTATTCACACATAGAATAGAATGTGTGAGAAGCCCAACCTTCTGAAGGATTGAGAAGCCACATCTTCTGAAAGACTTTGAAGCTAAATATGAAAGATTGAAATTCCTGAAAAATGAGTAAATGTACAATTCAATCCATCTTCTCGTACAAATTTACACCTTCAATTAGTATCAGAGTCATGCCTTAGGGATTGAACAATCCAATGATTCCTGAGGATAAAAGGTACAAGTGGTTGTGAAAGCATCCAAGTATAAAAGAAATAAGGCTACAAAAAATTGTGAGACTACAATATGAGATTAAACCTCTAATCCTACTAATGATGGGTTAGTTTCTTTTTCTTATAAAGGGTCTTTGCCAAAATCAAGGTTTGAGATGACGTTTGCTACTCTCATCAAAAGTCAAGATTGTTCCATTAACGATCAAAAACAAGAATCATGTCTTCAATGACTACATCAAAATTAAATTGGAGATTCTTACTGAAATTAATGTGCCTTTAAAGTTTCCGAAGATTCATTCCAGTTCAAATTACTCTTATTTAGCAGAATCTCCAAGAACCTTTTCTAGACATAAGACATAAGACACAATGAAACTATAGATGAATGATGAAGAAGTACAAAACAGAAAAATACATCTCTGTATATGATAACACTCATTGACACAAAAAATTCCAAGATTCAAACTAATGTCTCTAAAGTCGCACCTACAAATGCTTCTAAAGCTGAAACCGCTACTCATGCTCTCATACTCTATCTGATGTTACTATTGTTGCTGCTTCCATTGGAAATGCATATTACACTGCAACAACAAGACTAGAAACAATAACAATATGCAGAAGTACAACTATTGCCTCAACAAGGAGGCTCAAACTACAATTCCCCAAATTGCTCCTATGAAATGCATCTTATTCATGAGATATAGAACAATAAGTGCAGGAGAATGATGATCTTAAATCAAGAACCCTATTTCAACTGGATAAAAGAAAATGTCAATCATCTTAACTCCACTATTTTATCTATCAAATGCATCTTTTTTATGATGTCAAAGGGGGAGAAATAGAAGAAATATTTAGATGATTATAAGGGAGAAATAGAAAGTAAATGGGGAGAAACAAGTAGAGAAGCTTCTGAATAAGCACACACATAGGAAGAGTAGAAAGAAAACATTGAGGTGGAGCTAGCAATGACAACATACATAAGGAGAGTAGAAAGCAAAGATTGAGGGGTAACTTTAAGAGTAATATTATTCGTACATACTAATTTGTATGTATAGCATACATATATTTTGATCCAATTGTAGAGAAAAGAAGTGTAAATGCTGAAGTGATATCACATCAAAATCCAAAGATGATGAAGTGGGTGGAGAATATATATAAGATAAAATGTATGTACAAATATCATTATTGTAACTTTAAATGTTATTTGAACCGTGCACATAGTCTCATAGCAAAAAACCGTCATTGCTAGTTTCATGCATGAAAATATATGTTGCAAGTTTTACTCTGGCCTTAATCTTACTAATATTATGATATCTTGGTGTAACACGATTAATTAACCTCATATGCTTAAGTCATACTTAGTTAATTAACCGGTCATCACACTTTAGTCTCACAACTGAAACCTATCTTTAGAATATATTACATGAAAAATATTCAGAATAATATTTCTCTTTTGTAAAAATAGGGACATCATAATATAACATCGTAAATGACAAATCATACTATCATATTCAAATAAATATCTCTTTAATCATATTACAATAGAAATATATATATTATCGTCGATCATTAAGATTCATACTTTTTGGCATCAGTATATATAATATAACATTTGACGTCAACCCTTACATATCCAATGTTTAACGCTAATGACTAACTCATCCCCTATCACTCCAAGTGTCAACACCACCAAAGCTTAACTTAATATCCTCTAACATCAATGGATAACCACCAAACATTAGCACACCACCTAACAACATCTTATTCAACAACACCAATATTAACACAAAGGCACAACACCAACCTAATTGATATGTATGTTGTCATGTAAATTGTAAAAGTTCTCTATGTAAGCTTGAACACCCAAGATTTAGGACCCTCTAGCCTCATTAAAAAAACCTCCTAACTTATTGAGTAAAAAAGAGTACTAGAGAGCAATAAAACTTGAAGTCCAAGCTTACATAGCGAACTATTACTATTTACATGACAATATACATCCGAAGAAACATTAAAACACATTATTACCGTCATCTCATCCATTTCATATGAGCTTGCAGCAACCATTCATGAGCATTGACCATGTTGAAGTCCCTACTACTCAAGTTTTAGCACCCATCACTACTTTGCATCAAAGCAAAATCATGACTTGTCCATTCCTACCTACTCTCTCGTTAAAACCTTATGCCAACATTAGCTCTATCATCTCATATTAGCTCTATCATCTCATATTTGTTGAAACCTACAAGCAACACTTTCTTCATGTCTAGAACACAACATCTTGCTTCTGCATTATATAACAACTTGTAGTATTGTCTTAAATTAAACACACCTCTCGTCCTTTTTTATATCATTCATCCACCTATTAACCCAAAATAAAACAAGTCATGATGGAGTAACTAATGCTAGGAGCAAAATTAACATGGATACAATTCAAATCAAATGGAGTCTAAGTGTGTGTTTGAATGAGATAATTTAAGGAGGTAAAGTGATTTTTTGAGAGATTTTGAATTTTTTTATTATCAAAGAATTTGTTTAGATATTTGATTGGACGAAATTGTAAAATTCAAGAAATTTTGAAAAAGAGTTTTATTTACCTAAATGAGAGAATTCTAATTTCCACCTAAAAATGAGGGGATTTTAAAAGTTCTTTCTCTTTCTTTTTTATTTATTATTTGATTCTATTTCTTTTTAATTAAAATAATAATTATAATTATCTCATTCAAATAATATATTTCATAAATAATATAATGTGATTTCTTCGTCAAAATTAAAAATTTAAATTTAAATCACATATTTAGAATTCGTTATATTTTTATCAACTAAAAAAAATTCTATTTCTCTTTAATTAAAATCATCAATATTTAATAAATAATGCAATGTGATTTCTTCGTCTAAATAAAACATTTAAAACTTAAAATTCGTTATATTTTTGTCAACCAAAAAAAAAAAGAACATCTTATATTTTAAATTTTTTAAGATTTTAAAAATACTTCATTCAAACACAAGTACCTTCTCCGTAATTTTGTATAATATAATGATGAATGGTATATCTGATAAATTTATTCATTTATTTACGAAGTAAAGTGTCATTCATTGATTTTATTTTTTTTTTTAATTTTGTTCTACATTTATTGATTTATTGATATTTATTGATTTGTGTATGTGCCCTAAAACTTGGGTTACTACGAGCTCTGACTTCGAATTTTCTCGAAGTATCTCACAACTTAGGAGGAACCAAGCGATGAAAATGTTCGTCTTCTAGCTTCGTTTCACTTTCACGCCACCCTTCTTTCTTTCTTTCACTAAGATATGGCTCACAGCACTAATGTCACCACCGATTCCCCTCTCTCTCGTCGCATCGTTCGTGCCTTCTTGCGCTTCCTTGACTCTGGTATTTGTTTTTGTTATCATATATGTTGATTCCTCTGTGATAAAGCCACTACAAAACTTTATCTTTGCCATATTTTATATGCATTGTCAGTAATTTCATGAATTGGGTCGCTCTATATTTTCGTGGTTAGTTAGGTTGGAGTTGCGTGTTGTGATTTTTAATCCATATATAAAAAGAGCCTTGTAAAATGTTGCTTGAATTTCATTTAAGTTGCAAATTTTGTTGCTTGATTATTTATTTTTTTAATTGTTTTTATTGTAATTGGTACCCTTAATTTGCTTCATGTGGAATAGTTGAACCGGGTTCTGGGGTTGATGCTGAAGGGATTGAGGTTGCTAGGGAGTGTTTGTCAGAGGCCTTTAAGCTAAATTCAGCTCCTTTAGATGGTGATCCCAAATCTGATTCATTGATTGACATATTCCAGTCCCTTGAAGCAAAAAAGCAAGGCCAAACTGCTAGGTCAGACGTTGGTCCTTTGGATGCTTCCACTTCATTCTCTGCCCAGAATCCAGCTCATACTAAAGATCATTCTGAGGCATCAAAATCTCAGGTCATTCTCACTTTCCTTTTATTCTTTCGTTTTGTTACGAGCCAATTCTGTTGTGATAAATTTAAGGTTTTTTTTCTTTAAGTTGTTACGACTCTTGAACATCATTTTTGGACTGTTTGTGGGGATGAAGGATAATATGGTCTCAATAAAGTTGCGACCATTTCATGGAATAGTAATTTTATTGCAAAGTTATCCTTCCTTCCCATGAGCATATTTTATTAAAATCTTTACTTAGGCCGGTAATCATTTTATATATTTTTTACTGAGAGGTCCCCTACTTCTAGTTGTCAAACCCTAATCGCATAACTCAATCGATTTTCCGCTGCAACAGTTCTATTATACTTCCTGCTTTTCGTTTGAAGCGATATTAGTCTACCAAACTTCACTGCCATCATCTCAATCTTATCTCTTTTGCTAATATCAAGATGGCGCGAGTTTGAACATGTCTTGTAGTAACTTTTTTGAGTTTTTTGCATGATGACATAATCTATTTCTCCAAGTTGTATCCATTGCATACATCATCAGGCAAAGATACTCAATGTCAGTGTTAACAAGATTCAAGTACCGTAGATGCATTGTGTTTCCAATTGGATCTGGCAACTTGCTAATTTCAACAAAGAGAGCACACTTAGGGGATTCCATTTATTTAACAGTTCCCTAATCATAATGCTCCATGAATACTTATTGTTACCTTTTTGTAGAACTGAATGGTAAGAAAGTCCTCAACTGTTGACTGAAGGGCTCAAACTTTTCAGGGGTTTCATATTTCTGTTGTAAATATGATAAATGGCAACCCCATGTTTTGATTTTCTTCCTTATTATCCTCTAGAGTGTAGCTTAAATGTCCTGCAACAAACTGAGCTAAGTCGTTCATAAGATCATGATTCATATATGGTTTGTTGTCGATTGCGATTGACGTAAAAATGACTTTGATAACAAATCTTGAAAGCAATCATTGCCCACGTCTTCTATTCACTTTTCCGTGTCTGGTTGTGGTAGAATGCCTTTAGCCAGCCATAGATGAGTGGCTTATGATTTAGAGTTTGACAATGAAAAATAGGGACCTCTCAGCAAAAAAAAAAAGAAATATATATATAGAATGATTAGAGCTAATTTAAAATTTTAGTACAATACATTTATGGGAAGGACGGGTAACTTTGAAATAAAATCATCATTCCATCTAATGGTCCCAACAAAGTTGGGACCATATCTTCACCGTTTGTGGGGGTTTATGCATTCATGAATTGAGTTGTGTGTTTGCGCATGCATGCGCACGAGTGTATGTGATTTTTCCCCCTTAATTTTATAATTGTCTAAAGATTGCTTTGCCTTTCGTTACCCACTAAAATTTTCTTTAATTGCTATTATTCAACTTGTGGTGACCCGCATGTGATGCATCAAAGCAATATATAGACTTTACACTCTTCATTTTTTTTGATAGAAGAAGAAACTTATTAGAATAAAAGATAGTATATAGAGGATGAGACATCCTCACAAAGATGCAATTGATACAACTATGGGTATGTTTGGTTTGGGAATAAAAGTAGGGATAAATTTTCCATAATTAAATTTCATTTTCATGTGTAATTTTTACACATCAAACTTAGTCAAGGAAAATTCACCCTCATTTTTACTCTCTAATCAAACAAGTCCTAAGACATAAGCACTAAATGGAAAAAGTATGCATAAATGCTTGCCAATCTCTTTGAATATTAGCTAAAGAAACACCTTTAAAAAGCCCATAAGATGAACACCAAAGGGAAGCCAAAAAAACAGTCTTATCCCTGTTGACTTCAATAGTTGAAAAGGAATGATTAAAATCACTACAATTATTCCCTTTGCAACCAAATACACCAGATCACTTAAAAGACTCAGTTTATGTGAGCTTAAGCCTCTGAACTTGATCAGAGGAAACTGGTGAATGTCCTTAGGGCAAACCCAAACCCATGATTCTCCAAAGATCTCAAAAAGTTTGATCCGAGGAGATCTTGTCATAGGACAATGCAAGAAACAATGGGGCCCTATTTCGGTACATAAACCGCATATCATAATGGAGAACTCTTCGAACACCTTAAAGAGATCATATCTAATAATATCCGAACAATATTGAAAGAATGCAAAAGTGAACTATCAGGAATCCATGTCCACATTCACAACATATCTCCTGTGAGGTGTGGTGGAGACCCACGACTCCATTGTCAACGCCTCAACTGCTTTTTCTTCTCTACTCCCTTTCTTTGGTGGTGTTGATGTTCCTTTCTCCAGTGCCTACAACAGGCTTGTTGTTCGAGGTGAATTGCCGAACAACTTGCACAATTTCAGGTTGGCTGGTTGTCGTCTTTGGTTATCCAGTGCACACCATGTTCTCGTGAATATGGCCCTTTTCTCTTTTGTATCTGCCGCTGAGGGAGACAGATCTTGTGGAGCGACCTTCACACTTATCCAAAAGTCTTGGTACTCAAGAATCCCATCTCTATCGCGAAACGAAGGAGATTCTTCGGTCGACATTTGTTGCTTTAAACCTGGCAGTTTCAGTGGTGGTACTTGTTCGGCGGTCAACGTCATTGCGTCCTCGAGATACGGCAGACCTAGCATCAATGGCGTCACCATGAGAATCCACCTACCTTATCGATCTTTTGTCCCCACCCACTACTGTTATCCTCCTTTGTCCTTCTTTTCTTCATGGGCCTCACTGTTGCAAGTGCTGCAACGGAGGCTGCCATCTTCGAAACTGGTGGTTCTGGCGATGAAAATTCGATATGCATGCACGAAGGTTCGAACTCACTTATAGGTTGCACCTTTGTTGTCTTCATTAATGGAATCGATTCTGGTGTTTGCTTCACCTTCAACAATGGCACAAACGTAGTTGATGTCGCTCCAGGCTCAACACGTTTAAGCACATCTTGCTTAAAGCGTAAACACGTGTAAAATGACGATTTCGGCTCCCAATATTCAATCCATGTTAGAGCTTCACCATGCAAAGCCAACACTGCATAATCTAGTTTCTCATCAATTGGAATTGCCGAAACCCGAAAGAACCGATCCATGCCAGCTAGCCATCGAACGGTGGAACTTCAATTCTTCTGATGGAATCTTTGAACTGAGTAGTTTCGTGGCGTTGCCTCCACCAGGAGCCACAACGCAAGGTGGTGCTTGCTGCCACACCACCAAATTCACCATTCGCTTCATCATCGACTCCATCCAATGACCTTGTTCCTCATGGAACTCAGTAAGTTGCCTCTCCAATCCCTCAACTTGTTCCTCCATTGTTGTCGTATTGCGTGTGGTAACCATTTACAAGATAAAGCCTGGGATCAGACTTCTGAATATATAAACAGAGAATAAGAGAGAAACAGAAAGAATAGGATAAGCAGAAACAATACAGAAAACACATAGATGAGAGGATATCAGCGTGATGATCCTTCAATCTTTGGAAGTATGTATTAGTACGTATATTAAGTAAAGAAAATGCATAAACAATAGAAATAAGAAGAACTCTCCCCTAGTAGCATTCGAGAGGCTACCACTCTCTTAAAAATCCTTTCCTAACCAATTTCCTGAATGAATTACCTATCAGAAATTCTATTTGTTGTACAACACATTGTACAAACAACGTAGTTTACAACGTATAAATGATGCATATACACAGAACCAATGGAAACAACACCAACGCGCTACTATTCATATCCCGTTTCTTTCTTTTCTTCGTTGTTCTTTCGGTTTTTTTTTCTTTTTTTCTGCATTCTTCTTCATCCTCCTCTTTCTTCTTTCTCCTTCCTTTTCTTCTTCTTCATCTTCTCCTCTTCTTAATCAAGATACCCACTCTTATTCTTCTCTCAATCAAGATACCCACTCTTTTTTTCTTGTATGATTCTTATTTTTGTTTCATTTTATTTTTAGATTTTTTTTTTGTAATTATTCTCTGCAACTTGCTTCTATAACTATGACATAAGTGATGATGAAGAATTATATTTCATATATTCATCAACTAAATTCATTTTTAACAATGATTCTTGTGATATCTAATGAGATTCTTGATTTCTTTTCATCATACAACTCAATCTTTGTTTATATCATGTTGTTTTAGTTCCAAACAAGAATATTATTTTTCTTTTCAGATTAGAACAAATTCTGCGCAACGAACACATTGTATAAGATTAAATGAACACATATGACAACCTAAAATGAACACATCAAGTAATACTTCGGTCATAAAATTATTTATTAGCAAATGAATACATATATATTAAAGTTAAGTCACAATGAACACATAATATATGAAACAATGAACACACATATACATATATACTGCAATTGAACACATAATACAATGTAATGTGAACACATACTTATATTGTAACTGAACACATAATATAATGCAAAGTGAACACATACATAAATATACTGTAACTGAACACATAGTACAATGCAAAGTAAACATATATTTATACTGTAACTGAGCACATAATACAATGCAAAATGAACACATGCATACACCTTAACTAATTAAACACATAATATAATGAAAAGAGATAAGGTTAATGAGCTTGAGATGCTTTTTTTAAGTAAATGTGTTCATTTTTTTCTATTTAAGTGTGTCCATTATAATGAATAAATGTGTTCATGTCTGATAATCAAATGTGTTCATTTGCTATTGAAATGTGTTCATTTTATATGTTGGAATGTGTTCGCTTACTCGCGTACTGTACACGCGCGCGTCCGTGAGAGTGGGTATACGAAATGCACGTTTTTCAATCGTGTTGCTTGATTTCCGCATTGTACGTTGTTTTATACGTTGTAAATATTTTATGTTGTACACCTAGCAAGACTCATTTCCTATAACCCAACCTTTCCTTTAATAACAAACCCACCCTTTCCTTTAATAACAAACCCATACTTTCTCTCTCTTCTAACTAAATTACCTTTTTATTCCGTATATGGTACGTAACAAAAATCCAAGATAAAATTCCCTTGACTCCTATTAATAATTATAATGATCCTAAACAAAATCCCTAAAACTTCTCAACATAATTTATCCAAACAGAATCCCTAACAAATTACAAACCTGATTTCCCTAGCTGAATCACCCTAAATCTCTACTCTATCTTACTTACCTGATTCCCCTAACAAACTCCTTTAAATGCGTAACAATATACAAGATAGAAATACCGAAGTAAGGTGTTTGGAGATGGGGGACATGATAGAAAATTTGCGTCTCAGGATTGAAAATTTCCATATTTTCTGTACTTCTAAAATGTTAGGACAGATGGAACATAAAATTGAGTAGGATGATACATTAATCACTATCTTTATACTTATCTAAATGTGATAGAAAAAATTCAAGTTTTTGTGTCTCTGTCTCCATTGTCTCTGCATTTCAATCATGTTTTGTCTTGTACACCTCACCAAGCACAATCTCAGTATTATAGTAGGATAATAAAAAACTTTAGCTATACACCTTCCAATTTTCAACAATTAGGAGAAAAGAGACAGGGAAATAAGCATGTTTGTTGATGTGATGACTATTCTATTAAATGGAAATTTGCTGAAAACATACATGTGAATATGTGATACACTCACATTTTAAATTAAAGAAGGGAAAACCTCAAAGCACTAAGCAGATTCATTTAAACAAATCGGTTCTTCTGGTTGGGAATAACTGATACAAAATAAGACAAGTCTTTACAAACCTAAGAATAAAAGAGTTAGGTAGAGCAACAAATTTACTCTCGTACAAATTCATGATAGACTAATTAATCTCATAACTAAAGAATTATCAAATTCTAATATAAAATCCATGATTTTTCACGTTTCTACTAAAATTCTTTAGTTTTCCGAAAATCATAACAATGATGATTATCCATTTCCCTCCACTGGTGAATTGTGTTGATAAACTTGTAAAACTTTATCTACATTGGGCATTTGATATTGATTGCTTATTACAATCATATCTCGTTGACCACTTGACATTTGCATATGCCCTGCAAATAAATGTTTACATTATTTTTATATGTGAAAAAATGAAATATAATAAGTCAAGACCACATGTAATGCGATAGAGCATTCAACATATGATAGCAATTTAATAGGAGAAAACATAAACTTACTCAATAACCGCTATAGTAATGTCAATGAGTTGAAATTGAGGGTGTCTTGTATCTTCCTTCTCTCGACTATGTAAAGGATAACAACGAGAATGACTATGTAACTGATCTGCGAGAAAGTTTATCTCTCTAGCCGTAAACTCAATATCTTTTTTCAACTTTCTTTCTCAGTGTTGCTCTGCCTCTCATCCCCATTCTCACCGTTGCTCCCCATATGGTTGGCATTGTTCTGCATGAGCCAAAGCGTAGGGTGTGGTGGAAAATATATATTATTGAAGAGAATAGAGAAAAAAAAAATGAGAGAATGAAATAATAATCTAACGTTTTAAAATTTCACATAATAAAAAGAGATTGTGCATTAGATAAACTTACATGATGATAATAAAGAATAATAACGTGAGATGACAGAAATATCTTACTGCAGACCCATGTGTTGCAATCACTACTTGAAACAAAGTGATAGCAACCTTTTGCCACCCATTCATTCCTTCCATGTGTTTTTAGAAAAGTTTGACTCCAGTCCAAAATAAGACCTATAATAAGTAACAACACAACGGTAAAAAAAAATTTAGGCAATGTTTCTGAAAGCAAATGAGGATATGCTAACTCTCTAAAATTGGTTGTAAGATAAGTCAAACCATCTATATTGAAACAAACCCTTAAATTTGTATCCATAATCAAAATGCCTATAGGGTACATCCTCTTCTCCATAAGAATACGAGGAATGAGAATGATAAATTAATTCTGATTGAAAACAATCATATTTTCATTTGTGGGAATAAATCCACTTTTGTAGAATGAAGAAATCGTGGTCAACGTGAAAACGGATGGTATTGCTTTATTTTTGTTCGTGAGGATTTCTTTTGTACTTATTTATAAATTAGGTATATAAGAACTGCAACATATCCGAATGAGTAAATCAACAACATTTGTATGTGCTCCCGTCTCTAAATATTTGTTTAGTAAACCTAGTTCAAAAGAAATCCTCAAGAACAAAATAAATATAGTTAGACCATCATTTTCTACTGACCACTGTTTCTTCCTTCTACAAAAGTGAATTTGTTCCCATGAATAAAAATATGCTTGTTTTCAATAAGCATTGACTTCTCATTCCCCATATTCTCCAAGGTAATAGGATGTAACCTAATACATTTGGTCGTGGATACGAATGTTGAGTTCGAGCTTCAATATAGATGGATTGACTTATGTTACAACCAATTTTAGAGAGTTAGGATATTCCCATTTGCTTTTGGGAACCCATTGCCTAAACCTTTTTCTTATCGTTGTGCTGTCACTTATCACAAGTGGTCGTGTTTTGGGTTTGAGTCTAAACTTTTTTAAAACACATTGAGGGTATCAATGAGAGGCAAAATTGCTATTACTTTGGTTCAAGTGGTGGATTCAAGACATGCAGGTGGGTCTTTACTAGATTTTTTCTGCCACCTTACCCATTGTGTTAGCGTTCTTTATTATCACTGTGAAAATTTATTTAATGCACAATCTATTCTTATTGTGATATTTGAAGACATTAAATTATTATTTCATTTTCTTTCTCTCGTTTTACTCAATAGTTATTTGCCACCATACATTATGTTTTGACTCATGCATAAAAATCTCAACAATATGGGAGCAACAATGAGAACGAGGGGGAGAGCAACAATGAGAATGAGAGTTGAATAAAGAGATTGAGTTTCTGGCTGGGTAGATTGACTTTCTCACATATCAGTTACACAAGCATCCTTGTTCTTATCCTTTGCATTGTTGAGAGAAGGAAGATTCAAGAGGACTCTTCCTACTCTTAACTTATTAACCATTACTATAGAAGTTATTGGGTAAGTATATGTTTTCTTCTATTAAATTGTGTCATATATTGAATATTTTATTGTATTGCTTGTGTTATTGACTTATTATATGTCATTTTTTTTTTCATATATAATAAATAATGTAAACATTCCTTTACAAGGCATATGCAAATGTTGGTTGGTCAACGAAATATGATTGTAATAAGCAAATAATGTTCAACGTACAAAGCTCTCCAAGTTTATTAGCACAATTCACCCATGGAGGAAAATGAATAATCATCATTGTTATACATTTCAAAAAGCTAAAGAATTTTAGTAGGAACAATGGAAAATCATGGACTTTATATTAGAATTTGATAGTTGTTTTGTTATAAGATTAATTAGTCTATCATATATCTTGGATTAGAGTAAGTTTGTTATTCTATCTAACTACTTTTTTTTCTTTTTTTTTTAACATTTGTAATGAC
Organism: Aeschynomene evenia; assembly: GCA_013621005.1. Lineage (NCBI taxonomy): Eukaryota > Viridiplantae > Streptophyta > Magnoliopsida > Fabales > Fabaceae > Aeschynomene > Aeschynomene evenia. Next base: position 18,944,266 of record CM024269.1, on the reverse strand, counting down.
TTGTTTTATGTTGTATTAATGTTGAAATTTAAGTTATTCTCCATCGACGAACCAATTTGTTTAAATGGGTCTCCTTAGTGTTTTGAGGTTTTCCCTTCTTTAATTTAATCTATTCTTTTCAATTATCTTGTTCTTCTAGTAGCTTTATATTCTTTATCGATCTTTTCCTCGGTTGAGTCAGGCATGCTCCCACCTCGGTTTGGACTAAATCTAAGTTCCTAAAAATAACTTGCAATGTGTCAATTGACTATCCTTCTTATAATACAACATACAACCTTTAACATAACAACCAATCTTGATTTCACTCAACCCAATAATCAGGCTTTAAACCATATTGCAAAAGATGATCCTTGATAGTATCAATGTCTAAATACTTTCTATGCTTACACTTTGCATATGGGCACCTAATTTTCCCTTTCATTAACTAATTGTTCTATTTAGCTTGCAACACCCACAAATTGATTAACTCCTCTAATGCCTCTCTATTCATGTGCACTCTATCATACATCCACAATCAATCTGAGGTAAGCTTTTTTTGGGAATCTACAATTCAACCCTAATGAATATATATATATATAAATATATAGGAGAGCTTTTCCAAAAACAAGGAAATGTCTATGTGTCACTTCTTCATTTCTCTATTGCCTACTTTTTCCTTCTGGCGGTAGCAACCGCCCGCACTGCAGCTTCAACATTCTCCGTGGTCATTGGATCTGGTGGTCTCAGATGTGGATGCAAGACATCATTGTTGCTCATTTCTCCACCAATGTTGATGATGATGTCCACATCGACACCATAACTGGCATTCTCAGGCAACTGGTCCTTAACGCTGCTAGCAGCCTGCGCTCGATTCCCTCTGAGAAAGCGTCATCTCGTCATCTCCAATGTGCTCTGCTTCCGTCCTCCACTTTTTGTATTCTTTGTTGAACAACAATGTGTTCTCTATTGTATAAGTTATGTATTAACTAATAATTAAGTTACGTGTTTAGCGAGAAATAACAATGTGTTCACTAATGAACAACAATGTGTTCATTTATGAATACAAAATGTGTTCCCTGATGAACTAAAATGTGTTTTTTGAGTTAAAAAAAAAGAGTAGAAGATGAGAACAATATTGAAACCTTTATCATTTCATTTGTTTTTCTTTCATTACAGACCAAAAAAAGTTCCAGAAAGAACAATTTGATGGTGCATTTTTTTTTATGATGATGAAGAACAAAGATGGTTTGAGAATGAAAAAAAAGCTTGGGTGTGTTGACAATTGAAGAGAGAGAACAAAAAAAAATAAAAAGAAAAAAAAAATGTGTGAAAAAGAGTGGCTGTGTGAGTGACTTAGTTGGAAATATGTGGGTGTGTGAAAATTGTAGAGAAAGAAAGGAGAAGAAGAAGAGAGATTGAAGAAGAAGCAACACGTGGAAGAGAGAGCCAAAGGAGAGAAAAAGTGTCAGCTGAATTAGTGAAATGTATGATGGATGTATTTCACTTTGGCCTGACTCTAAAATCATTGGAAAGTGGTTAGAGACTAGCTGAAAAGAAACCACTTGTTCAATGTCAGGGAGACCATCTTTCCATGTAATTTGTAAATAGAAGCCTATCTATTTGAGATGAAACCATGTAACCCCTATTGACAGAGTAGCATTTGAAAGAGGTGGTCCTTTAAATCACATCTTGAATGAAAGCTTCGAAGCTTCTCATACTTGTTGTAATTCTATCACCACCTAGTTTCTCATTCGGGCGGGAATCACACTGTATTGAAGTCAACCACCCCCCCCCCCCCCCCCCAAAACCACACACACGGACCACAATAGCCGCATTCCCGTATATTTCGTGTGTTTGATCCATGTAGCCGACCTGTTTTTTTTTAGGATTCCTCATTCCTCACAATTTGTGATTCTTTCTCTTCATCTCAATAAATTTCTTCTTCTATCAATACTTAGTCTTATAGTTTTAATATATATGGTTGATTTATTGTTATTCCATTGGAGGACAAAGTCATCTTTCTTCTTAGTGTGCTTATGGATTTTTGGTTTTACTCATAAGAATTTGGTAATCGTATACTACTGTTATATTGATGCAAATTTTTCCTGAGTTTATCTTCTCTGCTTTCTTTGTTCCAGCAGTACATAATGGTATAAATTTATAATTATATTGTTACTTATTGAGCTTTGGTCTGTTGTTCTGATTCTATTTCATAATATATAACTTGACTAGGATGATGATTGGACACAGGGCCCTTACACTTTCGGTAGGCTAATCTTTCCCCTTTATTTTATTTCAAAATCTAGTGATTGTATGCTCATCCGCATCCTATTTATTGGTATTTATGATATTGAGATTCTCAATGAGAGGGCCATTAGCCCATTACTGATCGGAAAATTTGTAATCCTGTAAATTCAAATTCTTTCATTTACCTTGTCATGCCCATGGGAGCTCTTTGGCAAGACAATTTTGATGACCTTAATCCTTTCTTTAGACAGTGCGATTTATGGAAGACAAATTACACCAACCTCCTTTGAGGTTTAGTACAATTATACTTGGCATCCCTCTATTTTTGTTAAATTGTTACTAAAGGTCCTTGTGGTACATTGAAATTACGTGGACCTCCCGTGCACATTCTAATTCGTTAATTTAAGTGACAAAATAGATATGAAATATGCAAGATTAACATATTTATTGAATGAAATACTTTTTTTTTATCACATTCAGATGAAACTTATAATTATAAATAATGATAAGACCGAGGTATTTTAGTCAATATACAGGCTAAGTATTGTCAAAATATTATAATTTTGTCACTAATAAAAATGTACATGTTTTTTGTCACTTAAACTAACTGTGTTAAATTGAATATTTGTTATAATTTAAAAAATGAAGGGGGTTTGAGCTTGGATAACATGTCCAAGAACAAATCTTTGGCAGCTAAGTAGCTTTGGTGTTTTCCTCCATATCCTAATTCTTTATGGCACCAAGTGACTCGAAGTAAGTATGGTTTGCATCTGAATGGGTGGAGTCCTCTCAATGATGGAGTCATCTCAAGTGAGAGAGTGATTTCAAAATGTTATTTCAAATGGATTGGATTTACAGCTGAAAAACATTGTAATAAGACTAAAGTTTTCTCCTCCAATTTGTGGGTGCAGTAATTGAGGTCCTATTTAGATTTAGTCCAAATGGAATCTTGGATTTTGTTCTTAAAATAATTGAACTATTTGACGTATTCTTAAGGTTTTTAGTTAAGTTGCATTGATATTTTTTCACATTCAACAGCAGTATCCAAAGATGAACTCTGTGGACAATTCTTTTCTGCTTTGGAGAAAAATCACTATTTTAGGACCAATCTTGATGGGAGTGATGACCCATTGCAACTGGAGAAAGCATCTTGTTTATTTGATGATGCTTTCAAGGTATGGCATACTAAATATCAATAACCATATGTTGCATTTTCACTTGATATTGAAACTTAAAACATATTTGTACATTTTTTTTAAAATATATTATTATGGTTTGTGCCTGGGTGTACATTTTGATTGCTGCCTTTGGTCAAAATGTTACTATTGTACTCATGTTATCTTGTTAAATTACAATTGGTTTACTGGTGTCCTGATATACATAACTTTTTGCCACTAACCAAAATGAAAATGCAAAAATAAATTAAAACCATCCTTTTGAAGTCAGAACCTAGCATGTGATTGGTTTGTAGTGCTAATTGAAAGGTATAATGATCATCCTGACGTTATGAACCATTTTTCTTACTCTTATTGCACAGATAACTGATTCCATATCTTGTGTTACATTTATGCAACTTCAAATTCATCAGATTCTGAATTAGTACATTGACTGTTTCATACAATGAACTATGCCTTTATCCCATCAAATACTTAAGTTAGTTGGCATCTTAAATTAGTAGATGATATGCACCTCATTGTTTCTACTTTTTCTATTACTACTACTACTACTTGTTATATTTATAATTTGTTATTACATAAATCTTTTATTCTCTCTCTTTTCCATCTGTTTAATTTTACAACAACTGCCAAGCCATATCTTATTAGGTGTGGTTGGTTATATGAATCAATTGATGCTATCGGCCTGACGGGCTCTATCAAAACCCAAAACTTTAGTCACACTGTTTAATTCTGATGAAAGTGGTTCTGTTGCTATTCAGGAGATGGAAAGATCAGGGTGTCGAGAGTTTAATCTGAAGAATTTGGCTGAATCACTGAAATCATTAGGTACGATAAATGACTTGGACTTTAATTGGGAAGCTTTATTTCTCTCTCTCTCTCTCTCTTACATACATGCATGGTTGTGTACACTGTGACATACTCTGTTGGTATCTCCTTGCTGATGAGAATTGAATTAGGCAATACGTTCTTTACCAAAAGGGAAAATATAACACATCTGTGATGTTTTCATGACAATTCTCTGCCAGAAGTATTTTATATCGCATTGCAGATTGGTGTGATTTAAATTTGGATCTATGCATTGATAGATCTTTGCTTGAAGATTTAATACTTGGGTTTTAACTCAGGGAACAAGGCCATGCAGTCCAAGCAATACCCTGATGCAATTGAGCTGTATGATTGTGCAATTGCAGTACATGAAAAGAGTGCCGTTTATTACTGCAACAGGTATTCCTGTGGTTTATCTTGTTTCTCAATTATATTGTTAATTATATTTTGTAAATCACAGCATGTGTGGTTCTGATCTGGATTGTTAACTTACCAGTCTTCTCAAAGAAATGTTGGCGTTTTTCATTTTCATTTGATTTAATATGCTTTTCTGACATATTAGTTTAAGGTATCCGTGACATAGGTTTGGGGGTAATGTTATGATTTTTAAGCAGAAGGTTATGCATCAATTTTTTATTTTTTTGGATTTTAGGGCTAGGCATTGTTCAAAGTATTGCTTAGATTATATGGGATAGCAAATTATATTAAAAGATAAACTTGCTATGTTGTACACCCTTGGATAATTGTGTGAAACAAACTCTGCCCTGAAGATCTACATTATTGTGGAGTACATAGCAGAACTAAGAATATCTGCCTTAGCTTTTGTGGGAGACATTATATCAGATTTTGTGGAAATTCAAGATTGAGTTTGAGTGTAGAAGTAATGGTGGACCACACACCCCATGTAATGTGTATTGCATGTGGTTCAGATTTCAGAAAACATTTTATGTTTGAAGACAGTTGTTTGGCTTGGGTAACCCTGGGCACCGTTTTAATTGATGAGGCTGCATTTTGTTTATTGTTTTGATTCACATCAGGGCAGCTGCTTATACTCAGACCAACAAATATTCTGAAGCAATACAAGATTGTCTTAGATCTATTGAGATTGATCCGAACTATAGCAAGGCATACAATCGTCTAGGCTCAGCATACTTTGCACAACGAAATTACAGAGATGCTATTGATAAAGGGTTTAAAAAAGGTTAGTCAAGTATTCAACGCTGTTATTCATTCTTATATTTGTTTTGTATTTACTGATCTTCTTCTATGAATGTTGCGTTTTTTCTGGCCTCCTATTACAGATCACGGTGAAGTGGTTGAGATCCATTACCTTGTTAATGCAATGTTAACAAAAAATTGAAGAGTTTTTCTCAAAGTTCTTAATGAAGTACTATACACGGATAATCTCAATTGTAATTCACAGTTAGTGAATTGGTCATTTTGAAATTCTCTAGATTCTCTTCTATCTCAAAATCTCTAGAACTTACTTCCTTGTGATCAAGGAATTGATAGTTCAAGCTCTCTCTCAATTCCCTCTGGTTCTCATATTCAAAATACATTCAACATATTAAAAAGAGCTTGAACCACACAGCCCTTGATCACAAGGAATTGGAATCAAGTTCTAGAGAACGAGATGGAAGAGAATTTGAATGACTCATAAATGACCAATTCAGTAACTGGGCATTACAATTGAGGTAATCCCTATTTATACTACTCTCTGTGTCATTACACTTCATTTTACTGTTAGGGTTTCCTACATCTGTGGTAGATCGGGTACATGTGACATTATTATATTATTATAGTCAATGAAATGATTTTGCTGAAATGCATACTGTATTCTGAAACAAGAATTTTCAGGAATAATTCACTGATATGTGTGATCATATCAAGTAATTACAATATATGCAGCATAATAGCTTGCTGTCTAGGAACAAAAAGGGATGATTTCTAAATTACAGTCAATAATTAGGTTAGTACCTAAAGTAAAAAGGAACAAATATAAACCTATTAATTGCAAATTTACAGCAATGATTCTACAATTTCCAGGATTAGTCTAATCCTTTAATTCCTGGGATTTTATATCAGAATCCATCATATTCATCAGAAATGTAGGCGTGTATAGATGTTAAGTCATTATTATTCTATCATGACATGAGTATTGGTATGTAAATCTGTTGAGTCTGCAAAGAACTCGAGTTTTTTACCTTAACATGATGTTGTATCTCTGCAGCTTTGCAGTTGGATCCGAATAATGAATCTGCTAAAGAAAATATACGGGTTTGTTCTGATGTTCCTTTTTCTTCTGCTTTTGTTACTGCTTCCGTGTGGTTATAATTCATTAATGCTGCTAACCACAGGTGGCTGAGCAAAAATTGATAGAAGAGCAACATCGTGCAGATCACAATCAGGTATTGTTATTATCGTTATTTCTTTTTTTTTTTTAATCAGTTATTATTCATATCTTAATCACATTATAGGATATATAGTAAGAAAACTGAATATCAATCATTGATGAAACCAATGTATAATAGTAAATATCCAATTTGGTCCCTTATTATGGAACAAATTAGTCCTTTAGAATTTAAAAGTCTCAAATTGGCCCCTAAGAATTCAGAAAAGGGGACAAATTAGTTCATCAAAATTCAAATATCTCAACTTGATTCCTCACAATTCATGAAAGGGGTCAAATTGACCCCTATATACAAGAATATAATTGTCCATTTTTTAAATTGAGAAGGACTAATTAGTCCCCTATTTATAAATTTGTTGAAAATGTTGCTTCTCAAACATTAAACATGAGAATGTAGTTTAGCTTCATAGCTCCTTACTTCAGTGTGCTTCTCCTGAGTTTCTATTGGCATCAGTGATGGTATCTTAACTGATGTCATAGCATTCTGATGGTAATTTGCTGAAACATAATGCCTTAAACTAACCATTTTTTTATGCCTTAAAAGAATTCAAGACCATCTCAAGAATTCCCGAACCAATCTGCAAGAGGATCAAGAAGCCATGCAGTGCCACCTCCCTTCAGCTCGATGCCATTTAACCCCAATGATATTGCAAACATGTTCATGAACATGGCCGGAAACGCTACTAATGCATATCATCACGAGTCGCATTTTCATGGAACACCAGAAGATACAAATACCATCGGAGCTGATGAACCTGAAATAAGAATGGGGGGAAATGTTAATTTAAACTTCGGACAAATGCCTGAGGATCTAACTGGGGCCTTCAGACATATGATGGAAATGTTTTCTGGGAATGCACCCCATGGGCAACCACAAGATCAAACGAATGGAAGAACAGAACCAAACTAAGCTATATTAGCATTTTGAGGGTATAAAGATTCACTAAAGTGTACAAAAGAGAAATGATTTCAATTTTTTTTACCAGAATGTAGAATCAATTGTGGAGTTTTAGAATGATACAGGGCTTTGAGGAGTTATTGTTTTCTCGTTGGCTAAACAATATTAAATTAAGGTGAAGGATAACATGGTCTTAATAAAGTTGGGACCATGGAATTATGATTTTATTATTAACTCATTCTTCCTTTTATTTGTGTATTTTTATTAAAATTATCACTTAATTCTCTGTTCAATTTAAATGTTATTTGCTGATGAAAAATTCTCCCATTAATTCTCATTCTCAAGCCCTAATCTAGTGACCACAAAAAATAAACAGTAAACGGAGTCACAAATGATGTGACCCCTTGACTCTGAGGTCATTAAAAACAAATGCAGTCCATTGAATTGCTCACATGATGAAACAAATTCGGCACTGAAATTGATCACCATCTTTGCTTTTAGAAAATGGAATTTTTTCCTTCTTTATTTATTTTTGTTTTGGTAACCTTTGATTCTATAAATTCGACAACTACCATTAATTTCATTAAAAATATATAAGTGCTATTAAAAAAATTGAAAGTTGATGAATCAAATAAAAAAATCATCTGTCAATGTAATTTCAATAGGGAAAAATAAGTATTGAGACAAAAATTCATTCCAAGGCAAAAAAAAAAGTGAATTTAACATAATCATTGAAGACAGGAAATGAGAGACGATCACACACAAGATAGATACTTTTTTTTTTTTTTGTATTTTAGGTGTCAAAATGCAAAATTGGTGAAGTAAACGACAATGCGTTTTTGGAAGAGTGTGGAAAATTAAAAAATCAATGAAGAGGATCGATGAAGAATTGTCAATTACCTTAAGCATGGAAAGAAGAAGAATAATGGTTTATGAGATTAGGGTTTGAGAATTAGGTTGGTGGGACTTCTCAGCAAATAATATTTAAATTGATTAGAGGATTAACTGATAATTTTACTAAAATATATTAATGAGAATGAAGGGTGAGTTAGCAATAAAATCATAATTCTATATAATGTCCCAACTTTGTTGGGATCATATTATCCTTCACCTTAAATTAAAGCTATTTTTACTTATCATTTTGGTACTTTTAGTGGCTAACTAATGTTGTGGAATAGAACGTGAGACATACTGAATTTCTTTTGTGCAAGTTTAATGATATGATTACTGAAGAGGAGTATATGGAATTGATCAATCAAATAAGAGTATGATATAATGTTTGAATATAAGCAAACAACACAAGGCATAATCCAAATGCAGAAACTAATCGAGGAAGGAGGTCTTCCACAGATCACATGCACAGGGAAAATAAGAACCAGAGGTGTTTGAGATAATGCCCAATTGAGAGAATCACAGAGAGAGCTTGGAAGAAGGAAACAGATAGAGAAGAGACTCACAATGCACCAATGTCCTTCTTGGTTTCTCGCTTACGCCTTTGATGAGCTTAGTCAGCTCTCACTCCTTGCATCTGTGAGTTTGTTAGCTACATCCCTTCTCGATCCGGGCCGTTATCCACGTGTGCAGCTCTCCTAACCAACTCCTTACCAATAAATGCAAACACAATTGTTAACGAATTGACACAAACAACGTCGAACTATTAGTTATTGCCAAATAGATTCCACGAGTTCGTAACCATACGAAAGATCTCACTTGTTGGAACAAGAGGGATGCTATCTGTATTGATCATATTGACAGTAACAATTGGAGAAAACCATTGCTCGACTATTTGCAAGGATCCACTAGTCAAGCAGCTAAAACGTCGAGAATGCAAGCGTTGAACTTTCGTGGATGGACCCTAGATCTGGTCTGACAAATTCATTCACCATCATCCAAATGTGTCGAAGCAATTCCTTTGAGGAAGGTAACCCAACAAGATATCATTCACCATTTCGTGGATGGACCTATTTCACGAAATTGGTCGAAGCAATTCCTTTGAGGTAGGTAACATGACAAGATATCATCAATTTTGTCGATGAGCATATCATTCACTGGTTCGGCATTCCTAAGTCGTTAACACCCGATCATGGAGCAATGTTGGTTAGTCAATCAAAAAAGATTATGCTAAGTTGAGGGGTATTAAGATGGTTACTTCCACTCCTTACTACGCCCAAGCTAATGGCCAAGTCGAAGCAGCAAACAAAATCCTAATCGGATTGATCAAACGAAAGATCAATGAGAGTTTTAGGAGATGGCACGGAGTGTTGGGCGAAGCCTTATGGTTGTATCCGAATTCTCCTAGAGGTTGATACGATTACACAGCTCAGAGGTAGAGAACAGAGAGCAAGGAGACCACCGCGAAAGCTTGAGGACTATGTTTGTAAATAGGAAATAATAGTAAGGGCAATTGTGTAATTGTTAGTTCAATTCTGTTACTGATAGTTACATGCAGTTATTCATAACCACTGTATAAAAGGAAGGAGACTAGTGATGTAAAAGGGAGTTTTGATGAAATAAAGTCCGGAGAGTGCCGTCTCTCTTTCTGGAGCTCTAGGCTAGCTCGAACAAGCCTAACATTGGTGCTTTCATTGAGTTGTAACAATGGCGGATGGGACGCGTCTTGCGTGTTTAGAGGCGGCGTTTCGAGAAGAGAAAGAACAGAGGCGCGAGTTTCAAGAACGTACAGAGATACGGATGGCGGAGTTTCGAGATCATTTCGATCAGCAAATGGCGAGGATTCTTGCAACAATAGAGAGGAATCCTCACCGCCGTAACGATGATGATCAGGGTGCAGCTTATAATCGAAATGCGTTGCGTGATTTCAAGATTGAGATTCCACCGTTCAACGGTGAGAATGTGGAGGATTGACTATTCAAGATAGAGGAATTTTTTGACATTTCGAGGGCGGCGATGGAGAATAGAGTAAAGATCGCTTCCTTTCACATGGTTGGCGCGGCCTACTCATGGTACAAGTGAATGGTGAAGAATGAGTATACAGATGATTGGCCTTTGTTCGTGGAGGCATTGCGACTTCGTTTTGGGACAGAATTGTATGAGAACCCTAGAGAGGCGATTAAGGAGTTGAAACAAACGGGTTCTGTAGCAGAATACCAGCGACGATTTGAAGAATTGTCCAATCAGGTAACATGCTTGCCTGAATCTTGGATAGTTAGCTTCTTTATTTCTGGTTTGCAAGACTACCTTAAATGTCAATTACGATTGGCTAGACCTAGATCGTTTCCAGAAGCAGTAGCTTTGGCTAGGCTACATGAACACCACCATAGTGTTCTGAAACAATCTTTGAGAGAGTCTTCGGGAAGTATTAACAGGAATAGAGGTAACTGGAACACTCCAAACACTGGGTTAGGCCAACGTTGGTCGCAACCAGTGGGGAAGAGTAGTGACACGGCTGGTGGAGCGGAAACAGGTATGGTGAATTCAAAAACAGTGCCACAAGGGGAAAAGCCACCATACAAGAAGGTTTCGGCTGTAGAAATGAAGGGAAAACGCCGATTGGGATTGTGCTATTATTGTGATGACAAGTACAGCCCATCTCATAAATGCAAGGCACAGTGTATGTTGTTGGTGGGGAGAGAAGATCTTGATGAGCTGTTGAATGGGAAAAGAATAGAGGGAGAACAATCTGATGTGGAGGAGAGTGAACCTGTTGTTAGTTTCAATACACTAACAGGGGAATACACTCCTTCTACGTTGCGCGTGAATGGAGAGATAGGAGGTGAACAAGTCAGAATTTTGGTGGATAATGGCAGCACATATAACCTAATTCGACCAGCAATGGCAAAATCGTTGGGGTTGATTCATGTCGATATTAAACCCTTCAAAATATTTGTGGGAAATGGAGATTTTATATGGTGCAAATCAATGAGTCCAAGAACGACAGTGTGGATACAGGGCTTGGATTTTGTTGTGGATTTACTGCATTTGGAGGTGATCGGATCGGATGTAGTATTTGGCTTGTCTTGGATGAAAACACTAGGAAGAGTACTGACGGACTATGATAACTACACTATGGAATTTATATGGAAGGGGTCTCGAAGAGCAATAGAAGCGAACCACTTGCTGCAATCAACACCATTATCATCCAAAGGAATGAAGAAATTGATGGTATCGGAAGATGTGTCTGCGATATGCCAGATCCAATTGATGCAACAGGGACAACATCAAATATTGCTACTGGAAGGAGACAATAAGGAGTTACAGGAAGTTATTCAGAAATTTGATGAGGTGTTCCAACCACCTGCAGGCTTACCTCCATCAAGAGACATTGACCACAGCATAACACTGAAACAAGGATCACAACCAGTTTCTGTTAAACCATACAAGTATGCTCATTTCCAGAAGACGGAGATTGAAAAGTTGGTAGATGAAATGTTACAATCAGGAATAATCCGTGATAGTCAAAGCGCATTTTCCTCTCCTGTTCTATTAGTTAAAAAGAAAGACGGCAGCTGGCATTTTTGTATTGATTATCGTGCGCTTAATGCAATTACGGTACGAGATGTGTTCCCTATGCCAACTATTGAAGAAATATTGGATGAGCTACAAGGTGCTGTGATATTCTCAAAGTTAGATTTGCGATCCGGATATCATCAAATTCGGATGAGGGAGTCGGACATTCACAAGACAGCATTCCGCACGCATAATGGTCATTTTGAATTCTTAGTCATGCCATTTGGATTGACAAGTGCACCCGCAACTTTTCAAGCCACTATGAATAAGGTTTTTCGTCCTTACTTGAGACAATTTGTTGCTGTTTTCTTTGATGACATATTGATATATAGTAAGTCATTACAAGAACATTTGCATCATGTGGAAATAGTTTTGTCTACATTTCAGCAGAATAAATTGTTTGCCAAGATGAGTAAATGTGAATTTGGCAAAGAATCGGTCCAGTATTTGGGACATGTGGTATCGGCTGCAGGGGTGGAGGTAGATAAAGAGAAGATTACAGCAATTGTAGAGTGGCCTGTTCCAAATTCTGTCAAGCAGCTGAGAGGATTTTTGGGTTTGGCAGGATATTATAGAAAATTTGTGAGGGGTTATGCGCAAATAGCGAGTCCGCTACTGGAGTTACTGAAGAATGACTCATTCCAATGGACAAACGTGGCAGAAGAGGCTTTTCAGAAGTTAAAAAGGGCACTGACTGCAACACCGGTACTCGCTTTACCAAATTTCTCAGTGTTATTTGTGGTAGAGACAGATGCTAGCGGAATAGGAGTGGGGGCGGTGTTATCTCAGGCTGGTCACCCTCTAGCATATTTTAGCAAAATGTTGTGCCCAAAATTGACAAAAGCTTCCGCGTATGTGAGGGAGTTATACGCAATTACACAAGCTATCGCCAAGTGGCGTCATTACCTATTAGGTAAGCGTTTTCTGGTGAGGACAGACCACCAGAGCTTAAAGGAATTAATGACCCAGGTAGTTCAAACTCCAGATCAGCAATATTACTTGACTAAATTGTTGGGATATGAGTTCGATATTGAATATCGATCGGGCAAGACTAACACGGTCGCAGATGCATTGTCGCGTAAGGAGTTGGAGGATAATGTTAATACTTTCCAAGTGTTTACGGCAGTGGAAGGGGGCTTGTTGGAGGAACTTCGAAAAGAAAATATGAGCAATGCTTCCTTACAGTTGCTACATCAGCAACAATCCCAGGGAAGATTGGAGAGGGATTACTCAATTAAGGATGGTATTGTTCTATTTCAGAACAAATTCTTTCTACCAGGGGATAGTACATTGATAGAAAGAGTTATACAGGAGTTCCATAGTTCGGTGCAAGGAGGACATGCTGGAGTTTTAAAGACTTACAAGCGGGTGGCTGAACAGTTTCAGTGGCCGCACATGAAACAGTCTATACAAGATTTTGTGGGTCGTTGTGTCATTTGTCAACAAACCAAGTATATCACATCAAAACCAAGTGGGTTACTACAATCACTCCCAATTCCTAAATGTCCATGGAGCCAATTAACTATGGATTTTATCATTGGGTTACCCCCATCTGCGGGTTTCACAGCAATATTTGTGGCGGTGGATAGATTGACGAAAGGTGCACATTTTGCAGCTTTAAAGCCTGGATTTACAGCCAAGATAGTTGCGGCAGTTTTTGTGGAAAATGTAGTGCGGCTACATGGTTTCCCATTGGGAATTGTATCGGATAGGGATCCGATATTCCTCAGCAACTTTTGGAAACAATTGATGCATTTCAGTGGTGTGAAACTGAGTTACTCAACAGCGTATCACCCGCAAAGTGATGGGCAGACCGAGGTCGTGAATAGGAGCTTAGAACAATATTTGCGATCTTTCTCAGCTGATAAACCATCACAGTGGCATAAATACTTGGTTTGGGCTGAGTTATTTTACAACACATCTTTTCATTCTTCTATTGGCATGACACCGCATCAGGCACTATATGGGTACAACCCTGCTCTGATGCCAGCATATTCAGCAGGAGCAGCGGCAGTAGATGATGTTAATTGTACCTTGGTGGATAGAGCTGAGATAGAGGCTCGTTTACGTCAACATTTGGAAAGGGCACAAGCGCGCATGAAGAAACAAGCAGATAACAATAGACGGGAGCAACATTTCGAGGTCGACCAGTGGGTATGGGCCAAATTTCATCATTATAAGCAACAATCGGTGACTAAACGATTAAACTTCAAGTTGGCACGACGTTATTTTGGTCCATTTCGTGTGTTGGAGGTGATTGGACCTGTTGCTTATAGACTTGAGTTACCAATAAACTCAAGGGTTCACCCGGTACTCCACGTTTCACTGCTGAAACCGTACAAAGGACCAATCCCACCGGCGCAAGTATTTCACCCAGAGGAGAACAGTATTCAAGCACAGCCTGCTGCTATTGTGGATGAACGATGGACAGAGACAGCCGAAGGAAATCAAAGGGAGGTATTGGTTGAATGGGAGACGTTGCCGCGGGAAGAGGCGACGTGGGAGCGGTGGGATGTGCTGCAGGAGACATTCGCTGATCAAGACCTTGAGGGCAAGGTCAGTTTCGATAAAGGGGGTGATGATACGATTACACAGCTCAGAGGTAGAGAACAGAGAGCAAGGAGACCACCGCGAAAGCTTGAGGACTATGTTTGTAAATAGGAAATAATAGTAAGGGCAATTGTGTAATTGTTAGAACAATTCTGTTACTGATAGTTACATGCAGTTATTCATAACCATTGTATAAAAGGAAGGAGACTAGTGATGTAAAAGGGAGTTTTGATGAAATAAAGTCCGGAGAGTGCCGTCTCTCTTTCTGGAGCTCTAGGCTAGCTCGAACAAGCCTAACAAGGTTCGACAGGAACAACACCATATAAGTCGGTTTATGGACATGGTGTCATGTTGCCTGTCAAGGTGAATTCACAATCATATCGGATTTTGAAACATAATAATTTACTAGTAGAAGATTATTGGAATGCGATGTATGGCGAATTAGACGAGGTTGGAGTTTATCATCTTATTGCGTAAGAAAATATGCGTCATCAAAAAGAGGTTATAAGTTGACATTATGATAAGCGTGTAAAACATAAGTCATTCCAAATTGGTGATATAATTTGAAAAATTGTTTTGCCTTTTGAGAAAAATGATAGAGTGCTTGGAAAATGGTCTCCAAATTGAAAAGAACTTTTTGTTGTCGACCTAGTCTATTTAGGAAATGAATACAAATTGATTTGTGTGGCTTCTAACGAAGAACGTGCATTAATTAACGGTCGATTTCTAAAGAAATATGAAATTTAATACAGTCTGAGTTACCCGAAATCAAGTTGAGTATTCAGTTGATAATTTGTTCAAATAGATTTGTGGGATCGTACCAACAAATCCAAGATTGGATCTCCATGTTCATTGGAAGAAACATAGAGAAGCCGAAAGGATTTGATGGGATGGATTAGAGGTGCTATAAAAGTGACCTCAAAGTACATAATTTGAAATAAATAGATTATTATTTTCATTTAGTTAAATTACAATAATGCTCGATGTATAACAAAAATATGTTCAACTTGTATCCAACGTATGTTATTCATATTACAGGATGTGTGCTATACTTATATCACATATACATATAGCACACATCCTGTAATATAGATAGCACACGTTAGATACAAGTTGAATATATTTATGTTATACGTCAAACATTACTGGTTAACTTATTTCCTCTATCCAATCCAATATGTGCTCCCTCTAGTATAGCAATAGCATAGGCAAATAGGCATCAAGCAAGAATACCAAACTGAGCAACCAAAATTAAAGCACTCATCACAAACGACGTGGACGACAAACACATAGCAAGCGGATAACAAATTAACAAGGGCCAAGCACTTGATAGCCAAAATACCAAGTTGGGAAAGTCGTTCACAAGTCACAACTGAAACTCCAACGTTTGTTCATCAGCTTTCTCGTTATAACCACCATAAAAATCTTCATCACGAATTTTATTTTAATATCTTTATAATCTCGGTTAGCATTATCCATATTCTAATCATAATAAATATTGCTTTTATTTAATTAACAATAGTACATCCGACTTCACTTATATTTATTATTTTCATATTAAAAATATAAAGAATAATATGAGAATTTAATTTTAATCCAATATCACTGCAAAGAAATTTTACACAAACATTCAATCATAGATTGACATATCAGTAAAAGTCTCTAACTCAACCATTACTAATTAAAAAGTCACACAAATTAATAGATATGATTGGCTGACACTGTCACTATATCACAATTAAACTCATAATATAAACAATCACATGTTCCGTCACTAAATAAGATTGAAATAATAAGGAAAATCAACAAAATTTTGGTAAAAATTAAGGCATATCGACCTTAGCGTTTTTGTTTAAATTTAATCTTGATACTTTGCACCTTATTTGCCTGACTTTTTAAGTAGTTAATAAAAAAATTCAGTATTATAACTGTATATCTTTCTATAATCGAATAACTGCAAAATCCTTCACAATATACACAAAGTAAATTATTTTTCATTTAACTATCTCTACCTTATATGACACAATCAAATCACCGTTTTAACGTTTCAACAAAGTGTAAATATCAAAATTAACAATTTTATAAGATTCTAGCTCATCATGCACTTGAACTAACATGAAAAAAATTACTGAAGTAATTTTTTTTATTAAAAAGTGATAAATACATGCATTACATAAATACTTCTTTTATTGTCCACTTTTAAAATTTTAATTTTTCATATATAATTATTCTTTTAGAAAATCTAGACAATATTTATTAATTTTTTTCCAATTCTACCGTTCATTAATGAAAAGATAGTAAATTTGAAAAGTAATTAAGACGAGAAATAATATTTTAAAATATACTTAGATTATTTATAAATTAAAATTTGTTCATATTCTTTTTTTAATCTATATACATATTTAAAATTAAATAATTAAAAAACGGAGTATATCAACGTACTTAAATTTACCAAAAAAAAATATATCAACGAGCTTAAGCACAATACTGAGCAACACATATTTTGAGAGTCAAATAATTTTATTTACGAGATTTTTTAGGATGTGGACGAATGAGTCAAATAATACTAATGATGCACTAATACATAAAAGGATATCTTCATAAATATTTTTTACATATTTACAATGTATATATGAATTTAACACTAATTACAGTACACAAGAAAAAAAAAACCTAATTTAATCCTCCAAAAATATAACTCATGATAAATTAGTCACTCAAAAAGAAAATATCACTAATAGTCCTTCAAGATTATAAATATAAGATGAGTTAATTCATTTGCAATATTTTAAAAAAACTAATTTATTCAATTTATAATTTCATAAGGAATTATTTTATCTTATTTTTAAAAAACATAAAAGATCATTTTCTCTTATTTTAATCATAAGAGACATTAATGACATTTTTTTTTATGAAGTAATATATCCCAACTCATAATTTTAGAAAACCAATTTAAATATTTACTAAAAGAAATACAGCACACATTTTATATAAACTTTTTTAAATTTTATACAATGACAGTGTTTATTTTTTTTACATAGTCATTTAATCATGTGCTACCACGTCAGACATAATTGTATTTTCTCTCTTCCACTACCTAAAAAGTCATACAAATGAAATATTTTAATTGAATGACAATGTAAAATATTTTTACACTGTTAGCTCATCAAAGTTAAACACAAAAAAAATCATTTATTTAAACACACGTAACTTCCAAACATTTTACTCACAAAATACATCACACTTTAGGTCTAAATTGGGTACAAACATCATTTCCCAAAATATAATGGTTGCAATTGGCATTAACTAATTAACAATACGTCTGAAAATCGAATCGAACTGATCAGTCCGTGACTAGTTGAACTGGGAACCGGGTCCCGTCCGATCCGAGTAGGACTTAAAAATTAAAATTTTAAAAACTGATTAAAAACTGTGAAAATCAGTTAAAAATTGATAAAAATAAAAAAAAATTGATCAAAACTAATAAAAATGGGTTGAACCAATCGAATAATATAAAAATAAAAAAATTTATTTTTAAAATTTAATAATTATTTTTATAATAAAATACAATATATAATATATTTTAATTATAAAATAAAAAATTACTAAAAATTTTTAAATTTATTAAATATTTTATATTTCAACTTTCAATTAATATTTTAAATATATTTTAATTTTTTTAGCATATAATTCATCTTATATTTATATATTAATCAATAAATATATATTTTTCAATAATCTTAAGTGAACAATGAAAAACCAGCCCATACAGTCAATGGACCTATTTTGACTTTGGTTTTGGCCCAAATAATCATTGAGATTGTAATGGGCTGAATAATTATGGCCCAAAATCTCATTTATTGGCTAGTTGGACTGATTTTGTATTGTTCATTTAGTATCACCCATAATTTTTATATATATTTTTATATTAAGTTGAACCTCTAAAATTCTAAACCACTATCTACCGGTTCGTACCGATTCTCATAACATTGTAAATAACACAGACCAATGGCGTAACATGCAATAATTCCTCATCTCTCTCACTCTCTCAGATCCGCTATTAAATTCTCTCCCACACAACAAAATCACAACCCCAATCTCACGCCACAATTTCAGTTATCATAGGAATCAACGACGCACCAACCAAAGCCATGACTCCCTACATTGTGGGCGTCGTAATCCCTATAATAGTCTCCCTCGCAATCCGCAACTCCGCCGGCGGAGCCAAAAAGCGCCGCCGCGCCGTGACGGCGGATGTGGGCGGCGAGAGCGGCCTCGCCGTCCGCAACAGCCGGTTCGATTCGCTGGTGGAGACGGCGTGGGAGGGCGTGACGACACTGGCGGAGTTGTTCGAGCAAGCATGCCGGCACCACCGTGAGCGGCTGCTGTTGGGGAGGCGGAGGCTGATATCGAGAGAGGTGGAAACCACCGAGGATGGAAGGTCCTTCGAGAAGTTTCACTTGGGAGAGTACGAGTGGCTCACATATGCCAAAGTGTTCGAAATCGTTTGCAGCTTCGCGTCTGGGTTGGCCAGGATGGGCCATGTTAAGGAAGAACGTGTTGCCATCTTCGCTGATACCAGGGAAGAGTGGTTCATTGCGCTGCAGGTGTTTACTTTATTATTAGTATTATTTATTTATTTGCTTATGTTCAATCCAGATTATTTTAACGGGGAGTGTGGTTGAGCGACCGATCCTCCCTTAGCCAACTGTCGAGGAGGTTCGATTATCGCCTTTGGTATTGAAATATTTAAAAACTCCGGGCCAGTTTTACCACCTTCTTGGAGGTGCCTACAAGCCAACACGGATTAGTCACTGACTGGTTGACAGTGGATACCCAGTCGTGCACCAAGAAAATCCAGATTATTTTACACCGTCCGAGAAATTGAGAATTGATATTTAATTATGTAGGATGATTTTTGGTGATAACTTCTCACTTTCTTGAATTTCACATAGAAAACAAACTGTATGAAATTTAATTTAATTTTTTTTACATTTTTTTCGCTTCTTTGATTCAAATTATTGTTGAACTAGTAATTTTTAAGTCCAGGAAGACAATTGCATTAAGGATTGGCGTATAATTAGGTTGCTTTGATTGCGGCTTATAGCCTAGTATCTCGTTTGCATTGCTATTAACGGATTTGTTCAGGGTACTTTTTTTTTTTTATCTTTTTTGAGAAAATTCGTTAATATTGAAGTGGAGATAAAAATTATGAAATAATGAAAAATAAAATTCTTAATATTTTAAATTTGAAGAGAATATTTTCAACCTTTTCAATGTGTGACTAAGATAAATTAATTACAAATTAAATACTTCTGTTTTAAGGTCATAGGTTAGCAAAACTCTTAAATTAAAGCACTTTTTATTAAAAAAAAATCAAATTGTCTGGCAGTTTTATTGACTAACTCTTTTAAACTGAATGACTTCTTCATTAACTAATTGATACACATTATTTACTTTTAGTAAGTAAAAATAATTTGATGAAAAATGATAAATATTTCTGAATATTTGGTAAGGTCATAAGTTAATAGAACTCCTTTAGTTTTTTTCTTTTTCCTTCTTCTTCAATTTTTAGTTTGTGCTAGAGTTTTTTTTCCTCAAATTTGAAGTTTTACACATTCCTTATTATTGGTTAAAGTGTATATCACTGTATTGACAAGCTGATAGATGAATTAGTCAGTTAACCCATCAATACACATTGTTAATCAATAGTGAACTCATCATTAAGTGTTGTAGGTTAGATGAAAGATTTGAATTGATATTTTAGAGCCATTTATTAACCAATAATGCTTGTCGTACAACAAAAATACATCCAACGAGCATCCAACGTGTGCTATACATGATATGAAATGTGTGCTGTATGTATAGCATACGTACGTATAGCACGCATTCCATATCATATATAGCACACGTTGGATGCTCGTTGGACGTATTTTTGTTGTACAACAAGCATAATTGTTTATTAACTCTAATTTAAGGGTGGCCATAATTTATTAATTTCTTTTAACCTTTCTTTTACTCCTTCAGGGTTGCTTTAGGCAAAATGTGACGGTGGTGACTATTTATGCATCCTTGGGAGAGGAAGCATTATGTCACTCATTGAATGAGGTTTGTGTTTTTTCTCTCTGTATCTTTTAATTCTAACACCTTTATGCCTGGAATGTGTTCATATGTTCTGTTCCTGCTTATGCTCCCTTCACCATTATAATGATCTACTGATCTAGTTCGTTGGTAAATTTGCCTTATGTTAGTTAAGGAATTAATGATTAGGTCTTTGTCACTTTGTGTGTATGATGCATCAACCAAGGGCCAAGGCATAGTACAGGACATGCCATAAGGCAAACTACTTCACAAGTCACAACAAATGTCAATGCATTAACTACTGCCTAAAATTATGGTATTTAAAAATTTTTTAGTGATCGAAACTCAACTGTCTCATGTAGCTGTTTATTTAGCAATAGCTTGTTCAAATTATTATAGTATGCTTTTTGTTTTGTTGTGATCTCACATTCGAAGTCTGTGCCAGACAGAGGTTACAACGGTGATATGTGCACAAAGAGAATTGAGGACACTTGTACGTATTAGTGGACAACTTGACTCGGTTAAACGTGTGATTTGTATGGATGATGATATCCCCTCTGATGCCTCATCTGTTGGGCATGGCTGGACTATCACTTCCTTTGCTGATGTCGTGAGACTTGGTAGAGAAAACCCTGTTGATGCTGCTTTACCTCTTCCAGCAGATGTTGCAGTTATAATGTATACAAGCGGAAGTACGGGATTACCTAAGGTTTGAAGCGTCTGAGATTATAGCTCTTTCCTGCAACATCATTCTTTTAAAAATCATTTCACTGGATTGCAGTGCTAAATAGTATTTTAGATTAGACCATAATTGGTGTACTCTATTTTTCTTCCTTTTCAATTTTCATTCTCTTGTTTATATTGTTGTATCATTTATTTGATTTCTTTCTTTCTTTCTTTTACACAGGGTGTGATGATGACTCATCGTAATGTCTTAGCAACAGTATCTGCTGTAATGACAATTGTTCCTAACCTTGGGAAAAATGATGTATATCTAGCATACTTACCAATGGCTCATATCCTTGAATTAGCTGCTGAGGTATGGGGATATAGTTTTGTGAGAGATTGAAATATTGAATACATATTTTTGTGTAAGAGCATTTTATTTTCATTTTTTTCCTGTTTTCCTTTGTTACATGTTTTGACAAACTCGAATACATTGTAGAATCTGATTGCAGCTGTTGGAAGTGCTATAGGATATGGAACTCCTTTGACCTTAACTGATACATCAAACAAGATTAAAAAAGGAACAAAGGGGGATGCTACTGTGTTGATGCCAACTTTAATGGCGGCTGTACCAGCAATTCTTGATCGTGTGCGTGATGGAGTGTTCAAAAAGGTATTCTGATTTGTGAATCTGTGAATACTCACCTATGAAACCTGACTTTTATTTACCCAGTCAGTGTAGCAAGAATGAAGAGTTGAGCTTGCAAATGCAGGTAAATGCAAAAGGAGGACTATCTAAAAGGTTGTTTGATTTAGCCTATGCACGGAGGTTGCAAGCAGTCAATGGTAGCTGGTTTGGAGCTTGGGGTTTGGAGAAGGCTCTCTGGGATTTTCTTGTGTTTAGAAAGGTTCGAGCAATTTTGGGAGGTCGTATCCGTTTTATACTGTCTGGCGGTGCTCCACTCTCTGCTGATACACAAAGATTCATCAATATTTGTCTTGGGTCAGTCTTGTCATGATTTATACATATTATGTACGTTACAAATAAAAGAAGAAATATGATTAGAAAAAGAGAGTCTTATCCACCTGAAAGCCACAAAATTAGAATCACAAAATCCAGACTGAACAAGAAAGGTACATGCCCTTTCTTTATCACTTTTTCTGACACATTTATTGGATTGTCATTTCCAGTGCACCAATAGGTCAAGGATATGGTCTTACAGAGACTTGTGCTGGTGGTACATTCTCTGATTTTGATGATACATCTGTTGGTCGTGTTGGACCACCTCTTCCATGCTCATATATTAAGGTAATATTTGATCAAATCTACTTTGCCTTTCTATACATTTTTTATCTTGAATACCAGCTTGGAAGTATGAACCAGTGACCTCTTGAAAACTACCCTCACCCTTAACCAGTACCCCACTCTCAGTAGCCTAATTAGGTTCTTATACAAATAAATGCAACTTTTGCTCTTTATTGTGAAACTTATATGGGTTTCATTTTGTAATATAGTTTAATGGAATCCTACTTTCCAATTAGTTTGGAGCATTTGCTCCTTGCAGCTTATGTTGCGACACACATCATATGCACAGTTGATCTGATTAAAGATATTCCATTACCATCATAAGTGTTAAAACTTTATTGCTGGTGGGAATTTATTATGGTTTCAGTGAGAGATGCTAAGTTTAGATCCCTGAATTTATTTATTATCACTATTTTGCGTACACACTTATAGACTTGTGTCTAATATATTTTCAGAGTCCTACTAGTTAGGGTAGAGATAATAAGTGGGTAGCGAGTGAAGCGAAAGCTAGAGCATTTGATGGGTTGTTTCCTCATGTTAAATCACATAATAAGTGTTTATACTCAGAAAAGTTGTAGAAATGGCCAGGACGTATCCACTTCCTCATGATCCTCTAGAAATGGAGATGAGTAGGAAAACTTGTTACTATTTTTCTGCATTGTTTAATGGTGAAATTTGAGGGAGGCTACAACCTTAAGTAATTTGTTTTTCTAATTTATTTATCTTACTGTGGCAGTTTGCTTTTTCTTGTTGTATCCAAAAAAAAGAAAGATATTTCCTATATGAACATTTTTTTCCCCTCAGCTCATCGATTGGCCTGAAGGTGGGTATTCAACTAATGACTCACCAATGCCCCGTGGTGAAATTGTAATTGGTGGTCCAAATGTGACGCTTGGCTACTTCAAAAATGAAGAGAAGACAAAAGAATCATATAAGGTGTAGCTTCAATGTTCTCTTTTGCTTTTTCTTTAGGGATAAATAGTAATGTGGGATAAGATCGTACCTCCATTGTTGCTGTAATATGCTTTGCTTAGTGAAGCTGAAAGTTTTGTTTGCTGCTTTTTGTTTTTGATTCCGAATTCACTTTTGTATCTTTGTTGTTAAAGGTTGATGAAAGAGGAATGAGGTGGTTCTACACAGGTGATGTAGGGAGATTTCATTCGGATGGTTGCGTAGAAATCATTGATCGTAAAAAGGACATTGTTAAATTGCAGCATGGAGAATATGTCTCCTTGGGAAAGGTAAGAATATCAGTTTGTGGAAAGCACCGAGTGAATGTTCACTTTTTGTCCTCAAAATTGGAAGTATGAGTCACTTTCCCCGAAATTTAGAAATTAATCATTTAGCATTTGAAATTTCAAATGCGAGTCAAGTGTTGAAATACAAATAATTCAAGTTAATCTCTTAAAATTTAAAACTTTAAATTAGTGCCTAAAAACAACATTTTTTAAAGTTTAAGATTGATCATTGATTTGATTTGATGAAGTGTATTTGACAGATTAATTTGATTCTTTTGTATTTTAGGATGTTTTATGGTTGTTGAGACTAAAACATTAATTTCTTAATTTCGAGGACCAATGAGATTCATGCATGCATTTTTTGAGAATAAAGTGTGCATCCACCCAAAAATGCACAATTCTCAATAATTTTCCCTTATGATTTATTTATTAATTACAGGTTGAGGCAGCTCTTATTGTTAGTCCCTTTGTGGACAATATTTTGTTGCACGCTGATCCTTTTCATAGTTACTGTGTGGCACTTGTGGTGGTTTCTCCATCCACAGTGGAAAATTGGGCATCAAAGCAAGGGATTGCTTTTTCAGATATTTCAGAACTTTGCGCTAAAGAAGAAACTGTGAAGGAGGTTCATGCATCACTTGTAAAGGTATGCCTTTCTTGTCAATTCTCCTGAACTACTTGCTAATTTGTGGGTATTACAACAACAAGCCTTATCCCATTATGTGGGTCAGTTACGTGGATCAAATGACGCCATTGCGCCCTGTTGTGAACCATGTTTGGGTTTAACCTTTCGTTTTTAAGAAGGCAGATTGTTTAAGTCAATAGTGCACACTTCTCGGAGAGTAAGCTTTTCATTTGAAATAACTTAACCAAACGCCTACATCCAAAGCTGTATTAAGCTATGCTTTTTGTAAGTAAAGGAAAAAAATATTGGAATAAAAATTACTCCGAACCTGTAAAGCATAGACAAAGACTTAATGAATATGTACACCAGACAATTATATAAAGGGTAAATTTCACACCTCCCCTGAGGTTTGTTAAAGTTCAGCTTGGATCCCCTCTTTTTGTCCAAATGACAATGACCTTCCCTATATGCACTGATCAATGGAGGCCAATGTAATTTGTCAGCGGAGGCGGAGGTCAATTTAATATTTAGGGGAGGTGAGTGCAATAATTTTACAAACTCAGGACTATTTGAACAAATTTTACAAATAGAGAGGAGGTAAAGTGAATTTCACCAAATTTGGGGAGGTAAGTGTAATTTACCTTTATATGAATGGTAAGTATAAAAAATAACGTGTTTAATGAAAAATTTAAAAAGAATGTTTGCTATTCATAAAATCATAAATGTTTTCTATTCATAAAATCATATATCAACTTTACCCTATCCTAACTTGTATTTTTTTTTTCCACTACTGAAATTTGGCATTTAAGATAAATCCTAAATCTAACCCCCCCCCCTAATCGTTCTTCATCTTGTTCATGTTCTGTAGTTTCATGCTTGTTTTTCATAGTAAGTACATAAAACTAAGTTGGTTGAGCAATGCTTTTTTTTATCAATTTGATTCTTCATAGAGTAAAATGACCATTTATCTGAGGTAAATTAATATCCAAATCAAACACTGGTAAGATTAAGTTTAAGTATTGTGCCACCCCACCCCCACACAGAAATAAAAAAGGTTTGTTCTAACCCTTTGGAAGATGAGCAAGAATTTCAAAACCTTTTCGGCCCACTTTATTCTCTCCTCGCTATTTTCTATATTCTGCATACTCTGGGACGTATCTAGTGAGAATGTCAAAGTTATATGAGAGTGAGAGGAGTAAATCTTTACCATAAAATCATCCATGGATGGTCAAGATTAAAAGATTTTAAAATGTCACATGACATGACACTTAAAAAAGTCGACTTTATGTTCTAATCTTGACCATTCAAATAAGATCCAATGGTTCATATTTATTCCTCTCACTCTCATCCCTCTCACTTGATATGTTCCCCCTGCATACTCTATCTTTGAGGGGAGGGGGACATGTGAGTATATATCATGCTTGAAAGTTTTCATACTCATGCTGAAGGATACTAGTGATCCACCTTTTACAGATGGGGATAGACCTATGACCAGGGACTGATATGTATTTCATGATAATATCTTTCATCCCTGAATAAGATCTTATACTAATTCAGCCACATCTTCTCGAGTGGAAACAAATTTCCCCAAATAAGGGAAAATATGTTAACCGAGATAATAATGTATCACTATCAAAACTTTAAAAAATTAGGACCTGCATGTGGTTGATGTTGGAGTTTATACTTGTTATTTTTGTTAGATGTAGAGTTAGCTATTTAACAATCATTGAGTTAGTTAACTATGGTTAGCAGAATTGTATATAAACTCTGTATATACTCTTTTCTCATGCAATGAGAATCAATCATTCAGCTATATCGCTGAATTCTCTCCCCAATGCTCTGTTCTATGAGCTTCAGTGTCCTTGTATCTTGATAGTTGTAAAGCTCGTTTGTAGTTGATAGGATCACATTAGGTAGCGCAGTGGAAGCGTGTTGGGCTCATAACCCACAGGTCCCTGGATCGAAACCAGGCTCTGATACCAATGTTAGAACCTTGGCAATGGCAAAACTATATCTTTCTTTATTGATAATAGGGAGGGAAATCCCCAATCCCTAACAAAGGCTACAATGGAGGAACTACCTCCTAGAGAGAATTCTCTCAACTACAATACTAACTACAAACTATGAAGATGCCAAATGAATGATCCAAAGACTCCTATGTTACTCCTAATTCCCCTTATTTATAACCAACTAATACACTAACTACTTACTAACTTCCTAACTACTTAATGTGATCCTATCAGTAGTTTAATGCAGGCAATGTACTTAACACTTATGTGAAATTATCTGCAGGAAGCGAAAAAGGCTCGTTTGGAGAAATTTGAGATCCCTGCAAAAATTAAGTTGCTTTCGGAACCATGGATTCCTGAGTCTGGCCTAGTCACTGCTGCTCTCAAGCTCAAGAGAGAGGCTATCAGAAAGGCCTTCCATGAAGAACTTCTGAATTTATATGCTTAGTAGGCCAACGAGTAACATAGATCTATATTAGCCAACTCCAGTGAAAGAAGCTACTGAACCTTTTGCACTTTTCTCGTTAAATTTCTTGTTTTTCTAGTTCCTAGGCAGCGGTTGAGGTGAGGGGCGAAGAGGTTTTGTATCTTTGTTGTTATTATTATTATTTTATTATTATTTTTCATAATTATTTATTTTACATGCTAAGTTACATTCATAATGCATAATGAGGTTTATTACTTGCAGATAGCCAAAATGTTGAATTTGCTTAAGTAGTGATGTAAGGTGAAATTTATTTCTGAAGTTCGCAGATTTGGCCGTTCTTCTTGCCTTTTTTGCCGAAGTTTTGTGCCAAAACTTGCTGTTTAGTTACTCCCATCACCAAAGCAAAATGTATGGAGCAAAAGCTTTTGTTTCTGTTTTTTTTTTTTCTGAAATGTATTTTAGGCCTATGATATTTGCTGATTATTTATCGAATCAATAATGTTGATCGTACAACAGAAATACGTCTAACTAGGGATATTCATTTTAACTATTTTATCTAAATTGAACTGTAACTAAACTGGAACCAAACTAAAAAAAACTGATTTTTAAAAATAGATTTTAACTGAACCATTTTTATAACTAAACTGAACTATATTTTAAAAACTAATTTTTAAAAACAGTTTAATAGTTTAAACTGATTTTTATTTTATTCACTTAAAACATAAAATTTTACTCATTCTCTCCCTCAATCTAAATTAATCTTCCATTCCCTCTCAAAAATTACTAAGAACCCTAATTCCCAAATACTCTAATCTCTCACGATCTCATCCAATCATCCATGGCCTCACAGCTTCGAGACCTCCACCCAGGATTGTAGCACCGCCAGGCGCCAGTCCGCCATTGTTATCTTCTTCTTCTTCACGCTTGCAGCATCCGCCGCCGACCGCTCCAACATCTGCCGCCCTCTGTCACGCGTCCGCCGCTCTCGCATCTTCGCAGCCCCCGCGTCCTCGCCCTCGCCTCCGTTTCGGTCCTCGTCTCCGCCCTCGCGTCTTCGGTCCTCGTCTCCACCCTCACGTTCTCGGTCCTCGCCTCCGCCTGAGCGTCCTCGGTCCTCGCCTCCGCCCGAGCGTCCTCGGTCCTCGCCCGAGCGTCGCCAACCTGCCCGCTCCCGTCTACAAAGAGGTCAAAACCCCCTTCCTTTTCATTCATCTAACCCCCAAAGTTGTTCACTATTCACTCTCTTCCTCTGTTTCTTGACGGTGGTGTAAAATATGAAGTTTCAGTTTTTTGTTAGAGCACAGAAGACTAACGACAAAGGTCATATTTAAAGAGGATTAACATAAATCGTAAGTAGTGAATATTGATTTGATCTGGATTATAGTGGCATGATTGATCTGGATTATAGTGGCATGATTTGATCTGGATTATAGTGCCAACAATAGATGTTTTCATTTTACTTTTTGTTAATCCATGCCCTTCATTCCCTTTCTCATCCACACTGGTTATTCCTAACTTTAAGATTTCTCATCCATGGAGTTTGAGTTCCATGGACCATGTGGATAAGTCCAATGCATAGATGGAATTGGAAGTGTGCACATAATGATTACTTGCTGTTATGTGTATTAATTAATTAATTTGGTCACTGCTTAATTAATTACTTGCTGTGATATTTTTTCTTCTTCTTTATATTGTGTATTTTAATACATAAATGTGTTTTTCTTTGTAAATAATTGAAAATGGATGATCACAATTCAGAGACAGCAGAGCATTCAAACCTGCATAAGAAAAATTAGTTATCTATTTTTGAATCTATTTAAAACCAGTTTTAAATGGATAAACTGCCTTAGAATTGATTTAAAACTGGTTTAAAATGAATAAACTGGTTTTGAACCGGTTTAAAACTGGTTTAAAATGGATGAACTGGTTTAAACTAGTTAACTGTTTTAAAACTGATTAACCATATTATAAACTGGTTCAAAACTTGTTTATCTATTTTGAGTTCAGTTCAGTTTTTAAAAATACAATTCAGTTTATATTAGTTTTAATATGGTTCCAGTTCAGTTCAAGTTAATAGTTAAAATGAACACCCCTACGTCTAACTAGTATCTAACGTGTGTTATTCATGATATGGAATGTGTACTATATGTATATCACATGTACGAATAACACATATTCCATATCATGAATAACACACGTTGAATACTAGTTGGACATATTTCTGTTGTACAGCAAACATTATTGTTTATCGAATTGATCAACTTACTCGATTAATTTATTTCCTGATTCTCTTTTCACGAAAGGAAAAAGGTTTTAAGGAACTTTGTTGCTCAAATATAAAGTGCGTAAAAAGCACAAAAGGTTGAAATATATGCTATTGATACTATTATATGTATCAATAGCACCCCTCCTTGAAATATAAGGAGCATACTTAAAAATAAATATGTATCTTAAGATATCATATGGTAAGAGGGACAATGAGTATAGAGACACCAACTAAAATGTTGTGTAAGTTGTTTGGTTTTGAAGATAGGACAGAGACAACATTTCAACCATCCACTTTAGTGTGCACTCTTGAAGGAGACATACCGGAAACATAACTTAGAGACAAAACATATTTATCTTATAATCTCTCTCAAATGCTACTTACTGTGTCAGCCACCATTGACAATTGTCGACCACTATCATCGATTGACAACCACCACAACTATCGTCACGGCCACCGCAACCACCATCGACCACCATTGCCACCATTGCCACTGCCACTGCCACTGCCATCACCACCGTTGCCACCAGTGTTGGCCACAACCCACCATCAACCATCACCCATCACCACCACCACCAGCGGCCGCCACCCATCGCCACCACCACCCACTGCCACTTCCATCGCTACCACCCATT
Source organism: Aeschynomene evenia (assembly GCA_013621005.1). NCBI lineage: Eukaryota > Viridiplantae > Streptophyta > Magnoliopsida > Fabales > Fabaceae > Aeschynomene > Aeschynomene evenia. The sequence continues at coordinate 18,914,459 of CM024269.1, read as the reverse complement.
GCCGCACCACCACCACCATTGCCCACCACCACCACCACCAACATTGTCACCACCTCAAAATAGAAATTATTTATAATTGAGAAAGTTTTAAGGGTAAACCCCCAACTTGGTCCCGGACAATTTTCACTTAGAACAAGTTAGTCCCTGACAAATAGAAATTGACAAGTGAGTCTCTGACAATGTCCAAAATCGGACATCCATTCGTCCCTTAAACGTCTCCGTTAAGAGACTCAAAACACGGCGTTTTTGGCATACACAAATTTACACTAAAACCCAAATCTCTCTCATTTTAACCCTAATCCCTCAAACTCTATCCCTTACCTCCACTACCCCCCTTCATCTCTTCCTCAAACCCCCTTCATCTCTTCTCCAAACACACTCAACATGCAGTAACTCTCTTATTTTCACTTTCTTCATCTCCCTAACCCTCAAACTTCTCTCATTTTCTTTAAAAAAAATCAAAGAGAGAAGCTGTTGAGTGTGTTTGAAAATAAGGGTATGAAAATGTATGAAAATAAGGGTGCCCAAATGAAAATATTTAACAATAGTTCAAGCAAATAGTTCATAGGTAGTGAGAGAAGCTGAAAGACGCAAACTTTGAGATTTGAATTGAAGATAAAGGTGAAGAAGGATAATGGAGTGTGTGAAATAATAAAAAAACTCACCTTACTAGAATAAGAAACAAAAAGTGAGATTTTAATTTGTTTTCTACTGTGTTGATGTGGATTTAGTTGATTGTGAAGGAGTGTATGTAAATGAGCAATGTTGTTAGGTGAAAATTGAGTATCTGAAGGAGAAGATGGAAGAGACAATGAACAGTGTTGTGAACAAAAGATTCAAAAAAGTCACTAGTTAAAAAACGACTGTGTTTTGGTGCCAAAGAAACATAGCTTAACGGAGTTCGTTTAACGGACGAATGGATATCCGATTTTGGACATTGTCAATGACTCATTTGTCAATTTCCATTTGTCATGGACTAACTTGTCCTAAGTGAAAATTGTTAGGGACCAAATTGGGGGTTTACCCAAGTTTTAACACAAGTCAAAATTGGAGTAATGAAGTATGAGATTACTCATATTTTAAGTTCATAGTTATAAGAGAGATTATAAAAAACAAACATATTCAGTACATATTTAGGATGATGGGTGGTTAAAATTTTGTTGATTTTCATGGACATCGGTCTACATCGTCGATGATGAATTTTGAAGGTGCATCAAGAAGTTTTTTTCAGCTATATACTTCGCAAAAGTCCTTTGAACATTTGCCAAATTTAGCTCATCTATCTCTAGAATTGAGTAACTAGCAAGGATCGATATACAACTCCTTTCCTTCACCAATTTTAATCTAGATTGTCCAATAGTGTTGATCCTAAAATTTAAATATTTCAACAAAAATGAATGCATGTGAAAAAAGTCTTGAAAAAGTATGTTTATTCAATGTGTAACTATGTTGACATTATATTGGATAGTATAAAGTGATTATTTGAGATAAGATGCTAATTTATAGAGGTAAATTCTAATTTAGAAACATGAAGATAATATTTCATATTAGCAACATAAAAAGTAGCTAATCTACAAATGATAAATCCTATTAAGGACATCAAATATTTTTCATTTGAAAAAAAAAAATCATAGTGTGCAGAACATACCATACGAGACCATATATTTACATTATATAAATAAGCAATCATAACGAAAGTTGAATTGCTCATCAATCAATGTGATTTTAATTTCGAATTTTCGATCGTTCTATTAATTCAAACACAAATGCTTAGGGAACAATAAAAAATCAGTCAAAACAGTTAACAAAGTTCTTTTAGTATTTTATGGTCCAAATAGTATTTTAATCATGAGTATATTTTTAATGGGTTGGGTGATTGTGACCCAAATTTCAATTTATTGACTGTTTTAGCTGATTTTTTTTGTTATATCCCTAGCCCTACTCTAATTCAAAATCTATTCATATGATCGAGATTTTCACTTTTCTTTTTCAAATCAATGCACACGGTAACCTTAGAGATAATTTAAAAGTTGTCAAAGATGTAATGAGAATATAAAGCAAGCTATGAATCTATGATATTTAAAGTGATATATAACACTTTAATTCATATCATTTTCAATTATTACAATTATTATATATAAAACTAAAAATCAACTGATCATGATTGAGAAACAAACAAAGATTAAAGGTCTATTAATGATATAAATCAAATAGATCAATTACTTTGATAATTACTAATTGATTACCAATATGTGAGAGATCAATTCATATCACTCTCCAACACTGTAGTGTTATAGCTAATATAAGTATCATATCTGCAAGCACAGCTTATTAGAGAAAACATTAATTAGATTATATACTCCACAAATACTCTTTGTGAAAACTTTAAAGATCAAACATATGATAAAACTACAAACAAGGTAACATTTAGGAGACGTTTGGTGCATTACCGAGGAAGATTACCGGTAATCTAGATTACCTTGCAGATAGATTACTTCCAATTAAATTATCGGTAATCCACATTACCTTGTTTGGTATATACAAATAAGATTACTGGTAATCTGCATGACCTTGTTTGGTATATTATCTACATTACAAGGTAATCTATATATATTACTACAATACCCTCTAAATAATTATAAAATGAATTAATCAAATATAATTATATTATATATATTGTTAAAATACGTAAAATACATATAAAATGAATTAATCAAATATAATTATATTTTAAATTTAATATCAATATTTTTCAGTTTTGACATTAATATAATTATTTACTAAAAATAAAAATCCATTAAAATAATTATAATATTCTTGCAAAGAGTGCAACATAGAAAAAATAAATATAACGTAATAAATTAAAAAAAAACACCAACAAGAAGGGCTACGTGGGTTTTTGAGATAAATTATGATTTGTGTTAGAAAATTATAAAATTAGAAATAGTAGTGTATTTTGTTAGAGGGATAATGGTGTAATAAAATAAATTAGAAGATTACCTAGGGGTGGTAATCCAGATTGCCACCTGATACGGAGGTAATCCACATTACCACTTTGGAGGTAATGTGGATTACCACCAATATCTTTGTCAAAACAAACGAATCAATCTGGATTACCAGGTAATTTAATTGCAAGATTACCGGTAATCTATGTAGATTAGCTCGTACCAAACGCCCTCTTAGTACCAAGTCAAATCATTCACAATTATTAGAAGGGGATTGCTATTAGTACGGCTGAATCTTTTCAATTAAATTAATAATCCATCTCCAAAAATGATGATGGTCTAATTACTGCACGCTTTTAATTTTTTCGAGAACATCATTTGAATTGAACTATGAATTTGGCAGGTCTAACATCCTTTAGCATATTGAAATAATCAGCTGTAATAGTCGGCCAATAGTGCCCAAGACATTTATAACTGACATTTAGAGCCGTAATAGTTGGCTTCAAACCACATACACCTTCATTCATCCATAACTCCTAACTCCTTCGATTATGATCCAAAAACAATAAGAAATTCTTAATGATTCTTCCTACGAATTCATTTCTTTTAATGATTTCAAGTGCATAGTCCGCCGAATTCATTTCTTTTAATGATTCTTCTTCCTACGAAACCCCTTCCAAGTCGGCTAACTGATCATCAAAGTCAGCTAACTTGATAACTACATCATCAATATAAATTTCCATATTCTTTTCAAAACAAAGCATGCCATTATCATTCATCACCCATCGATATGTTGCTTTGGCATAAACCAACACTCATGCAAAAGAAAGCAATCTTATGAATGTCCTCTTTAACTACTACAATTTAATCGTAACTCGAGTAAACATTCATAAATACCAGAGTTTTATTATTTGCAACAACATTGACTAATTTTTCTGCCACCGACATTACAAATACACCTCAGGAGCTTCTAAACTTCAATTCCTAAAGTTAGTGTGATTTTATTTTTCAATAATACTATATGTACACTTTTTTATTAGCCACCATTAGCCACCCTTCATTTTTTTATAGTAGGCCCCCATCAGAATGAAAAAGTAATATTTGATGAAATTGATGAAGTGGTTAATGGTGGCTGCAAAATGGTATACAAGAAACATTATTATTTATTTTTTATAACAATAGAATATCAAGCAACCATTCAATATGCCTAGTTGTCCTAATAAAACCTGTTTTGAGAAACTTCTCCATTTTTGATTTTACTCTTCAGCTGTACTGTTGGATTAATACATTGTGTTCGCTGCCTATGGCATTTGAATCTATCCTCATAGGAAGTATGTTCCCCACTAATTCTCCCATATAACTTCAAGTCCATACTTATTGTACTTGAAAGTCAGGCGGACAATCTATTCACGACAATCTTCATCCAAAAATTCTATATTCTCATCTCATCTTGTGTACCTCAACTAGCATTGGTTAGAGGGCCTTGAACCTTAAATCTAGCAGGTTGCTTATTTTCTATGAATAACAATTCTTTTTCTACTTTTATTACTTTTTTTTTTATCAATATGGGACTCCACAAGCATCCTCCTTCCCCTATGCATCTTCGGTTAGCCACACCGATCTGAGCAAAATAAATCTTAGGAGAGTTATGATATTATCATATGTAGCATAATTTAGGAGGATAAATAAATATAGGAGTTAATTAGTAAACAACTATTATCTGTCTTTTAGTATACTAATAGAGATTTAGTATATCTTAAACAAATAGTATTCCTTTTTAAAATATAAATTATTAAATATTTCTCAAAAATTTGTAAATCATGATAAAAATAAAATTAAAATCAAACTTAATCAATCAAGATACACGTAGAAAACTAACAATAATAGCAAAAAATTTATGAAACAATATGTTATGCAGAATATTTGTTTATGTGATATCAAATTGCATTAATCACTATCTTAAATAATTTTTTGTTTCAAGATTTGAATATTTCAATTGATATGTGTCTCTAACTTTCCAAAAAGGGAGTCATTCAAGTTAGAATATAAAAAAGTAAGAATATTAAACAATTATTTTATTTTAAAAATGTAGTAGTAAAAAATAGAAAATTTTATATTTAATAATAAAAAAGAAAAAATGCATATTCATAGAGAAAATGGTTGATTTTTCTCATTCCTTATAACAAAATAAAACATTAAAAATAAAAAAAATTAGTCATTCAAATGGTAATAAAAAAGTCATTTAATTAAAAAACATAATAAAAATTAGTAGAGAAAGAAAAAAGTAAAATATCATATAAGTAATATTTAAATTATTTAATATTTTTAACATAATAAATATTTAATTTTAATATTTTTAAATTATTGAGAGGTGAGTTTAATTCTCTTTTTTATTTTTTAAAATAAAAAATGAAAAGTTAATTATAATTATATTTTTAATTATTAATGATAAGTCCTATAAAAACACTATATTATCTATTAATAAAGGATAAATATTTAATTTTATCATTTTAAAATTATTTATATGAGAAAGAAGAAAAATTTTCATTAATTTATTTTATATTAGAAATAATTATTTTTATTTTTCTGTGATTCAAATTAGTTAGTTTCAATAAATTAAAATATTAAAATTAAATATTCAATAAGTAATATCTCAATAAATAAAACAAATATTTGATTTTAATATGGTCCATTATTTTTATTATTTTTTTTTAAAAAAAAAAGCTATGTTAAATTAGTAAAAATTGATCTTATGATAAATGTCATTCCCAATATACACATGACATTACTTGGATGACTGCACCATAATTTTACGTGGCGATCCATAATCACCAAAAAAATTTCTCTTCATGAGTTTACCCCAATAAAAAAGAATGTCCGTGACACATGACTCCCAAAAAAATCCATGTTATGAGTTATGCTAACTGAGGAGCTTGGAATTTTTAATTTATTTATTTATGTAAATTTTAAGAGAAATGATTTTTTGCTATTCAAATTAAATGTAGACATCTAAAAAGATGAAAAAAATGATAAAAAAATAATGAATTGAAAAAATAAATAAATAATAAAATAGTAAAACTCATATATTTTATGAGTAGGATGTTTGAATGTTTAAAAATTATGAATATTCAAATAGTATTTTTAAAATTTTAATTATGAGTTTAATTATCAAATATTTTAAAATTGATATATAATTTTTTTTATAATTATATGATAACTAATATTATCTATACCTATAATTTTATTAAATATTAAATAAATTATAAAAAAATATATAGTTTTCATAGCCATATGTATAAAAATATCGATAAAACCCCTAAATTAGTCCCTTCAGAATTTACAATCGGACATTATAGTCCATCGAGAATGAGAAAGTAAAAATTAGTCTCTGCACATGTTAGACGTCGGAGATGATGGTCTGGCAGTAACGGTGACGATGTGGCACCGTTAAATGACACATCACTATCACCATAAACTAAACGACACTGTTTTGATGTTCTAAATCATCAATTCACTTAACTTAAGTGAAGTGTGGGAGGAGAGATATGTTATGTGGGGTTATTAAGTGAAGTGATGATTTGGAAAATCAAAATGACATCGTTTTATTTATGGTGAAGATGATGTGTCATTTAACGGTGCCACATCATCACCGTTACTGCCAGATCATCATCTCCGTTTGAGAAGATTAACAGAGGGATTAATAAGTCCGACATCTATCATGTGCAGAGACTAAATTTTACTTTATGCTTCTGGAGGGACTATAATATCCGATTGTAAATTCTGGAGTGACTATAATATCCGATTGTAAATTCTAGAGGGACTAATTCTGGAGGTTTTATAAAATAAATAATCATGACGTGAAAGTATATAATTGGCCTTATTTTTTACAACAATACTTTTTGTATACCATTTTGCAGCCACCATCAGCCACTCCATCAATTTCATCAAATATTACTTTTTCATTCTGATGGGGCTCACGGTTAAAAAGTGAAGGGTGGTTGATGGTGACTGATGGGAGAGTATACATATAGCATTATTGCATTTTTTAATTACAAAATAGAAAATATCAGGGGTTGGGTGAGGAGGATGGTCCCACCAATTTTCAATCAGGCAAAGATACGCACAAAACGCCGATCCATTTGTCTAATTGAAAATCAGTTTTGTCCATTTTCCGTTTCTTCTTACGAGGATCTTAGTCAGCATAGATAATATCCATTCCATTTCTGTACCCATCCGTGCTCTGTGTCTGTGGCGTTGGATTTACATCCCACTCACACCTTCTTCCCATTTCCTTCATTGCAAATCGCAATCGCAGCACGGAGGCAGCAGCCGCAGAGCCACCGCCACGCCGCCGCGGAAGCAGCAGCATAGCCAGCACCTCGGTTCCTCGCCTTCTTCTTCGAGGTCTCGCCCCCCTCGCCGCGCAGGGACAGAACCGCGCCGCCCTCGCCTTCATCTTCCTCTCCGTCGCGCTCCGCAGGCCGCACCACCGTAGAGCCCGAACTGCGTGCGCTTGGCCTTCTTCTTCGTGCTCGCGCAGGCCGCACCGTTCGCAAACAGAGCTATCGCCACCGCCACCGCCACCGCCACCGCACCTCGGTTCCTCTTCTCCTTCCTATTCTCAGTCCTCAAAGGATCAAACTCTCAGAAGTCAGACCTCAGTAAGTAGTGCTGTGAGCCTGTGACTGCAATCTCAGAACTTACATATCAATTCTCTTCCCTTCTCTTCTCTGTCTACATTTTTATCTTCTCTTGATGAAAATTTAAAATTTTGATTTGATTATTTGAGGCTGATTGATGCATTATTCACTGCTGTTGAGAGTTCTTAAATGATTCAGACTACTTTTCGTGTTAGATTTTTATTATTATTAGGTAATAGGAACTCTTTATTGTATTCTGATGATTCACAACACTATTCATAGACACACACAAGCATAGATACATGCATACATACATACATATCAAGTCTCCTCTCTCACTTTGTTATACAATTACAACTGCGAGATTTATAGTTGCAGTAGATAAGGTAAGGTGATGGAGAAGAAGGAAACGTTCCTGACGGTGCCTCCATTCGAGTGCGCGTGGCGTGGGGATCTGAAATTTCGTGAAGCTGGTAGGGGATGCGTGGTTTTTGAGGCCTACGCCTGCAACGACGTGACGCTTGTATTCAGGGAGAATGTGGGGAGTCAGGGGTACCATTACAAGAGGGACAGCAGCCCCCACTACACTGTCATATTGGGCAGTCACAGGAACAAACGCCTCAGAATCGAAGTCAACGGGAAAACCGTGGTCGACGTGGCAGGGGTGGGACTCTGCTCCTCCTCCTCCTTCCAGAGCTATTGGATCAGCATCTTTGATGGCTTGATCAGTGTTGGTAATGGCAAGTACCCTTTCCAGGATGTGGTGTTCCAGTGGCTGGATTCCAATCCTAACTCTAATGTTCAGTATATTGGGCTCAGTAGCTGGGACAAACACGTTAAGTATAGGAATGTTAATGTGCTGTCCTTGACTCATGCTTACATGCCCCTCTGGAAACCTGTGGGTTTCGGTGATTCTCAAGTTGAGGATGAGGACCAGATCGATGCAGGCTTTGGAGACAAGCAGATGATGGATTATGATAAATGGGCCCTCAAGAACTTTCTGGAGAGTTGGGAGCTGTCTGACATGCTGTTCATTGTTGGTTCGGAGGAAAGGCCTGTCCCTGCTCACAAGGCCATCTTGGCGGCATCTGGCAACTTCCCTTTCAGCTCATCATCCTCATCGTTTGTCATCAAACTACCAGCTGTATCTTATGTGGTTCTTCATGCTCTGCTTCAGTACATATACACTGGGTGGACCCAGGTAGCCCTTGCCTATACTGCTTCTTATTCTTATCATTATTCACAAATTCATAGGTCCTTGGGTAAGGAAGATACTAATCTTGATATGTTCCATATATAATTTGATAATTAAGCTCTGTTTTGTTATTGCACTAGTGTGGAACTGTGGATATTTATTTATGTTCACAAGGTAGTTTTGTCTTTGTATCGTGTAGATTCTGCACCTTCAGCTTGGTTCTTTGAGGGCTTTGAGCCTGCAGTTTGAAGTGATGACACTTGTGAAGCAATGTGAAGAGACCATGCAACGACTTAAGCTAGATAATAAGTTGCTTGACACGGGCAAGAGTGTGGAGTTAACATATCCGTGCATCCGTCTGAACTGTTCAACTTTGGCCTCACTTCCTATCAGGATTGAGAGACTGAGGCAATTGAAATTAACTGGCCAGTACAGCGATGTAAATATCTACATTGAGAGTTATGGGCTTGTTGCACGAGCTCATAAAATTGTTCTCAGTTTGTGGAGTATCCCCTTTGCCAAGGTGAGCCAATAATGTCCCAATCTTTTCATCTGATTTAACTTAAGCCGCCAATGACATGCCTCCCCACAACCATGTCTTACTAACTTGTAATTTTGTCAGATGTTCACAAATGGAATGAGTGAGAGCACGACCTCAGAGGTTACCCTAAAGGATGTGCCGCCAGAAGCTTTCATGGCGATGCTTGACTTTTTATATGATGGGGAATTGAATGACAAAATTATAGATTCTGGTGCATTTTTGCTCCAACTCCTTTTATTGGCTGACCAGTTTGGAGTGACTTTTCTTCATCAAGAATGCTGCAAGATGCTTTTAGAATACCTCTCGGAGGTAACTTGATTCCAAACATAGATCAGTACATTATTAAAAGTCTGAATAATTTATCCTGCGGATGCCACCCCAATAAACTGATTGGAGAAGAGAGTTGCGGTTTTGGACTTCTAAAAACAAGAGATCATTTTATAAGAACCAATTCGTAGATATTGATTCTTCTCGTCTACATATCATATGCAGGGATGCAGTTCTTCTATTGGGTGAAGATCATACAACAGAGTTTTTCTATTATACACAAATTTAATGGAGGAGGAAGCAGACAATTTTGGCAACTAATAATGCCGTAGCTTTTGAAGCTAACTGTTGAACTTTGTTGCAGGACTCAATATGTCCACTCCTCCAAGTGGTTTCTTCAATCCCATCGTGTAGACTTATTAGAGAAACATTGCAAAGGAGAATTTCCATGAACTTTGACTATTGTATCAGTGCAAGTACTGATTTTGTTTCGTTGGATGAGGCAACTTTCATCAATATCATTAAGGTGTGTGTCCCTAAAAGTTGCTCAATCTGTTCAATTCTATAATAAATCCTAGGATTGATCTTACTGCATAACACATAATATCTTCTAGGAAGGCCTGCATATCAATTGGCTTACAGGTAAAGCGAATAAGTTTTGAGAGTAGGAGTGCACAAAGAATAAAATAGTAGAGTTATACTTATGCAGATATGCCATAAATGTCTAAAACAGGGGTTCAGTGGTTTTCTGCATCTGCAGTGTGCATTTACTTCTTTGACTGATAGTGACTACGTTAATAAATTGTCTATCCTAGTAGGTCTTCCTGTAGTATTAACTCCTTTGCTGATAATTTCTCAATCTATACTTGGATTTTTGCAGCATCCAGATTTGACGGTAACATCTGAGGAGAAAGTTCTTAATGCAATCCTAATGTTTGGCATGAAAGCAAAGGAATTTTTTGGGTGGGAAGTAGTCGATGAGTTGTTGGTGAATTCAAAGTCTGAACACCTTTTTGGTGAGAGGCTTCAATTAGTTAATGACCTGCTGCCACTTGTGCGATTTCCACTACTACAGTATTCCTTACTTGAGAAGGTTTGTATGCTATGCATTTAGACATTAAGGGGCAGATTAACCCAATTACAAAGGGGAGAAAATTGCTTATTCTGACCATAACGTTATAACTCCTTTGCAGTTGCATAGTTGCAACATTAGCTGTCATATCCCTGTTTTCCAAAACCTTGTAAGTTTCTGTGTTACTCTGATTAATTGTTTAAGGAATTTTGTACAGTGTACAGTGTGTTTAGAAAATGTTGTCTTTGAGTAATTGCTCTGTTATTTTACTTATTACAGGTTAATGAAGCCATCAATTTTGTCAAATGTGGACTGACGAGGCTAGAAAATGAAGAGAAGTAAGTTCTTCATTGAAGTTTTTTTTTTCTGCCAAGTAATTTTTTCAAAGGTTAGATCTTAGATTGTAGCCTCTGTAGTGGATAACAGAAGTTGACCTGCGTTGGATTTCCTTCTAGTGTTAGATTCCAACATAGACGGTCTAGTTACAAGGAACTCCAATACATTCGTGACGGGGACAACCATGGAGTTCTGTACTTTGCAGGCACATCCTATGGTGAACACCCGTGGGTCAATCCTCTTTTGGCGGAGGTAGATCATCTTCCTTATTTTTTTCTCCTTAATGTTTCTTTGGGAATTTTGATCTTCGCTAACAAATTATGCGTTGCAGCGAAAGACAATTACCATTACAGCCAGCAGTCCCCACTCAAGACACACCGACCCCAAGGTTTTAGTCTCCAGAACCTACCAGGTCTGCCATTTTTTTTAAAAACTCTGATCGACAATTGAACTTTTTATCTGTTGGATGGCACCTAAACTTCATCTGGCTATCACAGGGAACATGTTTTGCTGGGCCTCGATTGGAAAATGGACATATCAGTTCCTGGTGGATGGTTGATCTTGGGCAAGATCATCAGGTATACATGATGTTGATTGTTGCTACAAATATAAATATTTTTTAATGGTTGTTGCTTGCGTTTGTTCATGCACTCAGAGCAAGTAAAGGGAATAAGATATAATGGCAACGGCAACCATACCAAACCAAAGTCTTATCCCATTAGGTGGCGTCTGCTACATGAATTAAACAATATCATTGCGTCTTGTTTTAGCTTTGATCCATGCCATAAGATTCAACAAAGTTTTACATTGGCTGTTGAAAACCTAACACTACTCTCCTCTTTTATCCGGGCTTAGAACCAACTATGCAAAAAAATAGACATAGTTGTATAATGGTGATTGCAACAACAAAAACAAAAGCCCTTTTTAATTAGGTAGGATTGATGTATATAGAGTTTTAGATTAAGAAGCACTGACACGACACAAGATACATTAGGTTCATGGACATGGAGACACACTAATAAGTTACAAGATAAGGACACAACATATGTATGTATGTATAATTAATATTTTTCAACAAAAGCCCTCTTATTTTGGATGAATACATATTTAATTTGAGTTTTTTAAGGTCCACTAAACTTTGATTAGGTTTGGGCTTAAGTTTCTTCACAAAAAATGGAGAACATAAAAAATGAAATAAGGTGACATGTCTATGATGTATTTGGCTTGTGTTCATGGCGTGTCACGATGTGTCTATCACGTGTCTAACAATGTCCAGTGTGCGTTCGACCTAAAATTTTGGACATGTATGGACGTGTGTCAAATACGTGTCTATCGGATGTCGATGATCAACATGTGTTGGACACATGGACACACCTTAGTACAGGTGTGTCCGTACTTCCTAGGTTTTGGAAAATAATCAAAGTTACGTATATGTCAGCATAGTAAGACCTCTAATTTGAAGATTTTATTGGCACCTTCTGCCAAGCCACCTCATGTAAATAAGTATTAGTAATGGAACTTCACTTAAATTTGTAGATCATTACACATTAGTTCATTACTCTGCTGATAGAATCCGCTTTGTGATGATATAAACAATTGTTGGATGCAGCTTATGTGCAACTACTACACTCTGAGGCAGGACGGTTCCAAGGCCTTCCCTAGATGTTGGAATTTTCAGGTACACAATCTTTGCTTTGGGGACGGTGGTGTGTGCTGTATTGATAACACATAATACAAGGGTAAATATTAAGACAAGGTAAATAATACAAGGGATGAACCGATTGGGGTTGGCACAGGTAGTAAGCAGTTCGTTTTCCTTTAAGTAATATTTCGGGTTCGAGCCTTGTAGATGAAAACAATTCCTACTAGGAGTTTCACCTGCCATTGTCAGACATGCAATTCGTGAAGACGAATTAGTCAGGACGAAACTCCGAATAATATGGACAACCAAAAAGAAAAAAATAATACAAGGGAAGAGTTATGTAATTATTGTTTAAATTATTATGTTGGTGTGAAATTTTGCAGGGTTCACTAGACGGGAAGAGTTGGACGAACTTGAGAGTGCATGAGAATGAGAGGACAGTGTGCAAGCCTGGCCAGTTTGCATCCTGGGCCATAACTGGGCCAAATGCTTTGCTTCCATTTAGGTATTTTCGGGTTGTTCTGACTCGACCCACTACTGATGCAACCAATCTTTGGAACTTGTCCATTTGTTATTTGGAGCTTTATGGCTACTTTCTCTAGACTAACGTGGTTTCGATTTGCTTTGCTATGCTTTGCTATGCTCTACTGAATCAATACTGATACCATACTACTCTCACTGTTTCAACTCCGGCTGGCTTTGTTATGTACATTAATGTTATTATTATTATGGTAATAGACTAATAATTATTTATGGATAGATCTCATTCTTGTCGAGTATAAAACTAAAACGGAAATACTTGAGACAGCCAAAATAGTCAATTTATTGTGCACAACATATATAATATAAAATACACAACGTATATTACATGCAATGTACAACATATATCACTTATTGTGTACAATATATATTACATGTTGTATCATCATCTTTCTTTGCAATATGTAATATATACTGTGCACATCATGTAATATGTAGCGTGCACAATATGTAATATTTGTTGTGCAATTTATATTATGTATGTCGTGCACAACTTGTTGATTGTTTTGACTGATTTTTTGTTGTGCCCCAAGCAAAGCAATGCTCAAACTAAAATAATGAGCTTAATTAATATGTTTTGTGTGAAATAGTTTTATTCTAACAACCTGTCATATAGGAAAGTTTTTCCTTTTAGACAGTCGAGTCTGAGTCTATAATCAATTTCATGTGATAGTGTGTTAGTTGAGTGATAGACATGACATAGAAACTAAACTCAATATATTTAATATGATACCACTAGGGGTGGATCTCATGTACTTATGAGACCCTCACCTTGATAAATTGACCTTTTCTCAACTATCATGCCTTTCTCATAGGCTGAAATCAAGAAAAAAAAATTCATAAGCTGTGAAACTTATATCTGTCAAGGTGATTGCTTGACACGAGAGCAAATTGCAGAAGCATTATACATGGCTGAGAAAGAGGATTTTATATTGATTGAATGATTCTTGATACAATTGAAAGAGAAAGACTGTCACATATATATATATATATATATAATGTGATCTTAACAAACTAAAGAAAAGAGATAAGATATCAATAACAGAAAGATTTTATATCAAAACAGAAATAACTAATGTTTAAAAAATAATCTGTTGAGACCCCCCCTCAAGCTGGGCTGTATAGATCAGTAAGGCCAAGCTTGGAAGTTAGATAACCGAATGGTCCTGGAGACAATGACTTGGTAAAAATGTCAGCTAGCTGCTCTGTTGAACTGATTGGAAGGAGATGAATGAGTTTGTCGCGAACCTTGTCACGAACAGTGTGACAATCAATTTCAATGTGTTTAGTGCGTTCATGGAAGACAGGATTGTTGGCAATGTGGATAGCTGAGTTGTTGTCACAGTACAAAACAATAGGAGAAGGATGGGGAATTTGAAGGTCCTGAAGCAAGAACCGAAGCCATTGTGCTTCACAACATGTGTGGGCTAAAGCTCTATATTCAGCCTCGGCTGAGCTTCTAGCCACAGTTTGCTGTTTCTTACTCTTCCAAGAGATGAGAGCATTGCCAATGTAAAAGCAAAAACCTGAAATGGATCTGCGGGTGTCTTTGCAAGAGGCCCAGTCAGAGTCAGAGTATGCCTTGACAGTGAGATCAGAAGATGCAGGGAAGAAGAGACCTTTTCCGGGAGAAGATTTAATGTATCTTAGAACATGATGAGCTGCAAATTCATGCTCAACCATTGGTGTAGAAAGAAATTGACTAAGTTGGCTGATGATGAAAGAGAGATCTGGCCTAGTATTTGTTAAATAAACCAATCTTCCTATTAGCCTTCTATAAGAAGTTGGATCATCTAGTGGTTTGGTGCCTTCTTTTGATAATTTGAGAGAGTAATCAAAAGGAGTACTGGTGGGCTTGCAAGCAAGTAATCCAGCATCTTCTAAAAGGTCTAGAGCATATTTTCGTTGGTAAAGTGCAATGCCTTTGGAAGATCTAGCTACTTCCATTCCTAGGAAATATTTCAAATTGCCAAGGTCTTTGATTTTGAAGAGGGAATGAAGAGTTTGTTTGACATGATTGATCTCATGAATATTGTTGCCTGTGAGGATAAGGTCATCAACACAAACCAAAATAGCAGTGAATGTACTTGAGCAATGCTTGGTAAATAATGAGTAGTCAGCCTTAGATTGATTATAACCAAGATTCAACAATGTTTCGGTAAGTTTGTGATTCCATTGGCGGCTAGCTTGTTTCAAGCCATATAACGATTTTTTCAGTTTACAAACCTGTCCCTGTTTAACACCTTGCAAACCAAGAGGAGGAGTCATGTAGACATCCTCAGATAAATCACCATGAAGAAAGGCAGTGTTGATGTCACACTGCTGCAAGTGCCAGTTCTTTGCTGCTGCCAAAGCAAGAATCAGCCGGATAGTGGTTATTTTAATAACTGGACTGAATGTCTCAAGGTAGTCTAATCTTTCGGTTTAAGTGTAGCCTTTGGCGACAAGTCGTGCTTTGTGTTTGTCGATAGAACCATCAGCATTATATTTAAGTTTAAATATCCATTTTGATCCAATTGGAGTTTTATCAGGTGGCAAATCAGTAAGAACCCAAGTATTATTCAGCTGCAAAGCATTTAATTCTGATGTAATTGCATCACGCCAGGAATCATGAAGGATGGCCTGTTTATATGTGGCAGGCTCGGTAACAGAACTGATGGCAAGAGTAAAAGCTCTATATGAAGGACTAAGTCTGTCAAAACTCATGACAGCAGATAAGGGATAAAGAGAATCATTAGAAATAACAGAAGTTGATGATGAAAGTAAGGAGCAATGATAGTCCTTGAGATAAGAAGGAGGGTTTCTAGTTCTAGAAGATCTCCGAAGAGGTATCTGAGGTTCAGTAGGGGTAGGAATGGTGGTTTGTGAGGAAGGTATTGGGGCTGTGATGTCTGTTGTGGGATTTGATGGAGATAAGGAATGTATAGGATCATGAGGTGAACAAGGTAAGGCAGTAGGTGCTTCAACTGGTGGGTTATCAGTAGTGATAGGATCTTGTGGGGGTGGGGTATTAGGTGTAGAGTTAAATATGATGGCTGCAGGGGATGATGGAGAAAACTCCAAATCAATGAGATTAGGAGTGGTAGTTAGGACAGGAGAATGATCCAGAGGTTGTGTAGGTGTGAAAGAATCAAAATTAGGGATGTGTGATGTGAGTGGAAGGTGGGGAAACTCAGTAACAGAAAATTGGTCAAGGTGTTGGTAGGGGAAGATAGATTCATAAAAAATAACATTCCTTGAGACTAAGATCTGTCTTGTTTTGAGATCTGAGATCAAAGAGGACATAACCTTTTGTTTCTGGTTTGAATCCCAAGAAGATGCATTGATTTGCCCTTGCATCAAACTTTTTTCTAGCTGAGACAAGAGTAGAGGCATAACACAATGATCCAAAAGTTTTTAAAATTGCCAATTCTGCAGGAGCATTGAAAAGTACTTCAAAAGGTGACTGATGTCCCAAAACGAGAGATGGTAAGCGATTTAAGAGGAATACTGCATGTGTGACAGCAAAATTCCAGAAGACAATGGGAACATTAGAGTGGAATAAAATTGATCGTGCAATGGCCAAGATGTGTTGATGCTTGCGCTCTACAACTCCATTTTGCTGAGGCGTTTCTATACAAGATGTTTGATGTTGAATTCCCAAAGAAGCATAAAACGCAGGCATGATAAACTCTTTCCCATTGTCAGATCTGACTATTTTAATTTTCTTATCAAATTGAGTGGAAACATACTGAATGAAGTTGGAGATAAGAGTACGTGTCTCAGATTTGTTTTTCATGGGATAAATCCATGTGAACCGAGAATGGTCATCTACAACAGTTAAGAAGAATTTGTGTCCAAGTAAAGATGGCACATGAAAGGGGCCCCAAATATCCATGTGAATCAAACTAAAACAAGTATCTGTTACAGAATTGCTAACAGGAAAGGATAATCTCTTTTGTTTCCCTAAATGACAAGTAGAACAATGTTGGCTTATTGATTTACAGTGAATAAAAGGAAAGTTCTTTGCCAAAACTTGGAGTTTGCCAAATGAAGGATGACCTAACCGTGCATGCCATAGATCAGCAGTATTTTTGTTTGATGACAGAGATGTACTAGTGATGTTAAAAAACTGTTTGGTAGGGTCTGTTGACTTGATAACAGGATTGGCAGCATCCAAGATATACAACCCTCCAACAGGTCTAGCTGTGCCAATCGTCTTCGAGGAGCAATTGTCCTGAATTAAACATCCAAGTTCAGAAATCAAACAATGGCATTGCAAGTGATAAACCAGTTTGGAAACTGATATAAGGTTGAAGGCAAACTGTGGTATGTATAGGACATTTGAAAGAAAAAGATCATTGGAGAAATAAATTGTCCCGGTGATGTGAGCATATAGAGTGGTGCCATCAGGTAATTGGACATGGATTGGAGGAACATATCTATAGCTTGTAAATTTTGATAGAGAGGAAGAGACATGATCAGTTGCTCCTGTATCTATTATCCAATTAGTTGGAGGAGGTTTGCCAAAGCTTAAGAGGAGTGAAGTACCTGAGGTGGATTGGGGGTTTGTGGTATTTGTAGAAGACTGAGATGGTAGAGGATCAGATTGTTGCATCAAAGCAATCAGTTTCTTATGGAGGGTGGGAGTAAGTAACATTTCTGAATTTCCAGATGAAGAAGTGGTCTGAGCAGGGGCAGGAGAAGTGTTGGAGGTATAAGATTGTGGAGGGGGATAACCATGGATTTCATAGCATTTGTCAATGGTGTGACCGTATCGACTACAGTGTGTGCAATAGGGTCGATTTGATGAGCCACGACCATGAATGAATCGACCGCGACTGCTACGGCCACGAGAACGCCCCCTGCCGCGAGTGTTGATATCAACTGTAGCGATTAAGGGCGGGTGAGACTCAATAGTAGTTTCTCGTTCATGTTGCAGGACAAGTGAGAGAGCTTGATTGATGTCAGGGAAAGGTTTGATCAACATGATTTGAGTTTTGACATTACCATAAGTATCATTCAGACCTTTAAGAAACTTAATGACAAATTCTTTCTCTCGATAGGTGCGGATAGTAGGAAGTAGATTGCAGGAGCAAGGGGTGTTGCAGGTACATGGAGGAATGGGTCGAAAAATCTCAAGTTCCTCCCATAGGCCTTGTAAAGCTGTGAAGAAATCAGAAATAGAGCGATCCCCTTGCTTCAAGGCATAAAATTCTTCAAGAAGAGAAGAAATTCGAAAATCATCTCCTTGATGGTACCTTGTTTTGAGTGCATTCCAAACATCCAAAGCATTAGTGCGCCAGAGGATGCTGAGAGCAATATCCTTGCTGAGAGATTTGGTGATCCAAGACAGAACAAGATTGTTGCATCGTGTCCAAGAATCAAAGATAGGATCAGCTGCATCAGGTCGAGAGATGGATCCATCGATGAATTGAATTTTGTTTTTGAGCTCAAGAGCCATGGAGAGTTCTCTAGCCCAGACATGATAATTTGATTGTCCAAGAAGAATGGTGGAAACAATAGAGATTCCTGGATTCTCATTTGGGTGGATATAATAAGGGCTAGAAGGGTTAAGAGAAGAATTGGCCATGAAGATGATGAAGACTAGAGATGCGGAAACGAGAAAGAAGGATCGAAGAGAAAAACTGATACCATGTGAAACTTATATCTGTCAAGGTGATTGCTTGACACGAGAGCAAATTGCAGAAGCATTATACATGGCTGAGAAAGAGGATTTTATATTGATTGAATGATTCTTGATACAATTGAAAGAGAAAGACTGTCACATATATATATATATATATATATATATATATATATATATATATAATGTGATCTTAACAAACTAAAGAAAAGAGATAAGATATCAATAACAGAAAGATTTTATATCAAAACATAAATAACTAATGTTTAAAAAATAATCTGTTGAGATAAGCACTAATTTACAGCCTAATTTGGAGTTTTGACGATATCGGAATAAATTTTATAAAACCCTGAATTAGCTAGGAAGACCACAAACATCATTACGTCTTTTACTTTCTAATCAATTTTTATATTCCAATTCTCAATTATTTTCTACTATATTTGTGCTGTAGTAGACGATACCCCAAATAAATAAATAAATAGAAAAGGACTTATTACCTAAAAATAAATAAATAAATAAATAACATCAAGGGCTTCAACATTTGAAGTTGACGAATGCTTATAGAGCTTTGGTCAAAATAAAAATATTGCAGCATCACTGGTTTGAAAATGGACTCTTTGGCTGATGCGAATTAAGTCATGCAAATAGTCTCATTTTGAGTCTTGCTAGGTGTACAACATAAAATACATACAACGTATAAAACAACGTACAATATGAAAATCAAGCAACAAGATTGAAAAACGCGTGTTTTGTATACCCACTCTCACGGACGCGCGCGTGTATAGTACGCGCGTAATCGAACACATTTCAACACATAAAATGAACACATATTTCAATAGCAAATGAACACATTTGATTATCAGAATTGTACTCATGTATTCATTATAATGAACACATTTAAGTATGTAAAATAAACACATTTATTTATAAAAATATCTGAAACTCATTAATTTTATTATTTTTACATTGTATTATGTATTCCGTTAGAGTATATGTATATGTTCACTTTATATTTTATTATGTGTTTAGTTACAATATGAGCATGTGTTCACTTTAATTTGTATGATATGTTTAATTAATGTATATGTATGTGTTCACTTTGCATTGTATTATGTGTTTAGTACAGTATAAATATGTGTTCATTTCATATTGTGAATCTGAACAAAATCAAATAAACTTATGTAAGAAATATGTTCTATAATTTATGTATGTATGTGTTCATTTAATATTGTACAATGTGTTCATTTGATGAACAAATATGTGTTCATTTTAGAAACAATTATTTTCACGTATGAATATTATTGTTTGTTTATAAACTCATAGATATAATGATCTTTTGGAAAAAAAATAGAAAATAATAAGAAGTACAGAAAATATGAATTTTCTTTATTATAGACTAAAAAAAGTTGGAATGATACTTAAAAAAGAGAATATTATTGATTTGTAGTAATGAAAAAAAAATAAATAGAGTTTGATGTAGAAAAAAAGTGAATATGTTGAGTGAAAGTGAAAAAGAATAAAAAGAAGAAGAAGAAATAATAAAAAGATGAACAGTAAAAAAATCAAAAAAATGGTAAAGAGAAGAAGGAGAAGAAGCTAAATAATGAGCGCATAGTGAATAATATGTTGTATATACGTTGTATGTATTTCACATTGTACAAATAAAATTTCCAATTAAATAATGGGTAGATAAATGTGATAAGTAACTTCACAAAAAAATCAGTAGAATTTTATGATAAATAAATGATACGGATTTCTTCGTCAACTCTCGAGCTACTTTAATTTAGGTTTATTTTAGAAAAAATATTGGCATACAATGTACATTTTACAATAACTTTTATAATAGTGTAGGCATACCATTTACAATATTTTATGATTTTATTTATCAACATACATTTCCTATTATTTTCTTTTGCATACCATAACACATATGATGATGGAAGCAAACATTAGACATGTATCTTTTATTTTTTTTTTTTCCTGTTTTTATTTTTAAAACTAACATTATGAGCCTATTGAGTATTGACTCATCTAGTCATCTTACATTATATTTTATTATTTGCTCTTTAAATTATTCTCATACATTGGACAAGTTATTGCACACAATAATTATATAATATAATATTTTTAATAATGATATAATATGATATAATATAAGGGAAATACTTGGAACACAACAAAAATTCAGTCAAAACAATTAATATATTATACACAACTTATATATATATAAAATACACAACGTATATTACAGGCGATGCACAATATATATCACCTATTATGCACAACATATGTCACATGTTGTAGCATCAACTGTTTTTACAATACGTAATATATGTTGTTCACATCATGTGATATATAACGTGCATAATATGTAATATTCATTGTACAATTTATATTATATATATTGTGCATGACTTGTTGACTGTTTTGACTTTTTATTGTACCTCTATCCATGCTCATAATATTTTTTTATAATAAAAGTTTAGATTAGGGGAGACACACCTCATATAGATCAGGACATACCACAAATCTTAACGAAAATTCGAACTCAAACCACGCTACTGCATAACGTGGGTGGAAGATTGAACTAGGTGTGTCAACCCTCGTTGACTCATAATGTAATATAGTAATACAAAATAGAAATGGGTGGGCCACACTTATTTAAAGCTCAGATGAGGACTAATTAGTTTTTGTGCGACATGCCATAGTTAAGGGAAGCGGTGGATCTGAGAAGGCTCCTGTTTTGATTTGATCGAAGACGACTTTGTTAGCCGCCTCAGTGTAATGGGTCCCATCCCAGATCACTCTAATTGATGGTCTCTTACATGAACCTACAAAAGTCTTAGTGCCATTAACCTCAAGATCTCCTCCACAACCAGCCATATTGTTGTAGTTGTACTTCCCTCCATATCCACAACAACTAACAAGTGGAAGCTCAAATCCTGCACATTAATCAAAACTTCAACTTGTGGCATGCACTGTAGGAGTGTAGGGTAGGTTATTTGAGCACACGATCTCTAGTCGTACAACAGAAATACATCTAACGAACATCTAACGTGTGCTATATGTGTATAGCACACATTACGTGTTATGTATAGCACACGTTAAATGCGCGTTTGACTTATTTCTATTATACGACAAGCATTACTAATCAGATTAATGTTAAAATGAATCAAAAACTTTAGGTTTAATTAATTCATAACTACTTATAACATTTTACTAAATTATTAATTAAGTTCATGCAGTTTAAAAAATTTCAATTAAATCTCTATAGTTAAAAATATCAAATTCTTAAACTCATCATCAACCGTATAAAAAAAATTATATAAATTTAATGGAATATTACAAAAAATCAGACTTAATAAAATATTATATAAAAAGTTCAAATTTACTGAATATTCTAATATTCTTAAATATTTTGTTAATTTTGATTTTTTTTATAACAATAATAGATCCATGTTATTATTTTTTAAATGTACAGTGATCTAATTAAAAACTTTTAAACTATTGAGACCTAATTAAAAAGAGCATTGCTATAGGTACAACAAAAAATCAGTCAAAACAGCTAATAAGTTGTGCACAACATATATAATATGAAATGTACAGCGAGTATTACATGTCGTGCACAACGAATATCACATGACGTGCATAACATATATATCACATGTTTGCAGAGAAAGATGATGATACAACATGTGATAAATGTTGTGCATAACAAGTGATATATGTTGTGCACAACATGTAATATACGTTCTGCATTTTATATTATATATGTTGCGCACAACTTGTTTTTTTTATTGTACCCAAGTATTTGCCAATTAAAAATTTATTGAAACTAAGATAAATTAATTTATTTTTAATTATTTGGCTCACCGTTATTCTTTGGGTTGCCGAAAAGAGCATACTTGGGAGAATAAATATCTACATAGGTGATTGCAGCCAGAGGAAGGTCCTTGCGAAGTTGAGCTAAGGATTCTTTGAGCTTCTGGTTGAAATACTGAGCTATTTCATTATATGGCTTTGCACAACCATATTCATCTCTTTCAGCCGATGGAAAATTGGTCAAAATTATAGGTAGACATCCACTTGGTCCTGTGTTGTGTATCCAAAACGATCTAGCCCCCAGATTGTATAGGTTCTTTCATTAACAAATTTTTTTATCCATTTAGAAAAGGAAATTAATCAATTATCTAAACATAGAGTTATCTTAAAAAGGTATTAATATTACGAGGAATGATATATGTACAATAAAAGGTTGTACAAAGTACAACATTAAATTATACCATTGGATTTTAATATGAGTCTACTTTCTCGTCTAAACTGATGTTATAATCCAATGATAAAAATGAATATTACAATACAACTTTTTATTTTACATCAATTATTTACTAATAATGTTTATCGTACAACAGAAATACATTCAACTTGTATCCAATGTGTGTTATACATATAGCACACATTATGTCTTATATATAGCACACATTGGATACTAGTTGGATGTATTTATGTTGTACGATAAACATTTATTATTGATTATTTACTAATATTATTGAGCTATAACTAGTTAACTACTACGTATGTTACGACCCGGTTAATTAGTGGGTCACTTAGTTTATTAGTTTAGCCCATTAGAGTTAGTTAGTACTATAAATAAGTGCATTGAGTTATTATATTGAATATGCAAGATTAATGAATTGGTGAATTCTTTAGAATTCTTGGAGATTTGTAACTCATGTCGAATAGAGTTGTATCAAGTTACCTTGATATTTGTTGAGAAACTGTTGACTATATCAGGTACAGAAGCATTAACTTGCTGTAATGTCATGTTATTACTAAAAAAACCAGCAGAAAGATCATTTTGACCAATATCAAAAGTGTATAAAGCTTCAGAGAAGTACTTTTCTAAGGGCATCAAAGTTGCAAATACACCTCCTAGAGAACAAAATCAAGGAAAATCGTGTCGTTAATTAGAACTCGATTAGAATAATTGAAAAAGGTCAATGAATGTATATTCCTCACTCACCTTGATCTCTAATGAATTGTGTTCTGTTTATGAACTCTCTGAATTGAGCATACTGAATTTCAAGGTAGAAAGGACTAAATCCACCTTGAGGAATGATACTAGGTGGTGGGGGTTTGATTGTTGATCCTGCTGTCGCAAAATTTGCACCATGTGTGAAATTGGTCCCCATGGAATCAAGATATGCATTAAGATAAGGGAGGCCAAAACTTTGTGCTGAAATTCAAATCACGAGTCATAAAATCAATTACTCGTACAACGAGTATATCTTATAACGTATATCCAATCAAAATAATTATACCATATTAATGTGTGCTAGTGGATCGCGAACATATATTAGAGGTTGGATGCTAGTTGGATGGTACATTAGTTATACATGTAGTAGTATTGGTCATAAAATTGGAACAAAATCCTTCATTTAGATGGTGATTAAATTAATTGCATAGTATAAAATGTAATTCAATCTTAAATTTTAATACTTATTTGGATGTCATTATATAATTAAAATGGGTCTTTTTAATAAAAAAAAGAATATTGTTGAATTTTTTTATACATCTGTCTGGGTGACAACTTTTAATAAAAATAAAATCACTAAAAAAGTTTAAAAAATATATCAAATTTTTTTTTCCTACAAGCTCCTCCAAACCAATCTTAAGACAAAGTAGTCTCATTCATCAACTTCTATACGGTCATACATGACCTCTACCCGTATTTTTTAAGAGGTATAATATTTGTAACTATTATTTTGTATGTATAATAAATATACATGTAAATCTAAGAATGATGAATAAAAGTTGAAGTGTTAGAGTGAAATCACATCAAAATCTAATAGTGATAAAGTTGATGGAGAAGATATGTAAGAGAAAATATATGTTCTTGATTTTTTAACTAACAACATAAATTAATTTGAATCACTTTTTAATAAGAAGCTAAACATGAATTTATTTTAAAAAAAAGAATTATATTAAAAAGTAATTAATAAGTATAATCATTGACCAAAAAAATATAATCTTTCCGTTCATCTAAACAAAGACTAAAACTAAATATATTATATACCAATCGCGCAAGATCAGTTGAAGTGAGTAACAAGAAAAATTTAAAAAAATAAAAGAGACGAAAATAATATTGAAATATACGTCTATATTGAAACATTTTTCTTTGGTAGACATCTAACCATGAGAACCCGAACATGAGAGAACTCATGATAGAAACAGAATGACTCGGAGCATTTTCACTCAAAGGCAAGCTAAGATTAGGGACCATTTGGATGGTAGTGTTTTTGATTTTTTACTCTATTCTATTTGGCCATATAACTTATGACTTCTCCAAAAGTTATTTCAGTGTTTTTGGAGAAGTCGAAATATTTGACTTCTTTATAAGTACTTTTTCAAATAATTAAAATAATTTTTTTTATTATTTTATATCTCACACAAAATAACTTATTCATAAGTTACTTTTATATAAGAACTTAAATAAGTTGTTTACACAAACTGATCCTTAGAGCCAGTTTGGATAAAGAGCTTAATTAAGTCCTTATACAAAAAGAACTTTTAATAAGGACTTTAATAATAAGTAACTTTTGAAAAAGTTATTTTGTGTTTAGAAGTAAAATAATATAAGTGATTATTTTGGTTTGTAGTGGTAGTTTTTAAAAAGTTGTGCAAAGACTTTTTGAAGAAATTAAATATTTTAACTTCTCCAATAAGTACTTAAAATAACTTTTTAAAAAGTTAAAAGTTACATAAAAATTAATCCAAACATCTATACAATAACTTATAAAAAGTAAAAAAAAAGTCATAACTTTTCTATCAAACTTGCCCTTAATCTCGTTAAAAAAATCTCCAATTCTAATCTAATTTAGTCTATAATTGAAATATAGGAAAATAATATTACCTATGAAATCAAGAATAATGCGGCCATCAGAGAACCTCCCACTGGGTTTATGGAAAAAGGTCACTCCATACGGTGACTTTGGTACAAAAAGGCCAGAGGCAGCCAAGCCACCGGTATCCGAATTTGAGGCACCAAAGTTAAATATAGCAGGGAAATTACAGTGTCTTGTGGCTAATACAGGGTTCAGTAACGAAACAACAGATAAAAGCACAAAAAATGACACAAGGGGTATGTGAAATTTGGTAGAGTTATGGTGAAACTCCATTGTAGAAAATAGCTCGCCAAGAACAACAAACTTTAGCTCTATATATACGTAAGAAATGGACCCTCAGGAGAAAGGTTGGCTTTTAGGCTGCGTTTGTTTTTTCTTACTCTGGAGTCAGAATCAAGGAGTCAGTGAAAAACTGACTCTGTCATGTATTTGGTGCGAGGGTCACAGTGACTCAGTGAACAGAGTCACAGTGATCTAGTGAACAAAATTGTCAATTTTTTATTCACTCCAATTTTGGAGTGACTGTGTATTGCATGTAGTCACTATGTGCTGGTAGGGAGGCATAAAATATGTGAGAATGTGTTCGGAGCATTTTTGGAGTCACTGTGACTCTGACTCCATGACTCTCTTGACTCTGACTCCAGAGTCACTTAAAACAAACGCTACCAATCTTTAATAGAAAATGATAATATAGATTCGAGTTTATGGTGAACCCAACGCGTAACAACTTATCAATCAAAAATTTTATAATATTATTATAATTATAATTTTAATTATGTCTTGAATGATTAATATATTTTCATATTTAATGTTCATCCTAAACCCGAGTTTATATTATCATTATTCATCTTTAATCTTTAATTTGGTGGATGTCTCGATGTGGACGCTATTATAGATTTCTATTAACTAATAATTTTATAAGAGAAGCACCGATCAACCGTCGTAGGGTCAATTTTTTTATATATGGGTAATGAATGAGTCATCATATGTTGTACTATGGGGATAAGAAGAATTTTTTTTTATATATGGGTAATGAATGAGTCAATTTTTTATATATGAATTGAACAAAATTATTATAAGCGACAATGTTGCTAGGTGAGCAATGCATCTAGCACTTGAAATAGAACGTTACTTCTTGTACTCTAATAATACATATATTGAACTTACTTCCATTAAAAGATGGAGAAGAAGGAGAAGAAATAAAAAAAAATAGTTAATTAGTTAGTTAATTACTTGCCCATATATGTATGGAGTACATTGAAGTAAGTAGTATTTCTAGTGTACATTGGAAATTATTGGTTCAAAAATAATGGAAAATAGTTAAATAAACTGTTACTAGGCCAAATACATTAAAAAGAAAAGAGTAAACTCCAAATTGGTTCCTGACAATTTCAGCATTGGACAAAGTGATCTTTGACAATTGGAAATATCATAATCGATCCCTGACAATGTCAAACGTCGGACATCATAAGGTCTCTGGACGGAAAACGTTAACTGTGTTACTGACAGTTTCATTTTTAGACAAATTAGTCCCTGACAATTTTACTATTGAAAAAATTGGTCCATAATTTTATTTAAATTTTTTAATCATTTATCCTCCTTATTATAATATGTACTTTTAAGCACTTTCAAATCAACTTTATATATCTTCCAATTGATTCTTATCATTCATTTTTAATGCATTTATTTTACCATTCCCAAAAAGTCATTTATTAACTTTTACTTGTTTAAATTTTCATATTTAAATTATGTATATTAAAATTTATATTAATAATTAATATTAAATATAAAAATTAATTATTTTAAGTTATATAAAATTTAGAATAAAATAAATCTATTATCTTGTAAGTAATTTAATATTTTTAATAAAAAAATGAAAAGTTACTTTATTTTTTTAAATAAGTAAATTAAGAGGTTTTGTACCTAAAATTATTTTTAAAAAATCAATACTTTATAACAAAAAAAATTTAGAAATACTAAAATAATTTCATCAAAGAGTAGGTGACAATTTTCAAATTAAATATATATATATATATTTGATTTAAGAATGTTTAGAGTTAAATATGATAACGAAAGTGATAAAAGATAAAAGAATTTTAAAAATAATTAGGGACTGATTTTTCAAATAATAAAATTGTTAGGGACCAATTTGTCTAAAATTAAAATTATCAATAACACAATTAGTTTTTCTGACTAGGGATCTTATGGTGTCCAACGTTTAACATTGTCAGGAACCGGTTAGGATATTTCCAATTATCAAGAATCACTTTATCCGATACTAAAATTGTCAGAGACTCGTTTGGATATTTACTCTTAAAATTTTAGTTGAATTAATAGATACATAAAACAAAAGTGGGGGGGGGCGTGACACAAGCGCCAATTTTCACTCTTACAATTGAGGATGGGCATTGATGTTGGATTAGTTTATCATGTGGGGTCTCCGTATAATAGCTGAAATAATGGGGTACATATAGCATACCTTCTCATATATCACACCGGTAATACACTAGTTTGAATTTGAAACTGGTAGAATTAAAATAAAGAAACAAAAATTTTAGTGTAAATAAAAAAGAAGAAATTTTCTCAAATTAAAGCCAATTCAATTATTTATTTTATAGAAAAAAATTCAAATTTTGAAATGTAATCACCAACTATATATAATTCTTCAACAATTGATAACTCCCTTAGGAGTTATTGTATTTGTTGATCTTTTTATGAATATTTGCTCTTTATTTGTTAGTTTTAGTTTTTCTTGGTTTAATTTAGTTTAATTTATTGGTGTTTTCATTGTGTGTATTTTAATTTAATCTATGATTTTAGTTGTGTTTTGAGTGTGGTTTATAGACTTTCAAAATCATTTCATGAAACAATTGAAAAAGATGTGCATTGGACCAAGAATTGGAGCTCAAAGTGTGCTAAAAATCAAACTGTTGAATCATGTCTATACTCCAGCATGGATGTCTATGCTCCAGCGTGGAAGTTGCAGTATGCTCCAGCGTGGGTTGCTATGCTTAATTTAAAGATAAATTAAGGGAACGCGGAGCGCGGACCCTTAATTTACTTCGGGCGCGGGGCGCCTGAATCTGTGCAATTTCTCCAATTCAGTTTTGTATCTGTGGCGTGGTGCGTGTGACAAGGCGCGAGGCGTGATGAAAAAATTCTGAATGAGCGCGAGACGCGGGACGCGTGCAACACGGGGGCGCGGGGCGTGGTTTTGGGCGCAGGGCGCCCCAAGCTTATCTCTTGGGCGCGGATTGCTGGCGCCTTGCGCCTTGTAGTTTCTTGCTTGCGCGCATGTGAAGGGCGCTGATCTTCTTTGAAATGGATGCATGAAGATGGCTTTTCCTTAAGGGGGCGTTTGGTACGAGGTAATCTGGATAGATTACCGGTAATCTTGCAATTAAATTACCTGGTAATCCAGATTGATTCGTTTGTTTTGACAAAGATAGAGGTAATGTAGATTACCTCCATATCAGGTGATAATCTGGATTACCACCCCAGGTAATCTTTTAATTTATTTTATTACACGATTACCCTTTAACAAATTACACTACTATTCCTAATTTTATAATTTCCTAACATTTTAACACAAATCCTAATCTATCAAACTCATCGCGCCGTCCCTTTTAACCACCGCACCCAGCAACTGAGCACGACCTCACCTACGCCAAGACTTCCCGGAGCGCCGCGCCCAGCCTTTGCAAGAATATTATAATTATTTTAATGGATTTTTTATTTTTAGTAAATAATCATATTAATGTCAAAACTGAAAAATATTGATGTTAAATTCAAAATATAATTATATTTGATTAATTCATTTTATGTGTATTTTAGGTATTTTAATAAAATACGTAATATAATTATATTTGATTAATTCATTTTATAATTATTTAAGGGTATTATAGTAATATATATAAATTACCTTGTAATGTGGATAATATACCAAATAAGGTAATGTGGATTACCAGTAATTTAAATGGAGGTAATCTATCTGCAAGGTAATCTAGATTACCGATAATCTTCCACGGTAATATTCCAAATACACAACGCCTTGTCATTTTCTTGCATGCATGATGGTGTGCATGGTCATGTTCAATGGATGACACGATGCACAAAGCTTCCATGGGTCATGTGACCCTTATCCCTTAGGTGTAAGATGAGTTGTTCCTGGCGCAGCATGATGGCGCCTTGCGCCTTGTAATTTTCTAATGGGCGCATGCAAGGGAGCCTTGCACCGAGACTTGATTTGTCCGGAATAATACTAATTTTTCTGAAAATTAAATCCAGAAAAATACAAAAAACATATAAAATAATACTAGGAATTTA
This sequence comes from Aeschynomene evenia, assembly GCA_013621005.1. Classification (NCBI taxonomy): domain Eukaryota; kingdom Viridiplantae; phylum Streptophyta; class Magnoliopsida; order Fabales; family Fabaceae; genus Aeschynomene; species Aeschynomene evenia. The sequence continues at coordinate 18,884,424 of CM024269.1, read as the reverse complement.
AATTAACTCTAAACTAATTAAATTCATCTAAAATCGAACAAAATATTAATAAAATTAAAATAAATTATTATAAATTTATACTAAAAATATATTAAAAATGCCAAGGTATCACGATAATCTCTTGTACACTTAATTACTTGACGACCTAGTGCACTTGTTAGTGTCACTCCATTATGGAGCGATCAACAATGCTATATGTACACCATTTAGGTTGCCACTATCAGCCACCACTCATTAAATATGGTGAGTCCCACAAAAAGTAAAAAGTGAACAAAAACACACCGTTTCAGATATAGTGTGTATGTTTCAATTGCTCTTGTTTCTTCTTCTTTTTCTCTTCCCCTTAATTAAACAAAATTCAATCCAACAAATAAAAAAATCATTCAAACAATAAAAAAACCACCTTATAATAGATAAAATCGACCAAATAATAAAAAAATTCATTCAAACAAACAAAAAAACTCATTCAAAACAATAGAAAAACTCATTCAAAACAATAGAAAAAACTCATTCAAAATAAATAGAAAAAACCCATTTAAAATAAAAGAAAAAACTCATCTAAAAAAGTAAAAAAAACTCATTCAAATAAAAGCTGAAAATTGCATTTCATATGCATTATAGATAACATAAATTCTGTAAAGGTATCACCTTCATTACTATAAGCATTCTGAAAATAAAAAATAGCACAAAATGAATTGTTTTTTTTTTGTAAAAGTTTAATTTTATCACTAAAGGTAGTACCTTTATAAATAAAGTTAGCACCTTTATTATTAAAATGGACAAAATATATTATTTTTCTCTAAAAATATAATCTTTATCCCAAAAAATATTTAATCTTGTAACCTAAAAAAATGGTCAAACATACAAAAAAAATCATTCTAATAACAAAAAAAACTCATCGCAACAATTAAAAAAACTCATTAAAACAAATAACCAGAAATCATGTTCAAAACAATAAATCATTAAAAAAATACCCAAAACAGGGAGCATAAGTCGAACAAAATTGAGATAGAAAGAAAACAAAAAAAATATGAAAAAAAGAAAGAAAAAAACCATACGAAAAGAAGAAGAACAAGAAGAAGAAGAAATAGAGAAAGAAGTCATACAAAAAGAAGAGGAAGAAAAAGAGAAAGAGGAAAAAACAGAAACTATAAACCTGGTATTTAGTATGTGGGTTGCAGGTTGGCTGGGAAAAAAAGAAGGAAAAAAAAAGAGGAGGAGAAAGAAGAAGAAGATGAAGAGAAATAGATGCGAAAGAAAAAGAAGAATGGAAGAGAGAGGAACAGAAGATTAGAAAAAGAAGAAGAAGAGAGAAGAGAGAACCAAATGAGTTTGCTATATGTTTTTTATTTATTTTATAAAAATATTTAATAAAAATAATTTTTTTATTTGGATGGCTGATGATGACTGTATAATCAGTATACAAGAAGCATTTTTGATAATTTTTATAGTTGAAGCATTTAAGGTGAACTAGTAGATGATAGATGCTAAAGTATAAAAATTACGGAAAATGAAAGGATCAATATTGGTAATAAAATGAAATCCCAGAAATAATTAACAAACTATTCAAATTTATTAATTATTGTAATTATAATCCATCATTTAATGTAATTAATATGTGAAGAATCAATCAATCATTCAAAATTTAAATAAATGAGTTTTGGAATTAATATTGTTATAAATTTTATTTTGAAACGAAGAATTACTATAATAATCTTTTTATGGGTTTTCCTCGAGTATCTGTCGGCCAGTAGCCGGAGACTAATTCCTATTAGGGATGACAATGGGGATGGGGAGGCGAGGATCCCCGCGGGGAACCTTGAATTTGGGGCCTCGAGGTTGGGGAATTTTTTCACGTGGAAATGGGGACGGGAAGGAAAATCTCCCCGAGGGGTAGTTCGGGGATGGGGACTATGCTCCCTGCCTTGTGGGGATCCCCGCCCTGAGGGTAAATTTATATTTTCACTTGTATGTATATAATAAGTTCACTTTTGCATAATTGAGAAACCTTAAAATAACTTAACGTCTTAGACAAATTATCTCCTGGTATCCCTTCCTCATTCTCTCAATTCACATTTCTCAAACTATAACACACATACCCAACCACTCTTAAAGACTTATTTTGCTATTTTTGTGACTTATATTTTATTGTCTAAGACTTATTTTACATATTTTGTGACTTATTTTACTATTTTTGATACTGTAAGGACTTACTTAAAAATATCTTTAGGATTGATGCTGAGTTATTGTATTAATTTTCTCAAAATTATTAATTTTTATTTTCTATAAAAATCGTCTTTTTTTTATAATTTTTTCATTCCCCGTTTGGGATCCCGTAGGGATTCCCAATCCCTGTGGGGAGCGGGGACGGAAATTCTATTTGTACAACACATTGTACAAACAACGTACTTTACAACGTATAAGTGACACACATATACGAAATTAATGCAAAGCGCACTCACGTGCTCATCCCGTTTTCGTTCTTTTCTTCTCTTTTTGTTTCTTCCCGTTTCTTCTGCTTCTGCATTTTTTTCTTCTTCTTCTTCTTCTTTTGCTTCTGCATTCTTCTTCTTCATCTTCATTCTTCTTCTTCTTCTTCTCTTAATTGAGATACCCACTCTTTTTTTTCACTTAATCAAGATACCCACTCTTTTTTTTGTATGATTCTTGTTTTTCTTTCATTTTACTTTTACAAAACTTTTTTTTTGTAACTCTTCTCTGCAACTTGTTTGTATAACAATAGCATAAGTGATGATGAAGAAGAAGTGGATTTCATATGTTCATCAACTAAATTTATTTTTAACAATGATTCTTATGATATCTAATGAGATTCTTGATTTCTTTTCATCATACAACTCAATCTTTGTTAATATCAGGTTGTTTTAGTTTCAAACAAAAACATTACTTTTCTTTTCAGATTAGAACTAATTCTGCGCAACGAACACATTGTATGAGATTAAATGAACACATATGACAGCTTAAAATGAACACATCAGGTAATGCTTCGGTCATAAAATTATTTATTAGCAAATGAATACATATATATTAAAGTTAAGTCACAATGAACACACACACTACAAAAAAATTGCCATATACCTACAGCAAGTTTTAGTGACATTCATAAAAATTGTAACTATAAGTATCATTTACCCACACATATTAGATACTGTCACTAAAACAATTAAAGACAGAATAATAACTGTGGCTATAGAAAATATATACCTACACTTTAATTTTACTGTCACTATAAATTATTTTTATCTGTGGGTGTAAAAGATCTATACTTACGGTAATATTAAATTGTCACTATAATTTTTTTATCTGTGGGTATAAAAGGTCTATACCTATAATTATATTAAACTGTCACTATATATTTATTTTTTTACTGTGGGAATTAAAAACCTAAACCTACAGTTAAATTAAATTGTCACTATAAGTATTTTTTTACTATGGAATATAAATTAAAAAAAGAAGGAAATATAATTCAGTTAACTAGTATTCACTCTCACCCTCACCCTTCACCATTTTGAAACCTTCACCATTCTCCCTTCTCCCTCCGCCCTCCGACCTCCATTGATTGCTTTGTTTTCTTTACATTCTCCGCTGGAGCCGGCCCTCTCGCTGTCGAGTCCACCTCCATCGCTGCCTTAGCTCCATCGCGACCGGAGATTTACGCCACCAAGGAATGGACCGACGACGTCCGGTTCTACTCGTCGGTGATCTGCGATCCGATCGCTTGCGGTTACCTCTCGCCGGAGTCGAAGTCGCTGTGCGTGGAGACGCCGACCGGCTGCGACGTCTTCGCGCTGAAAGAGATCGACGTTCAGAGCGCTAGCAAGAAAGGCGTCGAAGCCGCTTGTGAAGTTCGGCCGCGGTCACAAGATTCCTTTCTCCGCCGGCGCTTTCGACTTCGTGTTCTCCGGTGAGGCCTCACTGGAACAGTCCTCGTTGCCGTCGTCGAAGTTCGCTGCTGAAATCGCATGGACGCTCAATTCGTTCCTTGATTTTTACTATGGTAAACCCTAAAGATACTGACAGCTTCAATTCGTTCCTTAATTTGTTCAATTCTTGTTTTGCAGTAGTAAAATCGCACATTGCAGGTATGTTAATTAACCAGTACTTTAAATTGTTCAATTCTTGTTTTCCTTACTTCTCTCTACTCACTTTTGTGTGTGTATTGGACAGTACTGGTTCATATTGTCTGTGGGTATAGGTTTTTGGGGCTTTTACCCACGGTTTTTTATGCTTATACCTACAGATTTTTGCTGTCACTACATGTCAATTTTCTTGTAGTGACATATTCATATATACTGCAATTGAACACGTAATACAATGTAATGTGAACACATACTTATATTGTAACTGAACACATAATTTAACGCAAAGTGAATACATACATAACTATATCGCAATTGAACACATAATACAATGCAAAGTGAACACATATTTATATTGTAACTGAACACATAATACAATGCAAAATGAACACATGCATACACCTTAACTAATTAAACACATAATATAATGTAAAGAGATAAGATTAATCAGCTTCAGATGTTTTTTTAAGTAAATGTGTTCATTTTTTTCTACTTAAATGTGTTCATTATAATGAATAAATATGTTCATTTCTGATAATCAAATGTGTTCATTTGCTATTGAAATATGCGTTCATTTTATGTGTTATAATGTGTTCGCTTACGCGCGTACTGTACACGCGCGCGTCCGTGAGAGTGAGTATACAAAACACACGCTTTTCAATTCTGTTACCTAATTCTCGTATTATACGTTATTTGTTACATTGTAAGTATTATGTGTTGTACATATAGCAAGGCTCGAGCGGGGATGGGGGAAATTTCTCTCTAAGGCGGGAAACGGGGACGGGGATGGAGATTTTTTTAGGGCTCGGGGATGGGGACGGATACTATACTCCCCGCCCCTGCCCCCGCCCTGTCCCCGCCCTGCCCTGTTGTCATTCCTAATCCCTACCTCTGACAGATATTATCTTTCGGTGGATAGGAAGCTAGTCACAAATTTTTTTGCATACGTATCTTCCGATAGATCAAATTTGAGACTTAATACTTAAGTAATCCAAATATCTACCACTTGTACTAACATGTGGTTAGAATTACTCTAAAAATAATAAAACATTTTTATGCGTAATCCTTTCATTTGAAATATAATATGTGTAGATAGATTTGAACTACCTACATATTTAATAATTAGTATGTAGAAGATGACTCTTAATTTTCTTTCATAGAAAACCAAGTTTTCCACGTTGCTATGAGTACTATGCAAGCAAACAATATAGAGAACGGTGTAGCAATAATGCCATGAGTACTATGCAAGCAAGCAATTACAAAGAACAGTGAAGCAATGATTACAATCTCTTGTAATTTCAAAATTAAATTACATGAAGATTAGTTTACTATCCTATTATTTATTTAACTTAATAAATAATGTAATGGGACAGGGAACAGTACTTCATGTAGTAATTATGAAACACTCATTTTCTTTTTACATAATAAAACATTTTAATTAAGTATTAATATAACTGAACATTTTTTTCCCAATAATATTTATCGTATAACAAAAATATATCAAACAAGTATCTAACGTGTGTTATATTTCTTAAATTTAAACCATACCGAGTCAAAAACCATGCACCGAAGGACAATACTAATATACTATGAGTATTTCTCTGAGTGGATATATCACTTTATAATCTTTAAATGATATGATTATTCTTTTCATAGTGTATAATAAAAAAATATAGTCAACAATTTAACTTGTTGTACGTAATATATATAATATAATATGCACACAATATTTTTATGAAAAAAATAATATATATAATATATATTATATGTTATACACATCATATATTACATATTGTAATATTATCTTTCTTTATAACATACATGTGATATATATTATGTATAACAGATGATATATAGTGTACATATACAATATGTGATATATATTATATTATATATATTATGCATAATATATTATTATTTTCACTGATTTTTTTGTTATATATATATATATATATTAATGTTCCCACATATAAGATGACTATTAGGATAAAGTTAACTTTTTTAAAGATATGTATAAAGATGAATTTAACCACACTTCTATAAAATATGATTAAGTGATACGGTTTAAGTTGTCACCATCCACCATAAGCTTAATTAGACAACTTTTGCTTACTAGTTTTTACTTTTTCTCACCAAAAACTTATTTATCACTCATCATCAATTTGAGTTTATTTACTATATAAACTCAAAAACATTTTATGAATTCAAATTTTAAAGAGAGTGGGAGTGAGTCACATTATTGAGAAAATATAAATAGTAAACATAAAGGAGAAACTACAATTGCATGAGTTTTATTGACTCCTATAAAGTAATTTATCAATCATATATATAAGTACAATAGATACCTTAGTGAGATTGTTGCTCTCATGTAACATTTTTTAGCTATTAACAAAATTATATACACATCATTAATAAAATGATTTAAAAAAATGCTATTAGCCAAACAATTAATCAAATAATTTCAATAATATAAATTAATAATAAATCCATTACTAAAAGTTATTTAGTCAAACAAATAGTTAAATAATTTCAATATTATAAATTAATAATTTATTTAATTAAATATTTTAGTTTATCTCATAAAAATATTTAAAATATTGCCACTAATTAAATATCCAACTCATCACTAGTGACTGCTCAAAGAGGTCAATTGAGTTGTTTCCTAACAACTCGGGAGTGAGTATATGACTCCTTATCGATCAACAGGATATGAACAACAAGATTTTTTCATGAATTAGATAATTTTTTTGAAAAGAATAATAATTTATAAATTAGGGAGCAAATATTTTAACCTCTATAACCTAAAATTTCTAATGATTAATAAACATTGTTTACTATTCATTGTCCACTATTTACACACTATTCATTATTCACGCACTTCACATTATTCACACATTGTTCACTCAATATTCATGCACTATCCCATTTCAAAGCTCATATTATCCTACAATGTTTGTTATACAACATAAATACGTCAAACGAGTATCCAACATATGTTATATATAAGACATAATGTGTGTTATGTGTACATGTGCTATATATATATATAGCACACATTACGTCTTATGTATAGCACATATTGAATACTCGTTGGACGTATTTATGTTGTACTAACTAAAAAGAGGATTATTAATGTTGAAACTTCTAACTCACTAGATCATGTGGGCACAAACTAGGAAGGACAAAACCCATTAACATTCTAAGCATAGGAGGACCCAAGTCCCAAGACTAGACCAAGGCTAAGGAAACCTAAGGAGGTCCTAATTCAAATTGTTGCAAATCTTACTGAGGAAATTCCAAAGGAAGCATACCTGGAGCCCAAAAGGCCAAAATGGTGTTTTTTTTTTTTTTTTACATCATGAATAATGAAGAAAATGAATGAAACTATGAACAAAGGCTGAAGAAGAGGGTTGTGCGAGTTTCAATATTGGGCCCAAGAAAATTTCAGTCTTTCTTAATTTTTCTTTTATTTTGGTTTTTAATTATAATTATAATAGCTCAAACCTTAGTAATTTACATTATAGTAATAATTTTGTACATTAACTTTCTTTTAGGCTGCGTTTGGATAGTGTGTATTAGACACATATTGATGGACACAGTGGATGGACATGGACAATGATGGACATGGACACTGTGTACCAGTATTTATCTATTCTGTTTGGATACATGAGACATGACACTAATATAGTGTACTGTCTAGTGTTTGGATTAGTGAGATAGAACTAAAAAATAGTGCAAAAGACAATTTTATCCCCATATTATAATTATTATTATTATAATAATTATTACTGTTATTAAAATAATATATAACTATTACAATTATCATTACTATTATTATTATAATTATTATTATTATTTTAATTATTATTAATATTATTAATAATAATATTATTATTATTATTATTGTTCACACCTCGGATTGTGGCCCAATCCGATGACCCAATTCAAGACTTCAGTAATGAGCCCAAAGAAGGCCCAAGGTCGGACCTCGGACCCCACGATGGGCGAGTCCAGATCGAGGCCCACTAAACCCTCAAGGCCCAATAACCATTGGAGGCCCAAAGGACTTGGATCCGGAGTAGGACCCGGGAACCAGCCCGAGACCCGACCCGAGGTCGGATGAGACTAAGCCCGCGATTAGGACGGCGATCGGAAGCAAGCGGATAGCGACGCCGAGAAATCCGGAGCCACGATCGACACGACGCGGGACGCCCCAACGCGCCACAGAAAGCGGGAAGGCCGTTATCCCCCTCTATAAATAGGGTGTCCCATCACAGTATCAGGTACGCTTTCAGTTGAGTTCTCACGCTTATACTGATATTGACTTAAGCTTCGGAGTCCTTTCAGGGAAAACACCCCAAGCGCCTTGGAGAGTTGCTGTGCGAGGAGTCAAAGACCGGCGACAGTTCATACCGGTTCAAAGGTACGGAACATTGGCGCCGTTGCCGGGGACCCACCACAGCACTTTTTGAGGTTGGTTTACCTTCTAAGGGACCGAAGCGAACACGAGAAACTGGCTAGAACAAAGACTACCGCCCGCCTTGTCCACCCAAAAGAAACAGGAGATCGAATGGAGGGCACACCGGAAGGGCATTGCGAAACGGTCCACGAGACCGACCAAGTGAATCATCAGTCTCCGCCGGCTCACCGGGAGACACTCCTCGGGGGAAACGGAGAAGCTGAAACTGAGCAGCAGCAAACCACGGTTGCTGGAAACAATGAGGTCGGACCCTCCGTTGATCCCGATGTGCGGCAGACGATGCAGCTCATCCGAGATCAGCAGGAGAGGCTTCGACTGCTAGAACAAGAGATGGTGAAGCGACTTCCTCTGGAGGAGGAACGCCGAAACCAGAAGGTGGAGGAAAAACTTCTCCACGAGCGGGAAAAGGTCAAGGACCTAGTCCACCGCCTCTGAAAGCTCGAGCTGGGGCAGAAAGACCCAGCCAGAAATGGCCGAAATGGGCACTCTCGGGAGAAGAAGCAGGAGCGACCGAGGTCCGATGAGCAACGTCGGTCTCGGGAACGCGATGATCGCCAGGAAAGATCGAGAAGGTCCCGAGAAAGAGAAAGGGACTGGCAATCCCAGAACTATAATGAGGACCGCAAGCGCTCCTTTACCTACACCGAGTACCGAAGTACAGGCGGTGAAAAGGGGGGAGGGTTCACGTTCAAAGCTGAGGGGCCGCTGGCCCCACATATATTGAAATACAAGATGCCCCAAGGTCGGACCCCATCGGGACTCAAATACGATGGGACCACCGACCCCGAGGAGCATCTGGAGGCTTTTAAATCCAGGATGGACTATGACGGGGCTGAGGATGAGGAATGATGTCGAGCGTTCCCGATCACTTTGTTGAAGACGGCATTAAAATGGTATAACCGCCTTCCGTCAAGATCTATCAACTGCTTTGCTGACCTCGCCGCCCAATTCCTGGCTCATTTCACGACCAGGAAAACAAAGTCGAGGTCAGCTGTGAGCCTCATGAACATCAAGCAGAAGCAGGGGGAGACGCTGAGAGCCTATTTTGAAAGGTTCAATGCTGAGGCGCTCCTAGTGAGGGATTTGCATGTCTCCAATGCAATCACCCTCCTAATCAACGGACTTCGCTGGTCTCCATTTGCCGAGTCCCTCTCCAGGTCGGAGCCAACGACCATGGAGGAGATCCAGGACAGAGCGGCCGAGTTCATCAGGGCCGAAGAGGCCATGATGGCCAAGATGGAAAGAGAATCAGCGGAAGATAGGAATGAGGAAAGAAAGTCAGAAAGATCCCGACCTCAGAAGCCTAGGGAGGAAAGGCAGAGGTCGGAGAAGCATGATCGGGCCCCTACAAGGGGAAATTCTCCAACTACACCCCCTATCACGATCGATTGGGGAGGTGTACAAGGAGATACAACAGACTGAGCGGTTGCCCAGGCCCAGACCGGTAAGAACGAGGGCGAATACAAACCGAGGTCTGTACTGCAGCTACCATGAGCAACATGGGCATCGGACGGAGGACTGTTACGACCTCCGAGATGCGATTGAGGAACTAATCCGAGCTGGTAAGCTCGCGAAGTACATAGCTGAGCAAAGGGGCCCGAAGAAAAAAAGGGAGAGAAGCCCTGAGGATGAAGGGCGTAACCCAAGAAACAAAAGAAATAACCCAGAGGACGAGGCCGAGCCCGAAAACAGCTCCGAGGTGGTGAAGACAATTCACACCATCGCAGGGGGTTTTGCGGGAGGTGGAGCTAGTGCTGCGGCAAGGAAAAGGGCGCTCAAAGAAATTCTGAGCGTGGATAAAAAGGAGTTGGCATCGAAGGCACAGAAAAAAGCCCCGGTGCCAATCACCTTCTCTGAGGAAGACAACCCCGGAGTAGTTGCCGATTACGCGGACCCCTTGGTGGTATCGGTCATGGCCAGAAATATGGAGATTCGAAGGGTCTTGATCGACACGGGGAGTTCCGCCGAGCTGTTAACAAGGAGAGCGTTCGACGAGATGGGCCTAAAGGACTCCGACCTAAAGGGCTATGACGAAGATCTCGTGGGATTCTCGGGGTACGATGTAATCAAGCCGGACGGTTACATCACCCTATACCTCACAATGGGCACCAAGCCGTTAGTGAGGACGGTGGAGGTGGACTTTATAGTAGCAAGAATTAACTCCGCCTACAACATGATCATGGGGAGACTCACGTTGTGCAAGCTCGGGGCAGTAGTGTCGGTACCCCACTTGGTCATGAAATTCCCCACCGAAGATGGCGAGGTCGTCACAGTGAAGGGGTGCCAGGTGACAGCTGGGAAGTGTTACATTAATAGCCTGAAGGTCACTGAAAGGACCAAGGGTGAGGGTGGAGAGGAGAAAGAAAAAGAAAAAGAAAAAACAGAAAAAGAAGAAAAAGAGATGAAAAGGCCGAGAGTCGAGGTCAACAACGTTGAACTCGATGTGAGATCTCGGAACCCAGTGAGGCCGGAGCCAGAAGGCCAGTTGGAGGAGGTGCAGATCAGGGAAAGCCCTGAGAAGATTACTCGGATCAGTGCTAACCTAAGTCCTATAGGTAAAGGGGCGCTGATCCGGTTTCTCAAGAAAAACGCCGACCTCTTCGCATGGGAAGCAAAGGACATGCCCGGGATCAATCCCGAGGTCATGAGCCACCAGCTGTCTGTTTACCCAGGCACTAAGCCGGTGCAGCAGAAGAAGAGGAGGATGTCTGAAGAAAAGGCCCAAGCAGTGATTGAGCAAGTTGAAGCACTGCTCAAGGCCGGTTTCATCAGGGAGGTCCAGTACCCGACATGGCTCTCCAATGTCGTGTTGGTACCGAAGACGAACGGGAAGCTCAGGATGTGTGTAGATTACACCAACCTGAACAAGGCTTGCCCCAAGGACCCCTTCCCACTACCGAGCATTGACAGCTTAGTGGATGCCGCGTCGGGGTTCCGTTTTTTATCCTTCATGGACGCATACTCGGGATACAATCAGATCCCAATGAACCCCGACGACGAGGAGAAGACGACGTTTATCACACCAAGGGCGAACTATTGTTACAAGGTGATGCCTTTTGGTTTGAAGAATGTCGGATCCACTTATCAGCGACTCATGAACAGGGTCTTTAAATCGGAAATCGGAACCAGGATGGAAGTGTACATAGATGACATGCTGGTGAAGACAAGAAAAGAGGAGGACACGATCTCCGATCTGGAAATCGTGTTCGAAAAGCTAAGAGACCATGGGATGAGATTGAACCCCCTGAAATGCGCCTTCGCTGTCGAGGCCGGAAAATTCCTGGGCTTCATGTTGACCCAGAGAGGTATCGAAGCAAACCCAGAAAAGTGCAAAGCCATTCTGGAGATGAAGAGCCCGACCACCGTGAAAGAAGTTCAGAGGTTGACGGGTCGGTTAGCTTCGTTATCGAGGTTCCTCCCGCTGTCAGCTCGGAAGTCCATGCCGCTATTTGAGCTGTTAAAGAAAAAGACGGATTTCAACAGGACCCCTGATTGTGAAGAAGCTTTCCAAAGCTTCAAACAATTCTTGATGGCTCCCCCGATCCTGTCTAAACCGGAGGTCGGAGAGGTGTTGTACCTCTACCTCTCAGTAGGTGAGCTGGCAGTTGGAGCGGCGCTGGTAAGAGAAGAGGACAGGGTGCAGAAACCTATCTACTTCGTGAGCAAAGCATTGCAGGGCCCCGAGGTCCGCTATCCGAAGTTAGAAAAGGTTGCATTCGCGTTGATCACAACCGCAAGAAGGCTAAGGCAATATTTCCAGGCCCATACGGTGGTAGTTAGAACAAATCACCCTATGAGGCAGATTCTACAGAAGCCCGACCTGGCAGGACGAATGGTGTCGTGGGCAGTAGAACTTTCCGAGTTCGATCTGATTTTCAAACCTCGGAATGCCGTTAAGTCGCAAGCCTTAGCCGACTTTGTCAGAGAAATGGTCGATGAAGAAGAAGAGGAGGTCCACTGGACCTTATTCGTTGATGGATCATTTAACCTAAAGGGCAGTGGAGCTGGCATCATCCTGGAAAACAATCTAGGAATCCAGGTCGAGATGTCGATAAAATTTGAGTTCCGAGCCTCCAACAACCAGGCGGAATATGAAGCCTTGATTGCTGGATTAAAGTTAGCGAGTGACCTCGGAGCGCAAGAGCTCACTATTTGCAGTGATTCGCAGATTGTGGTTTCTCAGATCGGGGGTGAATACCAAGCCCGAGATGAGCAGCTAAAGAAGTATCTGCAGGTAGTGACCGAGTTATTAAAACCACTGCAAAAATCCGAGGTAAAGTACATACCTCGAGAAGAGAACACCCGAACCGACGTGTTGTCGAAGCTCGCAAGTACCAGGCCTACAGGGACAAGCAAAACCTTGATTCAAGAAACCCTGGAAAGGCCGTCAATTGCAGAAGGACAGGAAGTCGCGGCTATTATAACGTCGCCTAGTTGGATCTCCGAGCTCCTCCAGTATCTCAGGCTCGGAATCCTTCCGGATGATGAGAAGGCCGCGGCAGTGGTGAGAAGGAGGGCCCCATACTACACGGTGGTTGAAGGGCAGTTATACAAAAGGGGGTTCAGCCAACCCCTACTGAAGTGCCTAAACGAAGACCAAGCCAGATATGTCCTTGAGGAAGTCCACGAAGGGGCAGGGGGTAATCACATCGGAGGCCAGACCTTAGCGCTGAAAGTTATCCGAGCTGGATACTTTTGGCCAATGTTAAAGAAAGATGCAGCCGAGTACGTAAAAATGTGCGTGAAGTGCCAAGAGCACAGTCACCACTATAGTGCGCCTCCCGAGGAGATGACCTCAATCTCGGCGTCATGGCCCTTTGACAAATGGGGCATAGACCTGCTCGGACCCTTCCCAACGGCTCCGGGCTTGGTAAAATACTTGGTGGTAGCAATTGATTACTTCACCAAGTGGATCGAGGCAGAACCTCTCGGCACAATAACGGCAGCTCAATGTCGGAAGTTCGTCTGGAGGAACATCATAACTCGTTTCGGAGTCCCGAAGGTTATAATCTCGGACAACGGAACGCAGTTCACTGACAAAAAGTTCCGAGATTTCCTACAAGGCTGGAACATTGAGCAAAGGTTCACTAGCGTGGAGCACCCCCAAGCTAATGGGCAGTGCGAAGCTGCTAATAAAGTGATCCTAAGGGGATTGAAGAAAAGGCTCGACAAGGCAAAAGGATCGTGGGCAGATGAGCTTGGGAGTGTCCTATGGGCCTACAGAACGACGCCGCACTCTACTACGGGAGAAAGTCCTTTCAAACTCTCCTATGGTAGTGATGCTATGATCCCAGTCGAGCTTGGAGAACCGAGCTTTCGAGTTATCAGCTACAAAGAAGCTCGGAACTCGGAGGCAAGGGATGCAGAGCTCGACATGGTCGAAGAGGATCGGGACGCAGCCAAGATCCGGGAATAAGCCCTCAAACAAAGGGCGGCAAGAAGATACAACCAGGGAGTGGTCCCGAGAAGGTTCAAGAAGGGCGATTTTGTCCTACGAAGAGCAAACATCGGAGCTCCCACGGGAGAGGGGAAGCTGGCCGCCAACTGGGAAGGGCCATATCGAGTAAAAGAGACCCTAGGAAAAGGGGCATACAAGCTAGAAACCCTAGATAAAAAAGAGATTCTGAGGTCATGGAATGCCACGAACCTCAGGAAGTTTTATGTTTAAATTATACTTTATGTAGTTTGTGGTACCTCAGTTCGCACTCTTTCCTACCACGGGATTTTGCTCTAAGGAGGGTTTTGCCCGGGAGGTTTTAACGAGGCGAGCTCGAGAAAACATTAATAAAGTTTTTCTTTCGATACTTGCTTGATTGTTTTTATCTGATAGATTGAAGTGTTTGCATAACGATAAAACTCGAGTTGGTTAAAGACCCCGAGTTGGTCAAAAAACCCGAGCTGGTTAAAACGATTAATTAAATAAAAACTCAAGTTGGCTAAGGCCCCGAATTGGTCAAAAAGCCCGAGTTGGTTAAAGTGATTAATTAAATAAAAACCCAAGTTGGCTAAGGCCCCGAATTGGTCAAAAAGCCCGAGTTGGTTAAAGTGATTAATTAAATAAAAACCCAACTTGGCTAAGGCCCCGAGTTGGTTAAAGTGATTAATTAAATAAGAAACCCAAGTTGGTTAAAACCCCAAGCTGGTCAAAAACCCGAGATAGTTATATTAATGAAAAACCGAGTTGGTAAAAGAAATTAAGCGAACCCGAGATGGTTACCGCGATTAAAAAGAAGTGGTTACTTGTGTAAAGCTAAGATTAGTAAAGCTAAAAGGGCCATGTCGCGAATTAAAATTCTACATATATTAATGCAAGTATTGCAAGCTGGCACGAACCCCAAGAAGGGGAATCCGGAAAATATACAGAGTACAAAACCGGCACGAACCCACAAAGGGGAACCCGGACAAAGTAATTAAAAGGTAAAGGCAAAATAAAATTGTCATTTACAAGATAATAAAGATCAGATGTCAGGAGCATTCATGGTAGCATCGGGGATGTCAGCGGCTGCGGTGTCGGAAGTGTTGGCCCCAGGGGCAACCTCTAAAAGAACGACATCAGAGTCGGCTGGGGGGACTGATTGCGCTTCCTCGGGCGAATTAGGGTCAACCACGATCAATTTTCCCTCCTCGATCTTAGTGTACATACTGACTTGGCTAAGATCGAGGTCGGGAGCATTGATCCAGACCTGATCCATGATGAATTCGGCCACGGCCAAGGTTGAATCCACCAAGGTGGCTTGCAGTCCCTCCACCTCATTCTCAAGCTTGGAAACGTTTTGGGTGGAAGAAAGGCGGAGGTCGTCCAATTCGCCCGTCAGGTCGTCAATCTTCCTCTTCGCTCCATTCAGCTCCGAGACCAGACTCCTCCAACCTTCCTCCGATGCTTTTAGCTCGCCCTGAGTGAAGGAGAGCTCCTCCTCGGAGGCTTTCAGCTTTTCCTCCGTCTCCTTCAAACGAGCTTCAAGGGCTTCGATCTTCTTGTTGCTCGCGTCCTGGGCCTCCCGCAGGGCATCAAGCTCCACTCCGACACCCTGGCCCAGCACCACTAAGGGCTCTACGTGTTGAAGTACAGAGATTGTCTTCACCAGAGCCCTCTCACTCCATTGAAGAAAGGTACGAAGGTCGGTGGCCTTGTTGAGCTCGGCGGCCGCTGCAGGGTTATGAATTTCCCGGGCTATCATCTCCGGAAAATTATAATCCTTGTCGAAGGGCGAGAGACCGGAGGAGCTGTCGAGTTCGTGTTTCCTCTTCTTTCGAGACTCCAAAGGCCCAGAGAGGCCTAGGTTGAGACCCTCGTCGAGCGCAGGATCCTTGCGTTTGGCACCGGTGGAAGGAGGAGCTGAGGTGGCCACCACAATGGACCCCGGGGCAGGGGCAACCACGGTGGCGGTAGAAGAAGGAGCCTTGCTACCCGAACTTCCCGCAGCAGCTTTCTTCTTCTTCTGCAAGAGGCATAGAGCTCGGAGAGCGTCTAAGTTAGCTGCGCCTGACATGGTATCTGCAACAAAAAGAAACCCAATTATATTGATGTTTCATATAGAAAAGGACGGAGAGGAAGAAATATCGTTACCAAGTTCTTTTATGAAGTTGGAATCTGTCCCCCGAATTAACTTCTTCAGAGAGGTTTTTCTCCCTATGGGACTCGAGGAACAGTTGGATGATACCCACGTCAGCCTCGGTCAGATCAGTGTCTTTAATGTCTACAATATAGACATCTTTGTTCCGGTAAAGGGGAAATCGGGGTTCACCCTTGTCGAAAAGCCAGAAAGGAACGGTGTTCTCCGCAGCACGAACTCGGAAATACACCTCCTTGAAATTGTGCACGGAATCTTCGAAGAGGGTAAAAACCTTCCGGCCTGAATGAGCTCGGAAGGAAACCCATCCTTCAGTTCCATGGGGAAGGGTAATTGCAAAAAGGTAGAAGAACACTCGCAGGGAAGGGGGAACCTCGAGATGTTCGCAGACTCTCTCGAACCCTCGAACCATAGCCCAAGAGTTGGGGTGAAGCTGAGAAGGGGCGGCCCAGACGGTCCTGAGCACCCGTATTTGAAAGTCGGTAAAGGGGATACGAACCCCAATCCGAGTTAACAAAATGTCGTACATATAAAAGAAATTCACAGGCTCCTGGCCGTTGTCAAAAGGGACCCTTTCATCAGCTGAGGGAGCTTCGACGATGTAGTGGCCAAAGCCTCCTTCGGCAAAAATTTGCTCGTGGGAGTTGACGGCAGTGGCATAAGCCTCGTTGACCACGGAAGCTATGCCGAGGGCCTCCTCCCCGGCCCAGTTATATTGATCGTTGAGTAGCAGCGGACGTTGGAGCTGTGGCTTCGGACGTTTACCCATGACCTACAAAGGAAACCATTCAAAACAGTTTTAAAAACTGTCCTCGGAAATCGGGGTTTGACGTTTTAAATGGTTTCCAATTAAAGGAAAAAGGGGGCATATCGGATCCCATTTAAGGGAAAGCCGAGCTTCGACGTCATTGCTCCGAACGAAGTGTTAAAGTAAAAAACCTACTAAAGGAATATCTTGCAGGTCGGACCCGAGCGGAACCCCGAGATGGGGCATCCGAGGTCCGACGTCACATATCCAGGAACATGGCAAAAATAAAGGGCGAAAATGCTCTATCGCAACCTACGCCAAGGACGACAGCAAGAAAAGGAAGAAATTGCTGAACAATTTATACATGCCTAAGATGGGTTCCAAAACCCAGGAAAGAGCAAAGACCCAAGACGTAAGTGGCACAGACGTCATCACCGGAAGGTGAGAAAGCGCCATCACAGGAAGGCGAGGAAACACCATTGACAAAAAAACTTTAAATAAAGAAAGGATGCAGCAAAGAAAGAAAACTTACCAAGTTGGAAGAAGAGAAAGCGACCAATAGTGATTACTAAGGGGGAGAGCGAACTCTGAAGTATTTCACGGCGGCGCGGGACGACGTGCGGTGGAGGAAGAAGAGAAGATCGCAAGAGCCACAGAAGGAAATGAGAGAAGAATCGCAGAAGTGTGAGTTTGAAAGAGGAAGAAGAAGCACAGTGACCCCAAGGCGGTACTTATACCGCCAAAAAGACAGGGGCACGAGCGTCATTTCACGTCCCGAGCAGGGGCATTCTCGACATTTCGCGAGTAAAAGCAGGGGCAGCTTTGGAAGTCGCAAAACTCATCTCAGAAACGCTTCGTCTCCAGTCGACACGTGTCACGCATCAAGCGGCACGATGGGATGTGAAAAGACAGGCGTCAGAGATAGGGTGGCGGGAATTTCGAGGCGCCTCTTGGTGTTTCAACTCGAACCTCGGGCTACGCCCGACCTTTGAGCTGGGGGCAATGTTCACACCTCGGATTGTGGCCCAATCCGGCGGCCCAATTCAAGACTTCAGTAATGAGCCCAAAGAAGGCCCAAGGTCAGACCTCGGACCCCACGATGGGCGAGTCCAGATCGAGGCCCAATAACCATTGGAGGCCCAAAGGACTTGGATCCGGAGCAGGACCCGGGAACCGGCCCGAGACCCGACCTGAGGTCGGATGAGACTAAGCCCCCGATTAGGGCGGCGATCGGAAGCGAGCGGATAGCGACGCCGAGAAATCCGGAGCCACGATCGACACGACGCGGGACGCCTCAACGCGCCACAGAAAGCGGGAAGGCCGTTATCCCGAGTCATGCGGCGTGAGCGGCACGGAAATGGCTCCAATCCCCCTCTATAAATAGGGTGTCCCATCACAGTATCAGGTACGCTTTCAGTTGAGTTCTCACGCTTATACTGATATTGACTTAAGCTTCGGAGTCCTTTCAGGGAAAACACCCCAAGCGCCTTGGAGAGTTGCTGTGCGAGGAGTCAAAGACCGGCGACAGTTCATACCGGTTCAAAGGTACGGAACAATTATTTTAACTATTAAAATAATATTTATTATATTTATTATTACTTTAATTATTATTACTATTATAGTGATAATTTATTATTATATTAAATAATTATTATAATAATTACAATAATAGTTATTATTATAATAATTATAAAAATAATTATTGTTAGTGGTATAATAATAATAATTATTATTATTATTGTATTTATTACATTTATAATTATAATTATAATGATAATTAATTATTATATTAAATAAATATTAAAATAATAAATATAATTATTATTAAAATAATTATAATTATTATTGATATAATTATAATAGTTAGTATAATTATTATTATTATAACTAATATTATAGTAATTATTATTTTAATAATTGTTATTATATATATTATTATAATTATTATTAATATTTTATTAATTATTATATAATAATAAAAATAATTATTATATGGTTAGATTGTAATTTTAAAAGTTTTAGAAGGATATTTTTATCATTTTGCATTTGTGTCCATGAGACACAGTACAGTGTGTCACATTCTCAAGTTGACACTACTGTCCTACAATAACAGGACACGGTATCCTTCAATTCAATGTCTCTGTGTCCCCCTTTATTTGTGTCTTCCAATCCAAACGGTGGACACTACCCACCGTGTCCACCTATTTGTGTCCAGTACACAAATTCAAACGCAGCCTTAAGCATAGGAATAGGCGACACACTTTGGGTGAGGACCCTTGGTCATAATAGCACTTGAGTTAAGAAGAGAGAAGTAGCATTAAATGATACATTATTAGGGGGAACAATTTCCAAACTTTTTGTTATTAGTAAATGAGTAACTATGTTTTGTTTGCCTAATGTCGTGCCTATTCACAGGAAATCACAATGTTATATGTACATTATTTTTCAGTCACTTTATTTTTGGATTCTCATTTTACTAAATAGTCAGTTTGGATAATAAATTTATGACATATTTTAACTTTTTATAAATTACTTCCTCCGTTTTTTTATTTGTCCAATTTAGAGATGCGTGCGTTTTTTTAATTGTCCATTTCAAATTTTAAGACAATATTTATTATTTTTTTCCACTCTTACCCTTATTTAATACTCACTATCTCTATTAATTGAGGAGAGATAATAACAAAGAAGTAAAGGGTAATTTAGTAAAACATATATAAAATTTGTTAACTTTAATACTCTACCAATCATTACCCAAATTCCCGCGTGCATTTAAAACTGGACAATTAAAAAAAACTGAGGGAGTATAAGTTATTGTATGAATGTTCGAATTAATTTTTATGTAATTTTTAACTTTTTTAAAAATTATTTTAAGTGTTTATTGGAGAAGTTAAAATATTTAACTTCTTCAAAAAAGTCTTTGCATAACTTTCTAAAAATTACCACTACAAAATAAAATAAGCACTTATATTATTTTACTTTCAAATATAAAATAAGATTTTCAAAAATTACTTATTATTAAAATACTTATTAAAAAGTTCTTTTATGTATAAGGAATTAATTAAACTCTTTACCCAATAAATTTTTTTTTTCTCTAAACTCCCGTAGACTTATCAAAGACAATCTCAAATTCTTCTATGGTGTATGGGCTTATATCCTTTGTATGCGAACACTGTAAGCTCCAGAACCCTTCTGAGAGAATTAGGCATAATTCTCTTAGAGTTATGAAAGTTTTAATGATAACAAGGTAAGCCATAAGTATAAAAATTTTACATAAGGTTTTGCTAATAAGTGCGCTAAGTGTCTCAGAAAGCTTTAAATTATTACAATACCATGAGCAAAGACCAAGACAAAACATCAAGTAGCCTCGAGATCAATTGATAAAATCATAGCGCCAAAGATATCAGAAAGGATGTCTCAGAAGCGCAGAAGGTGAAAACATGTTTCTGAGGAAAGAACACTGTCACCTCAGAAGGGTCTCAGAAGACCTTGCGACTAGCAGTTCTCAGAAGGGTCTTCCCTCAGAAGGTTCGCCTCAGAGGTCCGTACAACTCTCAGAAAGTTGGACTCAGAAGCAACCAAGTGTCTGGACTCAAGGGAGCTCAAGCAGTCTCAGAAAGCTCGCTACAACTAGCCAAGGAAGGGGGAACACGCGCACTGTGCAGTTCTGAAAAGTTCCTCATTTCACGCTGACTGTAGCAGGGAGCCGTTCTGAAAAGGACACAACCACATAAGCAAAGTGAAAGCTTCTAATTTCGCGGTTCTTTGATGCCTATAAATATGAGTTCAATTCCAGAGCAATGTGACGAAACTCTTGCGCTAAAACTCTTGATTAAACGTGCCAAAACCCTGTTGAATTGAAAATCATTTTGCGAAAACTTAGAACTTTCTGAGAAAGACAATTTTTACGAAATTGTTCTTCTAACTTTGCAAAATCTTCTAGTTCTGAATTGGTGTAAATTCTTACATTTGTAAGTTAAATCTAGAAGTCTACTAAGGGTCAAATTAAGTTGTAACTTAATCTTAGTAGTTGGTTTTCGAAGCAAAAACAACTTTCCGAAAAACGCTAAGTCCTTCATTGTTTGAAGGCAGTTTTAAGTCCTCTGGTGTTTGAGGCAAAGTTCAAAGTCCTTAATTGTTTAAGGCAAGGAAGTCCTCTGTTGTGAGGCAAGGAAGTCCTTTAGAGTTTAAGGAAAAGAAGTCCTCTAGTGTTGGAGGCAAGGAAGTCCTCTAGTGTGAGGCAAGGAAATCCACTTCGGGTTGTGAAGTGGTGGAAGTCCTTTACTTGGTAAAGGCAGTGTTGTCTGGGAAGGCACATTAAGAAGAATATCTAAGAACTCTCAACTGAAGGTTGAGGACTGGAGTAGGTTGGTTATAACCGAACCAGTATAAAATTCTTTGTGTTAAGCTTTTCTCCCTTGCTCTTTACTTGCATAACTCCTTGAGAAAAACTCTATCACGATTCTAATTAAGAGGTCTCGTGAAAACCTTATTGATCAAAATCAGAATGCTTTTAAGAAACTCTAACTTTAAGTCATTTTCTTAAAATTCCTCAGAAAGCAATTTCCGCTGCAAACTCTTAAATCTACCTTCTGAGTAAAAACAGCTTTCTAAGTAAAACTTTTAAGAAGTAATTTTTATTTAAACTTGCACGATTCAACCCCCCCTTCTCGTGCACACATACACTTTCAATTGGCATCAGAGCTCGGGCCTTAAGGGGTTGAGCACTTAGCAGTGTCAAGGAAAAATATCCACGAAAGGAAATATGAATTCACCAGCTGCATTCATATCAGATGGCGCTTCAATAAACAGACCTCCGATGTTTCTCGGAGACAGCTTCGACTACTGGCGTGACAGGATGACGCTATTCATCAAGCACACCAGTCTGGACTTATGGGATAGGATCGAGAATGGAGACTATCAGCCTCTGCAGACAATTACAGAGGATGCTGTAGTTGCAACAGACGCTGAGCCAGGAGTGGCACCTCCAGCACTCAGAACCTATACAAGACGAGTCCCTAAGGACGAATGGACTCAAGAGATGAAGGAGAAAATACAACTCAACTTCAAAGCAAAATACATTCTTCTCTGCGCCTTGCCCAAGGTAGAATACGACAAGATTGTGTCGTGTGACACCGCTCAAGAAATTTGGGAGAGATTACACATGCTGCATGAAGGAAATGATGAAGTCAAGGAAACCAAGGTATCAATGCTCGTACATAAGTACGAGTCCTTCTGCATGCAACCTGAGGAAACCATTGACAACATGTCAATAAGGTTTCTCCACATCATAAATCAGCTAAAGGTCTTGGGAAAGACCTACTCCAACGCTGAGATGGTGAGGAAAATTCTCAGAAGCCTCTCTGCCAAGTGGCGCCCAAAGGTGACAGCGATCCAAGAAGCAAAGGATCTAAATCAGCTAGGTTTAGATGTATTGTTTGGCTCACTCAGAACTCATAAGATTGAGCTTGAAGGACTGCTTGGAGGACCATCTTCATCCTCAAGACCTCAGAAAGCTTTGGCTCTGAAAAGTCAGATCAAAAAGACTTCAAAAGCCCTAAAGGCTGAAGAAATATTTGAGTCTGAAAACGATCAAAACTCAGATTCCGATGAAGATGACATCTTTCTTCTAGTAAGGAAAATGAAGAAAGCTTGGAAGAGAAGACCAAGCAAAGACAAAGAGATCACCCCTAGAAAAGGAAAGTCAAAGCCTTCTGATGCCACATGTTTCGGCTGTGGAGAAAAGGGTCACTTCAGAACGGAGTGCCCTCAGAACAAGGGAAAGAAGAAGTTCATTCCCAAGAAGAAGAAGAAGGCAATGGCTGCTACATGGAGTGACTCAGAAGAGGAAGGCTCTGAGTCAGCAAGTGAAGAGGAAGCTAATGTTTGCTTCATGGCTGGTACTGACTATATTCTGGAAACAGAATCTGAGTTAGAAGAGGTACCAAACTCTCCTCCTCTCTCATACTCATACAATGAGATCTCAGAACTCTATGAAGAGCTTCTGAGAGACTCAAACGAATTAGCTAACAATTTCAGCAAACTAAGAAAGTCTTTCAAACACTTAGAAGCTGAAAATGCTAGACTAATTCAAGAAGTAGAGAACCTAAGGCTTGAAAGAGATGACTTTAAAAATAGATATCTTGAAGGTCACAACCTCTATCAAGCTTTAGAAACAATGTCTTCTGTAACTGTTGAAAAAGCCGAACTGGCTTTGATAGAATTACAAAAGACAAATGAGCTTCTCACTTCTGACTTAGTTAAGATGGTCAAGGGTGAAAGAATGATGACACTCTTGCTTGGTGGTCAAAGACCTTACAAGGATAAGAGTGGACTTGGTTATGAAGAAATCTTCGAACCAAATGATATTGATCCATCTTTAACTAAATCACCTCGCACGTGCATCACATGTTTTAAAAATGGCCATGGTTCTGAAAAATGTCCTATGTTGGAAAAAGGAAAAATCTCTAAGCCTCAGAAGGCTCAAAAGAAAACTCAGAAAGCAAAGCCTTCTAAGAAGACTAACCCCTCTCAGAAGGGTAAAACTTCTCAGAAAGCAAGTACTTCTGAAAAGGGCAAACAAAAGGGTCCTGACTCTCAAAGCCATAACCCTTCTAAGAAAAGAAGGCAAAATTCCAAGAAAGCTAACAAGCAAGGACCCAACAAAGAATGGGTACCTAAATCTATTAACTTTGTGACTGCAAGTACATCATCAAACGCTGCTCCACCACCACGATGAGCAGTGGTACCTTGACAGTGGCTGCTCAAGGCACATGACTGGAAGCAAGCACTGGTTCAGAAGCCTCAAGCCCAAGAAAGGCGGAACAGTGCGATTCGGTGATGGCGCTAAGGGAAGAGTCACTGCAATCGGAGATGTTGGTAAGGATTCCTCTCACCAAATCTCAGATGTACTTTTGGTCGATGGCTTAACTCACAATCTATTAAGCATTAGCCAATTTTGTGACAAGGGCTTAAAGGTTGAGTTTTATGCCAAGTATTGTCATGTGATTAATCTCACAAATGACAAGATCGTTCTGGAAGGAAAACGTGTTGGAAATATCTATGTTATCCATCTGGATGATCTAAAGGATCAAAACGTGGAGTGTCTTGTCTCTGTCCAAGAAGACAAATGGCTATGGCATAAGAAACTTGGTCATGCCCATATGAGACTTCTTTCTGAACTCTCTCAGAAAGGACTTGTAAAGGGCCTTCCCAGAATTAAGTATCAGAAGGATGCAACCTGCGACTTCTGTGAAAAAGGGAAACAAACCAAAGCTTCCTTTCCCAGTAAAAGTGGTATTTCTACTCATAAACCACTGGAACTGCTCCACATGGATCTCTTTGGACCAACCAGAACGGCTTCCCTTTCTGGAAAACGCTATGGTCTTGTCATAGTAGATGATTACTCTAGATTCACTTGGGTTTTCTTCCTAGCCTCTAAGAAAGAAACTTTTGAAAAGTTCAAAGCATTTGCGAAAAGAGTTTCAATAGAAAAGGATTCTCATATTCAAACCATAAGATCAGATCATGGTGGTGAATTCGAGAATCATGCTTTCGAAAAGTTTTGTGAAAATCTAGGCATTGCTCACGAATTTTCATCTCCCAGAACTCCCCAACAAAATGGAGTGGCTGAGAGAAAAAATCGAAGCCTTCAAGAGATGGCAAGAACAATGCTCTTAGAAAGCGGACTTTCAAAAGGTTTCTGGGCTGAAGCAGTTAACACTTCATGCTACATTCAGAATCGAGTCTTTCTGAGACCAATTCTGAAAAAGACTCCTTACGAGCTATGGAAGAATAAAATACCAAACATTTCTTATTTCCATGTATTTGGTTCTTCTTGTTTTATTCTCAACACAAAGGACAAACTCTCTAAGTTTGATCCTAAGTCCGATGATGGATGCTTCCTAGGATACTCCTCAGTCTCTAAGGCTTACAGAGTATATAACAAAAGGAGTAAATGTGTTGAAGAGACAATCCATATTAAGTTCAAAGAACTTTGTAAGGACATGTCTCAGAAAGATGCAGACTTAGAAGATGAATTTGAGAAACTCAACATCACTTCTGAGAAAACCAAAAAGAAAATTCTTATAGATGATGAGACTGACTTCCAACCCATGGAACAACCATCTCCATCTAAAGAAAAATCCAGTAGCATCACCGAAGCTCCAGAACCTAGAGAATCTACTTCTCCAAATGCAATGGAACCTAGATTCTCAGAAGGTAAAGCTTCTGATGACTCAGAAAGAGAACCCTCTGTGTCTCCTTCTTAGAACCCTACTCCTAAAAGGATTAGAGGTTCAAGAGACTTGAAGAACGTCTCTCAGAATGAAGTCTTGGGTGATCCAGAACGTGGCGTAAGAACCAGAAGGAACTATACAAATCTTGCTATGGTTTCTGAACTTGAACCAGACTCCATAGAAGAGGCGTTAGATGATCCTAGCTGGGTAAATGCCATGCAGGATGAACTTGACCAATTTGAGAGAAATCAGGTTTGGAAACTAACTCAGAAGCCCAAAGGCAAGAGTGTCATTGGGACTAAATGGGTGTTTCGAAACAAACTTGATGAAAACGGTCAAGTCGTGAGAAACAAGGCCAGATTGGTTGCTCAAGGGTACAACCAACAAGAAGGGATAGATTACGATGAAACTTTCGCTCCAGTCGCAAGATTGGAAGCTATCAGAATGTTGCTAGCCTTTGCTGCACACAAAGGTTTCAAACTCTATCAGATGGACGTTAAGTCTGCCTTCTTGAATGGATACCTTTCTGAGGAAGTTTATGTAAAACAACCTCCTGGTTTGTGAATGATGCGTTCCCGAATCACGTATTTAAGCTTACAAAGGCTCTCTATGGTCTGAAACAAGCTCCAAGAGCTTGGTATGATAGATTGAGCTCTTTCCTACTTAAAAACGGATTCTCAAGAGGGAAAGTGGACACAACTCTCTTTACACTCTTAGAAGACTCTGGCTTCTTGATTGTCCAGATTTATGTTGATGACATAATCTTTGGCGCAACCAATGAATGCCTTTGCAAAGAATTCTCCAAGCTTATGCAAGGTGAATTCGAGATGAGCATGATGGGAGAATTAAAATTCTTCCTAGGATTGCAAATCAAGCAAGAGTCAGAAGGGACAGTTATTCACCAAGAGAAGTATACCAAAGAACTTCTGAGGAAGTTTCTGATGGATAAGGCCAAACCCATGAGCACTCCCATGCATCCCTCTCAAGTAATTGACTTGGATGAAGATGGTGAGAAAGTCTCATAAAGCAACTATCGAGGGATGATTGGCTCACTTCTCTACTTAACTGCCTCCAGACCAGATATCCAACTCAGTGTTGGGATCTGTACTAGATTCCAATCTAAACCTAAGAAATCACATTTAACTGCAGTTAAACGAATTTTACGATATTTAAGTGGAACTACTAATCTTGGTCTTGGTACGAGAAAGGTTGTTCTTCTGATGTTGTAGGATATTGTGATGCTGACTACGCTGGAGATAGGATCGATCGCAAAAGCACAAGTGGCTGCTGCTGCTTCTTTGGAAAATGCTTGATCACTTGGTCTTGCAAGAAGCAAAATACGATCGCCCTATCAACTGCTGAAGCTGAATATGTATCTGCTGCGAACTGCTGTTCTCAGATGCTCTGGATTAAGAATCAGCTACTTGATTATCAATTAAGGTACACCAAAATCCCTATACTCTGTGATAATACAAGTGCTATCAACTTAGCTAAGAATCCTATTCAGCACTCTCGATCCAAGCACATTGATATAAAACATCATTTTATTCGGGATCATGTGCAAAAAGGCGACATTGAACTTAAATTTGTGAATACTGAGAATCAAATCTCAGATATATTTACAAAGCCTTTACCCGAGGATCGTTTTGATGCTCTGAAAGGACTTCTCAATCTAAGACGTTTCTAAGTTCTTTGAAATTAAAAACTTTCTCTTAGAAACCCCCCCTCTGTCCTAGTTTAGACTCTGAGACAAACAATAGAACTAAGCTTCTGAGCTAGAAGTAAGAAAAACACAGAAAACTCTATCTGAGAAAATTTGTTCTCAGAAGACTCATTCCTCAGAAAGGAGATCTTCTGAAACATTTCTCAGAAGGAGCATTTCTCAGAAGGACCACTTCTCTCAGAAGGGTACCTTCCGAGAAACAAGTTACCAACGTAACTTTTGGATAAGCGTCAGAAACGGCTAGTTACAAGCCAGTTCTATAAATACTCATGGCATTGTTCCATTGAGCACTTTGGCGCTTAAAACTTACCGAAACTCTGCCAAATCCTCTCCTCGCTTTCCAATCCCCATCTGTTCCGCTCCTCTCTGTTATCTCTCTCCTTGTTCTCTCTATCTCCTCTCACTTCTTCTCAAACTTAAACCCTTCTTTCAAATGGCCTCTCTGGAGAGATTAAGGGCTTAATGAGAAACAACCTCAGTGAAGTATCCGAAGATATTCTCTACGACAATGAGGAGATGCAGTCCCTATTCACAAGACTTATCTCCAAGAAATCTGCTATGGAAGGGTACTACCTCTCAACGTATACAATCAAGTGGATGAACTTCAATTCACCTTCCTCAAGCAACCTGGATGGCCAGCCATGATGAGCTCGAGGACGTGTGCTACCCAAATGTGGTGAGAGCATTCTATTCGCAAATAGAAAGGTTCACCAACAAAGGGGTCAAGAGCATGATTGCTGATCAGCCAATCCGTTTCTCCTCCTCTGACATCAACAAAATTTTCAAGACCTTGAATGGTGGTGCAGTCATCGCCGATGACCCAGAATGGGTCAAGGAGGTTGATGACTCAGAAGAAGAAGTGGTGACACTTCTGACTGGAAGCAACAGTCTACCCCTCAAGGGCGTAAAGGTGCCTCATCTTACACAAGAGGCCAGAATCATCTTCTCGGTTATCCAGCATACCCTTCTCCCTTGGATTGGAGACATGGGGAATGTCACCACCATGGACGCATGTCTACTCTATCATCTGCTGAAGAAAGAGAGGATTGATTTTGGGAGGATGGTGCTAAACTACATGATGCACCAAGCACATCCTAAAAGAGCGCTTACAAGTCTACCCTATGGGAGTCTCTTGACCAAGATCTTAAATCACTTCTCTTTCCCTCTTGAAGACTATGAATATGTCTTCAACCACAGCAAATTCACCATGGTCACCTTCAACAACATCAAGAAGAAGAAGGTACCAGAGACGGGGGCACCTAAGAAGAAGGAGGAAGCAAAGCCTTCTAAGGGAGCTGCTGGTCCCAACCAGCCCTCTAAGGCTGAAAAAGGAAAGGAAAAGGTTTCCGATCCTTCAGAAAAGAAGAAGAAAAGCAAAAGGTGACTCATCCTTCTCCAACAAGGGTGACCAGGAGTATGGCTTCTGAGGAAGCTCAGAAGACTCCTCAGAAGAAACCTGAGGTTGTTGAGGCTGCTGAAGACTCAGAAGAAACAACTTCTGAGCAACTCCTGACCAGAAAGAGGAAAGCACCTCAACTCTCCAAGTCCCAGACGTGCCACCAGAAGGGAAAAAGAAACGTGGTCGTTTGGTAAACGCTTACTCTAAAACTCCACCTTCATTTCTTAAATCTTTTTCTACTTCAATTCCTGCTTCTGATTCTGTTGCTGGTTTTAAACCCACCAAATTTAAAACTAAACTCCTACATTCCTTGAATTATCAGGGAAAGACTCACAAAGGAGTGGGGATAAAAACCACTAAGAAACAGAACCCGCCGAAGCCGACGGGTAAAGAAATTGTAGCAGTTGCTGCTACTGCTGCCACCACCGCTGCTGCTACTGCTGCTGCTGTTGAAGAAGAAGCAGAAGCTTCTCATCACTACTCCCCCTCTGGGAATGTCTCCCCTACCAGAGAAGACATTCAGGGGCATGGAGGAAATGTTGCTGATTCTTCTTCAGAAGAAGAGGATGCAGCAAGCTTTCGCATTGAGCATCGCGCTCCAGATGCTGGAAGCTCCAAGAAAGAACCCAGAAGAAGCCATCTGAGGTTTCTATGGTGGAACTTTCTGAGGCAACCACAACTGAAGTTGCTACTGTGAATGCTGAGTCATTGGCTCAGACGATGCTTGACGTCCAGAAGGAACTGGATCAACCTTCTGAGACTCCAGAAGCTGCTCAGATGCAACCACAACAACAACTACAGCATGAGGAAGCCTTAATTGAACCAACTTCTGAGGCTGGTCCCCTCTCTTCTGAGATCCCTTCGAAACATGAGGATACTCATGTCTCAACACATGAAGTAGTGCCAGGGACCACCAGCACTGGCTCAGCTCAGAGGTGGGCGCTGACGCTACCATGGCTGCCGGAGTTGCAGCAGTTGAGGCATTTGTTGCCCACAGTTCCTTAGAAGGAACTCTATCTGAGAAGGACTCTCAGAAGGAACCAGCGGTTCCTCCTCTCGATCTCACAGAAGTTCCTCCTCCATCCTTCAATCAACAGGGTCCTACCTTCTCGATTACGGACTCGATGATTAGTCCTGACTTCCAGCTGGGAAGAATGGTAGTCACACCACCCTCTGTGCAATTTCGGCCCTTCTTTGGTCAAACTGAGAAGTTGAAGTGCATTGAAGCCATACATAGCCAGATCTCAACTTTCAACCTCTCTGAAGATGGTCAGACTTCTGGTGCTATGGAGCAACCATCAGCTCGGCAACCCTCTGATATAGACCTTGCTCTAGTTTCTGAGGACACTCAGAGGCAGCCTTCTATTGAACTCGCTGCTATTGAAGGCAAAGCTGTCCCAGAAGAAGAACTTCCTGAATATCAAAGAGGGATATCATCG